>CM068963.1:104250468-104264459 GCA_035128595.1 Eptatretus atami
CGCAGTGATAATCAAGACATGTCATTTGAATCCATAATTCCACTACGATTGCCCCTACGCTCAGCGACCAGAAGTATTTCCACCCTTCCGTTCAGTAGGAGATGCACTGGCGGGCTACGAAATCACTCGCTTCAGGGAGTATGCTATGACAACGAGAACCACTCGCCTCAGGCGAGACGGACCGCTATACGATGCTACATGTTACCTAAGCTGAGCTCTAGCGTGACGAACCGCTCACCTACTCAGGGGAAACGAGCGCACGAACACTCGCTCATGGCGGAGAGCCCGGTCGCTCTCCCTGAGCGGACGAGATCGACTCTGCTGGCTGCGGCACGGAGGCCGGCCTGCCCAGTTCCACGAACCACCGCTCAGGAGCGGTGCAAACGAACCAACTCACCAGGGAGATCCGCGCGCAGACGAACCACTCGCCAGGGTGATGAGTGAGACGAACCCAATCGCCACAGGAGTGACGGCGGACGAACCACTCGCCCAGGGTGATGGCACCGGAACCCACTCGGCCAGAGTACGGTTCATGAACCACTCGGTCAGGTGATTGTGGAGGACAATCGCACAGAGTGATGGCGGACGAACCACTCGCCCTAAGGTGATGGCGCACGACCACTCGGCCAGAGTAAGGTGCATGAACCACTCGGCCAGGGTGAGGTGGATGACCCAATCGCAACACAAGTGACGGGGATGAACCACTCGCCCAGGGGATGGAGCACGGACCACTCGCACAGTATGTGACGGCGGTACGAAACCACTCGCCCAGGGTGACTGCGGATGCGACACTCGCACAGAATGACAGCGGATGAACCACTCGCCCAGGGTATGGCCACGGACCACTCGGCCCAGAGTACGGTGCATGAACCACTCGGCCAGGGTGACGTGCACATATACTATTATATATATATATATATATATTGATATATAAATATATAACATATATATATATATATAAATATAACATTAAATTATATACCAGTATAGTATGTTGTTCGTCTTTCGGCTGCTCCGTTAGGGGTCGCCACCAGCAGATCATCAGTTATGATCCGCATTTACTGATATCCGTTATTGATCCGCATACTGATTTGGCACGGGTTTTACGGCCGGATGCCCTTCCTGACACAACCCTGGTCGCCTCTTTACGATCCAAGGATAAGGATTGGGTTTCGCATGATTCCAGGCTGCTCTACACCCTCTCATAGCGCGGCCCAGAGCAGAGCCCCGTCCTCAAGTGATCCTCCAACCCAAGCCTCCGATGGTAGCCGGGATTACAGCGCATGCCACTACGCCCGGTATATATATAATATATATATAATTATATATATAATAATATATAGATATATATATGTATATATAAAAAATATTTAAATATACATATTTGTAGTTATACGCCGCCGCGTCGCCACGAGTACGACCCTCAATGAAGCAGTGGGGCCGTCTCGGCTCGATCGCCCAGGAATACTGATCGCGGCCCGGAGAGTCCGAGGTCGCCGTGGGTCCTGGTATTTGGGACTGAATTACGCAATGGTAGATCATGTGGGCAGGGTTAATTGCCAACTTCAACTACCTAAGTACCACGTGATCCAGCTACCGGGGGGGTACTTCAACCTCGGCGGACTCGTACGGAAGCGAGCGCTTAAGCGAGCCCGTTCCGTGTGCGATTGCGAGCGGTTTTATAATCGCCAAAATTCTTACCGACCCGTTTATCCTGTTACTCCGTTGCAGTGGCAATGACTGCGTCACTTCCGCACGCACGACACACCCAGCCATGAAGAATACAAAACGAGCTGAGTACATTCTCAAACAGGGGGTATATTTATTTACAATGAGGGGGGGGGGGAACAAAGGGTGAGCACATAAGTGCAGCAGATTATACCGACTATAAGCAATGCACGTATGTACAGGCAAAACACTTATACAATTCACTACTTAATAGACTGGCGCCACAAACATGACACACACACGCAGAGGCAGAAATGGTGGCTGATGCCTTATTTTGGCCTGCCTTCAGCTCGGAGGATAGAGGAGCCGAGGCCAGGGTCTACTTTGGACCTGTCCTTGACGACGAAGGCAAGACAGGACGACGTCTCCGGGCCAGCACGATGAGCCCCCAAGACCAGCACGACGAGCCCAGCAAGACGACAACCACAGTGGCGACCACCAAGGCCATGATGACGACGACAACAGGAGCGCCCGCCGGCTCACTTCGCTTCCTCCCTCCCTTCTCTCCTCCTGGGTGGCTCTGGCTCTGTCTTTTTGTTCGGCTCTAACCGGCTCTGTCCGGCTCGGTCTCTCTCCGGTCCCTCTCCGGTCTCTCTCTCCTGTCTCTCTCCTGTCTCTCTCCTGTCTCTCTCCTGTCTCTCTCTTTCTGGGGTGGGAGTCCCTGGGGTGGGAGTTGATCAACACAGACTTGTTTTACGCCGTTCTGAGGGACCCGACCCAACCGTCAATTCTGTTTACTTCTCAAAATATCGGGGTGGGAGTTGTCGTTGCTTTCTGACCATACTTTTTGTAGAGGAGGGTTGTTCTTCTTCTCTGGTGGATCTCAATAAAACTCCTAACTATTAAAATAAATTACAGCACATTTAACATTTATTTACCCATTAAACAAGGGACGGGAGCTATCTATAAAACACGTACTTACCGAGATAAATGATCTCTGGGGACCTGAATGGTTGAGTGCGATAGCCTTCCAAATCCGCAACAATATATACTGTACACACATATGTATATATATGTATGTATATATATATATATATATACACACATACAATATATATTTATGTATTTATTTATTCTGTTCATGCAAACACACACACACACACAACACACACACACAAACAAGCAAGCAACACCAGCACACACACACACACACATATGAATGTGTGCACGTATACTGTACATGTGTATGTGCAAGTTGCTGTTGTTGAGTGCGATCTCCATATGTGTGGTCTCTTCTATTGAAACCTGTTTTTGGAAATTCTTTGCAAGGTGAATTAGGGATGCTTTTTCATGTTTGTTGCGTTTATGTTTGTTCACAAATTGAATCCGATAGTCTGTGGAGCATTTCACATACTCAGCTAGTTCTACACTCATCACTCTGTGCACCTTGTTGAGCTTGGTCCCTCTCGTCTCGACAAGTACATTCTCGGGATGCACTGGTTTTTGTCGAACATGTTGAGGATGATAAGGAGTTTTCTTGCTTTGATTTTGTTTTTTCTTCGAACTTGACCAAAATCGAATTAATTTTTCCTTGTCACACAACCAAACTGTTCAACAAGTTTTGACTGAATCCGTCCATAACCTTTTAAGATATGGTGATGGACATCGTTCATCAGTTTCTGAGAGCAGCTAAAGTCCCAAAGCCTCTGGAGTCCTTAAGCGGACCCCAGGCCACATGCTTCGTGGTTTTGTGATCGTCGCATCTGGGAGAGCATGTCCCCCATTCCCTTGATTTCTCGGCCTCCCCTTTCAAAAAAATCCTGTATCCACCATTGCCTTTGATTAACACTATCAGTTAACGGGGTGTATGTCACGTGACATTTTCACTCGATTCAAAATAACTTTTCTTACTTATGTAAATTGCTGCTTGCTCATGTCCTCCAAAAATAAATGAGTTCAAGCTCGAGTGTTGCGATTCACTTTGAGTCTTTATGTTTGTGAATTTATAACGGAACCATTTTACCCTTTTTATAAGTAATCCAGTTTTTCTCATTACCTCTGCGTCGTACCAAGGAAGACTTTGAGATGGGAATGTTTTGTAGCAATATCGTCTGAAGGGAGTCCACCCGCTCCAGCAGTTCTTTTCTTTTCTCAGGGTACAAATAAAAAAAAAAGAAAGAAAGAGGTCTTGTCGGTCTTATAATAGCACAATAATTCGTCAAATTTATATCTTAAATGCAAGCATTATATTACATCTTACTATATTAAACAAAGCAATTCTATATATGTTTGTGTTTATGTATGTACTATATTTATGTACCCCATGTATGTATGTATAGAACAACAACAGGCATTTTAAAGGCCATTTTCCCTGCTCGAGTGGGGGTTAGCCATGTGGGCCCCATGACAATCTTCTCCACTTTGCCCTATTTTCTGCATCTCTCCTTATTAACCCCCTCACCCGCATTTCTTCTTCCACCACCTTTAGCCAAGTCTTTCTCGGTCTTCCCCGTCCTCTACTTTCTTCTCCAATTATTTCCATCACTCTTCTTCCCCAGTCACTTTCATCCTTCCTCAACACAGGACCCAACCATCTCAACCTGTTCTCTTCACAACATCCATCACAGACTCTATTTCCATCATCTTCCACAATTCATTATTTGTCTTCCTCTCTCTCTCGACGATATTCTGCACATCCACCAAACCATTCGCATTTCCACCCTTTCCAGCCTTCGTTGCTGCTCTACGTCCATTACCCATGTCTCGCTCCCATAAATCATAGCACTTCTCACACATGTAGTATACACCTTTCCCTTCAACTTCAATGACACTGCCATACTCGTCAGCACGCCACTCAGTTCCCAAAACATCTTCCATGCACATCTTACTCTAGCAACCGTCGCCGAGTCTGATCCACCTTCTCCATTCAGCATGTCTCTCAGGTAGCAAAAAGTTTTCACACCTTCCAACTTCATGCCATCTCCAAGATCCAACTCAACATTTCCTCCATCTGCAACTCCCGATCTGCACACCTTTCACTTGAATGTAGCTGCCACGCTGGTTAATGACCCTCTCACACCACTACATTTTCGATGAACCCACTCAGCACACATTGTACACTGAATGGAGTTCACTCAGACACTCTTCCTGCATACGGCACATGGCCACTTCCGAGTTATTTTCACCTCACCACATGTTTTACCACTTACTATCACCTTCATCTTTCCGATATTCACCTTCAAACCTTTTGCCTCCATACATTCCTTCCACTTATTTATCTTCTCCTTCAGTCCATCCCTACTCTCCGCAATCAACACCAAATCATCTGCATACAACAACTCCCATGGTAAACCCTCCTTTGTGCTCTGAGTCAGCACCTCCATCACAACTACAAATCGTAGTGGACTTAGTACCGACCCCTGATGCACTCCCACCTTCACCTCAAACTCACCACTGTTCCCTTCCTTTGTCCTTACAGCTGTGCGCGCTCTCTCGTACATTGCCATCACTACTCTGATCAACCATTCCTCCACTCCTAACTTCCTCAATGCCCATGTCACTACTTCATATGGAACCCTATCAAATGCTTTCTACAAATCAACAAACCCAAGAAACAACTTCTTCCTTTTCTCCATGTACTTCTGCAACTGCCTTACAATAAAAAAAACAATTACATCTGTCATTCCTCTTCCTGGCAGAAATCCAAACTGCATTTCATCAATCTTCACTTTCTTCCTTTTCCTCTTCACCAACACCCTATCCAATACCTTCATTCCATGTTCCATTAACTTTATCGCACTATATGAGCCACAGTCCAGAGGGTCACCTTTCCCCTTGTACAAAGGGACAAGAGTACTTGGTTCCTAATCCACTGGAATGCGGCCTTCTTTCACCACCAGATTACAAATCTCTGTCATTGTCTTCACACCCCAACTTCCCACTACCTTCAACATATCTCCCGCAACTCCCGTCGACCCTCCTGCTTTTCTACTCTTCATTGCTCTTATCGCTTCCTCAACTTCCTTCTCAGATATCTTCTCTGCCGGTCCTAAAATTGGGTTGCTCTCTATGTTGCCGTCCCATTCATTCTCTACATTCAACGGCCTTTCCACATATCTCTTCCATCTTCCTTTAATTCCATCTTGGTCCACAACAATTTGTCCCACTTCATCCTTCAAGCAACTAACCTCCATCACATTGCACCTCTCTCTCTCTCGCTATCTGCTTTGCAATCCTAAATACCTCTCTCTGACCCTCTTCTGAATCGAAACATTCTCTGAGCATTTTCCTATGTGCTTCCTTCGCCTTTGCAGCCTTCTTGGCTGCCTCTTCTGCCACCGTACCCTTCGCCTTCTGCCACTCCTGGAACTTCTCCCTCTTCTCGTCAATCCTCTTTACAACTTCATCATTCCACCACCATGTTTCCAAGTGCCTCGGTGGTCCTTTTGTCCATCCACATACCTCACCAACGACTCCCAACAGACTCTTTCATTTTAATTAATTTTCTGAAATTTGTAGAATTTGTTTTTCACTTGGAAGTTGTGGGTTACGATGTGTAAATAAAGGTGTCAAAAGTCTGATTTAATTCCAGGCTATAAGGCAACAAAAGGTGAAAAATTTGAAAAGGGGTTGTACATTTTCTATAGGCACTGTGTATATACATTGACGGAGCACTTTGCCACCATTAGAGCATTAAATTACATCAGATGTGGCAATAAATGTGAATTGTTGCTCCCAGCTTACCAGCTTGATGATATAAGATGGCATTTGCATTTTTGCTTTCTCCATCACGACCCTGTTTAGAATCCCGTGCGGGCATGGGCAACTTGCTCTTTCGTTATTCAAAAAAGCAGATATTTGAGTTCATAATTGTACAAATCTAATTTATAACTGCACATCCTGTGAATAACTGCACGCGACAATTCCCCATACCTTCACATTGTTTTTCTTTCATCCAGCAAGGCAACCAATCTGAAAGGCAAAGGAAAGTTAAAGTCACAAAAATATGGAGTACTGAACTGTTTGCATTCAAACATCAAACATTTAAAGTTGTTCACAAACTCACTTCCAGACAGCAAGGTGATTGAAAGACTTGTAAGTAAAGTAAGGAAGACCAGAATAATGTATTGATTGCACTTTAGCTTCTTTATATCTTTCTTGTAGTTTGGTTGTAGCGTTTCTGCAAAGAGCGATAGGATTCATTTTCAAACCGAACACAAATAATTGCAAATGATAATATGATGCACCCACCAAGGCTTATGAAATGAAATTACCGTAAAGATTAAGTTGACTCAAAGTCTTCATCCTCGTCGACATCTGTTCAACATTGTCGTAGTCGCTTTCAATGAAAGACATTTTCACAACGTTAGAAGCAGCTTTGAAACGTGAAAGAAGAGACAACAGAGGGTAGTTGTTTATATTCACCGTTTTCAAAAAGGAAGTGTGAAATTTCACTTTCAATCACAACATGGGAGTGGAAATGTAAATTTTGCGGAACAATATATTTCCTGTTGTGAAAAAGGACAAATTGTCGAATCTCCTGCTGAAGGCAATGCTCTTTTGTATGCAAAATCTCGTCTTTTGGAAGAAATGGGAGACAAGAGGGGGGAAAGGCAACGTAATGACCGTGGGACGATGGCGCAGCAGTTGAACGCAACAAGCAAGGGAGTGAATGGTGGGATAAGAAAAAAAGAGAGGAGAGGAGGAAACCTGCAATAATAGACGTGGGTTAAGTAAGGTTCTTGAGGGTAGAAAGGATCGCAGTAGAGGACGGTAGATGACATGAGATGAGAGTGTACTACCACCTTCCAAATTTGGTAGAGAGTACAGAAGGTCAGGAAGTCTCAGGAATGTGGTTCCTCAAACGGGAATATAAGAGCAGAGGTGGATTTCTCAAAGAGCAGAAAAAAGGAACGTAAGATTGCACCTGGATTTGGCATTTTAACAAAGAGGGAACCACAGGAAAAATGTACCAATTCTGGATAATCCGGTGAGGTTTAGAGGTCTGTGGGAGTAGAGGAAGCAAGACTGGAGGAAAGATGATAAAAACCGAAACAACCAACCTGTCTGTGATGTTAAATTAAATGTCCTCGTGCTTCTGCCAATGAAGCCAAGTATATGTCAATGATGTTGAGAGTTTTTGATTTTATTGAATCCAGGATAGATAGATGTGAAAATGTGTACCCACCTCCAATCAAGGAGAGCAGTTCTCCATTGAGTTATGTATATCGACAAAATGACTTGTAAGTTGCGTGTTGTTGGTTCACGAGTCAGTAAGTGACCACTATAATCGTTATGGGTGTGTGTCTGTCTGTCTGTCCCGAGCATAGCTCCGTGGGTTTTGATCCGATCTTGATAAAATTAGGATGCGAGGTTTGTATCATGATCTAGTTGTGTTTTTCGGAGAATGGGCGTGCTGCGCCCATTATGGGCGGAGCCACGCCCAAAAAACATGTGTTTTTAGGGGGTAGCCGGTTTCAAGTTACATCTTCTCCAAGGGGGTTTGTCGAATCTGGCAGTGGTTTCAGTATTTGGTTAGCCCAATGGCACCTGCATAGCCCCACAGAGCTCGATTTTTCATTTTCATCCCAAGGTAAAGGTCACAAGGTCACAAACTTAGAAAATGTCAAAAAAATCAATAAATTGGGCATCAAGCTCATAGGGTTTTCAACTGTTTCGAATGAAAGTTGGTATGCAAGTAGTGCTCTTCGAGTTCGACAACTTTCATCATTTACGTTTTTCCCGATTCCCGCCAGTTTGCCCGTGGCGGCCCCTCGAAGGTCAAAAAATAGAAAAGGCGAACCATGTACATTGCTCCTGAACCATCGCCGTCTCCAGACTTGTTCTCCTTTTAAAGTCACGACTTGAAATAATGGATATTGTGCAATCTGCAGCTGGCTTTCATGCCGAACTGTGCTTATTGGTCGGCTCATTAGAAGTCACGGGTAATGTGGAGATTGAGAGGTTCATAAAAACTGAACATATTCCAGAGGCTGGCTGTGGAACTAGAGTTACTTCACTGATCCTTCTGGGGTGCGTGTGTGTGTGTGTGTGTGTGTGTGTGTGTGTGTGTGTGTGTGTGTGTGTGTGTGAGAGAGATGTGATGTGAGTGAAAGACCTGTTGCATTTGTTAGACCAGCATCTCATCAAATCCAGATCAGTACCGAGTCATGCAGCTGCTGTCAACATGTCAGTACAATTGGATACTTTACTGCACAATGCGACGTTATCAGTGAAAAGTAAGATTGTTTTGCAGATAATTAGAGAGGATGTTAATGTATAGGAGAAACAGGACTCGGCCCAAGACAATGCCTTCAGAAAATCGATTCTCCAATGGGAAAAGAGACGTTTCCACTTATAGGTCTTTGTTAACTACAAGAGTGGAGGAAGTCAGAAAGCTAGGTGCGGAAGGAGCTTTTTATGCCACAGGCAGTAAGCTTTAAGTCTAACTGGGTGAAAAACTGTGGAATGTTAATCTATATTTGCAGGGAGACCACAGGTTAGCTTTAGGGTTTCTGACAATTGCCAAAGGAGAAGTAGCAGAATGTTCATAGTTGAGTGACTGTGATGGAACATTGATTGTCAAAGATCAGGCCATTTGAAAAAGAGGAAACTCTTGCTGTCCAAAGTGATGATGGATTCGACCACTTTCCTTATCATTTAAAAAAGTAAACTTATTGGCCTTATTTGAGTGGATCTGTGAATTAACCCTTCTTGTGAATGGGAGTAATGTTTGCTCACTCTGGATGTGGATAAAAGAGAAAGATAAAGGAAGTGATGCCATCTGGGCTCATCACCAATGAAGTGTTGAAGCTAAACAGAACTTTATCTACGTTCTATCATGTGAATGACAGGCAGTCAAGTCGGCAGTCGGTACAAGGGGGTAAGATTCATGTGATTTGGAGGCAAAGACTGAGTTGAGATATTCTGCCATGTCTCTGCTAGAGTCAGAGGTGAGGCCATTTGGAAGGGCTGATCCTTTCAATGACCTTATCTAACATGTTATAATGTCATGCATGGCCTGATCCTTTCAATGACCTTATAACGGCAGCAAGCCACAGCAAACACTTTTCTGCCGTGAGGAGTTTCGTAATTGTAGCATCGCGGATTCGTTTGATGTCATACACAGATCTAGACACAAGGAGTCGTGTTCATACAGAAGCCTTCAGCCATTTAATAATTCCGAAAGAAGCTTTGTGAAGCTCAGTGGAAGCGGCAAAAAAACTCTGAAGAGCTCCCAAAGGCTCCCAGAAACTGCAAAGGAATTATGTTGTTTTGTGACGACAATACTTCAAACATGCATGACAGTTCCACTATAAATCAGATACAACAAGAAAAAGAGCAATCAGAGATTGCAGACCCTTGCCAGGACTTCTTTTGAGTGGTGTATTTTTATTGGTTTTAGGGTAAATCCAATATGGCTGCCAAAGCATGTGACCTATGACATCATATGTGTGAACCTTGTTCTCATGGACAGGCGGTCAACGTGTAAAGTTTCACCTCAATCTGTTCAGCCACTTCAGGGAAGATTTTGAAGGTTTAAAAACAAACAATCAATATGGCTGCCGAATCAAGTGACCAATGCATCATAATTTTTTTTTTGTTGTGACCATATTATCTCTAGGTGACCCTCAAAATTTTTCATACTGATCAGATGTAGCATTCTACATATGCAATTATGATGTCATAACGAAAGCACCTATGATGTCAATAAAAAATCACACTCATTCCCCATGAGGAGTACTTGCTATGTGCCAAGTTTCAATTTTTCCTTGGCAGTTTCAGAGATGGAGGTCCAAATTTTTTTGCCGTTTTTCCAATATGCTGCCACAACATGTGACCTATGACGTCATAATTATCATATAAAAAATCCATATAAGTAGTCGCACCAATTTTTCGTCTCGATTCGACAAGCGGTTGTGGAGAAAAACACGAAAGTTGTGTGTGGACAAACAAACAAACAAACAGACCAGCCTTTTCACCTTCCTGATTCACTGTCTGCAGCAGTTTCATCAAGTCCTCTTTAATTTCTACCAACAGAGTGGTATCATTTTTTTTGTATGCAAAAAATTTGTTTTTCACTGCACACCTTTCACTTGAATGTAGCTGCCCCATAGGTACCAAAGGTACCCATACCTTGGGTTGTTGATACATCTTCCTCAAATCACGACTCCAGCCTCGATGTCATCCAAGTTATATTTTTCATCAAATTATTCCAACCACTAATTAATCGGTCAATTCCTTCCAATGATAATGGCATATTGATAATAATATTACCACGGGGGCTGGCAGGATGGTCTCGAGCTTTGCACACTCTCCCCTCAGCTCTCTCACCTGTGTTCGAATCCTGACCCAGCTGTCATCCCGGTGTTTCACAGGCGGGGTGATTCATTAATGTGTGCCATTTGTTGGAGGGATGTTAAGTTGGCATCCTGTCTGCTAGCATTAGTTGCTGGACTTAAAATATCCCACAGTTTGGTTCACCAAGAGTAGGTGAGCTATCGGTGGCACCCTGAACAAATGACAAATCCCTGCCTTAACCTTAGTCGAACGTCAGGCCTGGTCAGCTGTTTCGTGAAAGACTTGGGCGAAGCTTCACCAAGCCAACCCCACAAACACCACCATCCACATGGTACATGCATACACGTTATCCCCTCCACTCCTCACCCTCCCCACCCCACCATTCAGTGATGGAGGTAATGATTATAATGGGTTATTAGAGTGACAGTTTAACAATCTTATCAAAATTCGCAATTTGGTGTCTGTCTGTCTGTCTGTCTTTTGACTGTGATACATTCGGTGGTGGAGGTAATGATTGGTAATGGATTATTAGTGTGACAGTTGTAAGAACAGAATACTTGCATTGAGGGAAAAACGGACTTGTTGTATGTTGATGGCAATATCAATTTTCCCAGATGCAAAGACAATTTCAAATCTCCTGGAATTATATCGACAAGACTTCCTGAAATTTGAGATCCTGAAAGTTTTATGCCACACTTTTCATGTGAGGATGCCTGGTGTTGGCTTAATGGCTCGGGTGGTAGGCTTGGGATCCGAGGGTCGTGAGATCAAATCCTGCTTGGCTGTTGAATTAATATCAGGTGGGGTTGTCTCAGCCTGTGATCCTTCCGAGGTCAGCAAAATGAGTACCAGCATGCTGGGATGATCGAGCCATTTGAGTGTCCTGTGTAAGAGTGGCGACCCATCCAGGATTGTGCCCAATAACCCAGGAGACTCCAGGAGACTTTGATATTAAAGTCTTCAGGCGGATGGATTGTTTTGTGCCACACTTTTCATATGAACACTGTGGAAAAGGAAACGCAGCATTCGACTTCCTCTCTGGGCTTGCCGAAACCCAAACACGTCACAAATTGAGAACCTGTGGCAGCATCTGAATCGACAGCTCAGATCAACCTGCTACCCAAGAGACTGATATTAGAGGAAACTCACACGAACACTAAAAACAAGGAAGATGTGCTTGGCACGATACTTGTGAAATCCAAATCAACAATAGTTGCTATGGAAACAGCAATGAGGCAATTTCGAAAATTTGACCTTTCAAGTGTTTTACACGATTGATTGTTATGCGTAACAAATTTGGCTGATACTTTAAAAAAAAATAATTGCAGCCAAAAAGGTGTTTTACATATTTCGTACGCCTTGACCTTGACCTTTGACTAATTTTGCCCAGATTTTACACACATGTACTACACATATGTACAAATAAGCTATTTTAAGTTTCAATTTGACATTTTGAAAATTATTGAGGTATGGCAATAATAAAATCACAAAAAGTACCGTTTGATTATAATTGGGTGAAATATATGTCACGGAAACCGTTGACATGTCAACACCGCCAAATCAATCGTTTTTGTTGAACCAATTCAGTGACCCAATATGCTAATTCTGTTCAAATTTTAAGTCAATCAGATGTAAATTGATGATTTGGGACCTTGACCATTTTGTTATTTTGACCTCAAAAACAAGAGGCTTTTGGCTTTTGATTGGTGAACCGATTCAATGACCCACGAGAAATTTAATAGAACCCTGCACAGTCTCGAGAAAAAGAACATGGAAAGGGTATTTCAAACTCTTGCTTTGTGATTCCGAGCACGATCTATATTTCCTACGAGCTGCGATTTTGTCTGAATCTCGATAGTTCCCAACATTTGGTTGATTGCTTGAGACGGCGTAAAATGGCATAATATTTTGGTCAAAAATACTTTGATAAACTGAAAGTGATTTGTGTTCTGCCATGTTCAAGTATATCATTCAATTGAAATAAAATAAAGGTTTTAAAGGTTGTAGAAAAAAATTTTTTTCAGAAATTTACCGCCGTTGATACACCGTCTTTTACAGCACCTCATTTAACATGTTACATTAGTTCATGCGTGTTGTTTGTGTCCTTTATCACATCCCAAAAAACACAGTATGTTTCCTGTTTGGAATGATTTTCAATTTCGTTTGACTGCCAGACAGGTAGAGAGAATAAAAATAAAATTACCTTAATCCTGTCTGCGTATGTGGATTCGGAGCAAGATTCGGTACAATTTGTCAAATCCGATTCATATTCCACAGTGTTCAAAATACACCATTTAATTGAAATTAAGTGCAGGTGCAGTCATTCCTCGATCATAGACTGACATCTGTAAGCAGACAGACAGAGAGACAGACAATGTGAAGCAATTGCTTAACCCCACTTTTCGCTTTGATGGGGGGCCCATGGGGTAAATAGGAGAAATTATGTTCAAACTAGCAGAGTACCCACCCTCCGTCTGGTTGAGTTGAGTTTGCGCATTACTTGCACAAAAAAGTACAGTCTGTGTATTTCAAGAAGACTGTAGATTTTGTGTGGTGTGCGTCTAAATGTCGAAACGTCTAAGGGCTCTCCACTCATTCGTTCCTCTTCCCCCCCCCCCCCCCCCCCCGTGCCTTTGGAACGAACTTCCACTTTTCGTCAATCTCATCCTTCCCTTCAGGTCTTCAAGACAGCTGTTCACCACCATAACAGATCATCCTCAATCCCAAACCATGATATATGATGGTCGATAACCCCAACCCAATTTTGGATGTTTTTACTGGTGTGAAAATTCTGGCTAAAACCAAATTATGCAAAAAAAACTTTCATTCATTTAGCTGGTGCGAACAACATAATTAAAGGGCGTCAGTGTATTGCATAATAAAGTGGTGTGTCGCCATAGTTCGAATCCAGTTGAGAACTGTCACCCCGGTTAGGTCATCCGATGGTTCACATGCAGAGTGTCCCCTGAATGAGCATGCCATGATTTTTTGGGCGATTTCGATCAAACCCATAGACATTTTGG
>CM068963.1:104273591-104298549 GCA_035128595.1 Eptatretus atami
TCTGGGTTACTACTTGGTCATCTTTGCAGTGTGCTCATGTTTACACAACCTCATAACTGTAACAAATTGCCCCTCGTGAAACTACTAAGAGTTTATGTTTTATCAGTCAAAGGATACTTCTTACACGATTTTATTTATAATAAACAGTCTGTGAGATGGTTGAGCGTGACGCTCCAGTATCCAGATGCCATGGTTGATATCACAATATCCTAGCAGCCACCTTTACCTTGTAGGTTAACCTTTATCTCTGTGAGTAGTCATTTACACCATTTCTTTCTTGTTTGCTACACTCCTCCTTACACCTAAATCTACCTTCATGGTCTCCTGTTCTCCCGTTTTGTCTGCACTCTTCATTATCACTTATTTGAATCAACGTACCATTCGCTGGAACTTATCGATGCATATTATAAGCTCGAAAGTATCTTCTGTCTTTAATTGTGTTGATTTTGTTCGTTGGACATACCTTGGAAAATATGTACCTTTTCATAGGCAGTGTATGACGTTCACATTCCCTGAAGTAGGCGTTTTCTGTGCGATGATTTGTCGACCGCACATTTGCACCAAGACTGCGCGGCCGCCAGCTTGCCTGTGTGGCTCCGAGGTTTTCCTCCCATTTGTACGAAAGCTTAAATCTCTTTCCAAACCCTGACTTGACCTTTGGCTCTCGCACCTCCACTGCACCGTCTTGTTCACATCCAATGATGTCTTGACATAGTGCTCTCGGTTCGCTTTACTAGTCAACTCGAGCTCGACAGACATTTTATCCTGGCCATTCTCTCATAACGTTACAAATCTGCGCCTGAACAATAAATTAGTCTTGGTCCTGCAGACAGTTTTACGGAATGAGTCGAAAGATATCCTAGCTAATTGTCACTCTTAATCGTTTGGTATGGATACTTGATGAGAAGAGATAACGATGGTTACACGTCCAGCATAATTCAGTAAACGGATGCAATCTTCACAGTTCGAGGACACCAGACACCGGGTTTAACGATGATCAACAGGCCCTTTATGGGTATGCATTTTGCGCAGCCTCCTCTACATAAACGGTCAATGCAAAACAATCCTCATCTTGCTAGTACATCAAAATAGGAAGACAGTGCCTGTAAATCAGAAGTATAGTGTATGTAATAATATTTTGTGTGTTGTTTTTCAAGAAAAGCATAATATAACATTCTCTTTTGCGTAACACCCCCCCACTCACCCACACCTGCTCTCTCTCTCTCTCTCTTCTCTCGTCTCTGATAAAACGCATCTCTTCGGCAAACCCCCCCTCTCAATAAAGTGGCAGCACACGACTCTTCTCACATTGGCTCTTCACTTTACTGGCTCTCCTCTTCACGCCTTTCCATCCTCCATCATATAGACATCACAATCAACTCCTGTGCCCTAAAGCACTACCCCTCCATCCTGAGGAGTGTATAGCGATGTTGGGGTGAGGTTGTTTGCTCCAACACCTCAATCCTATCTATCACCCTCACGTTTCTCAATCATTATTTAATGAGCGCTCCCATACTCCTCTCTTTTTGCATCCCCATTCCGCTGGTCAATACAGATCGGCCCAGGGCGGGCCACTCCATCAGAGAATCCCCATAACATAACACTATCTATTGCCCACTCCTCCTCTATCCTCTCTCTCTCTTTTCCATTTTCCAGGCTTCACTTGGATATCTCTCTCATCACTATCGGAGTAATGGACTAATCATCTTGCTCTCCTCTCCTCTTCTTCTCTCTCTTCTCTTCTCTCTCTCTCTATTCTCATCTTCTTGGTATATCCGTCAGCGAAGCGATTGGGTGCCGTATTTAGCTAGTTTTCAAATTAACCTTGTTTGAAGAATATTAGATAAACAACATAGCAAACAAGAAAACCAGATGCAATCAGAGATTGCAGACCCATGCCAGGACTTTGTTTTTGGGTGTATTTACTGTATGGTGTGTTACGCTCACGTTAAACAGAAGGTCACTTGGTAGAGCACATCACCATTTCCGCTATTCATATGACCTGATCCAATGAGAAACATTAGAGGTCACGACATTTACATTTTTTTCGAAAGTATCATGCTCTATAATTCGTTTTTTGACTCCGATCTGTCTATATTGGTTGAATACTTTATTTAAAAATTAAATAATTCTCAATATCCAGCAATCCGCGGATTTTCACGCTTAAATTCGAACGAAATTATTCGCGTCACACACCAAATTATTCCACCAAGTTTGCATCCAAATCCGTCACAACTTTTTGAGATATCTGCACACCAAACAATAAACGAAAACAAGAAAGGGTGAAACTATAACGCTCTTACATTTGGTGGTGGAGGTAAGAATAGACAGAACTAGACTGCCACTTTATAAGTAGTTGCGGTGATGACCGGGTAACCAAGACATCCCGCTTTGATGCACCCTGCTTTGGAATGGACACTTACCCTGACAGCATGCAGGTTATATTATTATTCCATTGATTCAGAATGATTAAATAAATGAAATACAAATCTAAATGTAACAACAATAGGTACCGTCCTGATTTGAGTTACCAGGAACCCAACAAGCAAAGCAAAGAATGAGTCATCGAGAGGAACTGGATATAATTTGGCGTTCCAGTGCTCTCACTCTACGTCAACACATCCGAGGCAGCAGGCAAGGAGACCTGATTAAAAAAAAAAAAAAACGCAGTATCAAAAATTTAAATCATTTGGACTTGCCACCATGCATCCGCTCAGGTCAGGTCGGTCAAGGGCATGGGACTGGAGCCAAGAGCAATGCGTCACTGCGTAACTTTGACCGGTACTGCGCAGGCCGTCCTCTGGCCTCCCCAGGCAGATGCCAGGCCACATCCCCATCTCCGTGAGATGCTGATCAACCTGCCTGCAGCCTGAAGCAAGTGATCGGCCCATATAGGCCTTCTCCATCACAAAGGGTCTCACGCTTGAAGAGAATCTGGTGGCAGGATCGAGCGTCAGGAAAACGAGCACAGCGCATACAGCCTGCAGCCGAGCGCTAAACGACCTATGCATGGTAACAATTCATTTGAAGTCTCTCTCAGCAACCGCTCGTTGACACAAAGTTCGACCAGCGATAGCAGGATTCTTCTGAAGGACCGCTGCGTACCAAAGGCATTAAGTCTCCGTCTCAGATCCCTGGTCAGAGTCCAAGTCTGCACATGCATAGAGCAAGACTGGAAGCCCAGGACCCTGAAGATCGGGACTTTTGTCGCTCCTGAACAGGTTACCGGCATTGCTACACCCATGATCAGTAAACCATGAACTTCCCCAGACCCGACCAAGACGCATGTGGACCCTGTCATATTAGCCAAGCAGAGACATGAATGATCAGCTGCCAGGAAGGTGCACTCTCTCCGTGACTCAACATCCTCACGCACAAACAGGTACAGACAGGACAGCAGCATCAATATGTCACTGAAAGCCTGGATCTTAGTTTTGACCACACCCAGGAAAACACGTAATCCAGCGGCTCCGATTCCTCATTCACACCTCGAGGGCTCCCAAAGGATATCTAAAGTCTCCACAAGAATGACTGCATCATCTGAAAATCATGGTTAGAGATCTTGACATTCCAACGATGCAACCACAGCTTGATCTCTCCGACATCCTCCCCAGAATCCGTCCATACAAGTGTGAAAAATGTGGGTGGCAGTAGCACACCCTGACAAACTACAGACTTAACTACTGGAAATAAGTCAGAGAATGGTACCACCAACATCTCACAGCACTCTCAGTAACCACAGAGTATAGTTCAGACATCAGATCGATCTGTTTTGGTGGCACCACCACGAAGACCAAGAATCTCCAGAGGGCATCCCGATTCACTGAATCAAACGATTTACAGAGATCAAACATAGGCTGCCAAGCAGCCCCTGCCGAAACTCTCGTCTGGCGTTTCTCTCGTCTCTCTCTGTTCTGAAATTCTCGTCTCGTCGTCCGATCAGGTTGGAATTTAAACATTTATTCCCCATGAACTACTAGAACATAATTGTGATGTTTCACGGTCGCTTGATGAAGCGGTTCAAGAGAAAGATTTTTCAAGATTTTCATCAATCCAATATGTCTTGCTAGACCATGTGACATCAATTATTCGTGAATAGCCTGGTACTCCCAAGGCTTGTGGAACATTTGTGTGAAGTTTCCCTCGACTCTGTCTCGGCCATTCTGCAGAAGAAGATTTTAAATAAGTTTTAGGATAAAGCCAATGTGGCTGCCAAACAATGTGGACCTATGATACAATATGTGTTGACCGTTTTTGTTCCTCAGATAGCCGGTCATACATGTAAAGTTTTGCCTCGATCTTGTCAGTCATTTCAGAGAAGGTTTTTGAAAGGTGTTTCTTAAAAACAAAAAAACAATATGGCTGTCGAATCACGTGACTGATTGACATCATCAATTTAAATCCAGATGACCTCAAAAATCTTCATACTGATCAGATGTAGCATTCTACATTATGCAATTATGCGTCATTTAAAAAAATCACACTTATTTCTCCACGAGGAGTATTTGCATCTGTCAAGTTTTCAATTTTTTTCCATGGTGGGCGGTTTCGGAGATAGAGGTCCAAAGTGTTTCTGCTCTTCCAACATCGGCTGCCACAACCACATGACCTATGACATCATCATTATATTAAACATTCTACATGAGTAGTCGCTCCTATGGTGAAAATTTATCTCAATCCGACAAAGCGGTTTGCGGAGAAAAGCACGAACGATTTATGTGGACAAACAAAACAGACAGAAAAACAAACAAATGAAAAATCGTGCTGAGGCACGAAGACACTTGGCGAATTATTGACCTTTCGTGTGGTGGTCAAGCTGTAATGTCATGGAATGTGTGGTGTTTATTTGTTCGTACATTAATAAAATGATGCGACTGTCACAAATAACATTATCGGCGCGCGTAGTTGCATTGTAACGGCAGCAGATTGAAAATTTTCACAACTCATTTAAAGCCACAATGTGACATTCAACACACTATCATCGGTGCTTGTTGCCTTCATTCTGATCGTAGAATAATATTTGAAAATACCTAGGAACATTGCTTTTCAACCAGCTTTACGATGCCTGTTATCAGAGTTGAAATATGTTGTAAAACAAAAATATGTATTTTATACATGTGTGTTTTATGTATTTTGGGTGACCCTGACCTTGACCTTGGTCAATTTCGATCAAACTTTGTACACATGTTAATATTACATGCATAAATAGAAAGTAAAGTTTCAATATAATAAGTGCAAAACTCTTTGAGAAATAAGCCATGTGTAATTCACAAAATTCCCATTGGTTTATAATGGGCGAAATATAAAGTGATGCAGAATCCAATCCTGATCTTGAACATCACCAAAAGTCACATCTTTTTGCACTGTGGATTTCTATCAGCTGTTAAAATTTCATCCAAATCGGTTAAGAATTGTGACCTGTAGAATGAATAGAATTTTTTTAAAATCACGCCAATAGCTAAAAACTTTGACGTCATAGGCTTGCGAAAAACTGTGCATTAATTTGTATAATAAGATGCATTTAGTAATCATTTAGATATTTGAATGAAGTTTAATTTTGGCGTCAACCGGAAGTCCGCTACGACTTCCGGTCACTGAGTTATGTCCAAAAATGTGTTTTCACGTTGTGTGAGCGTCACGTCGTGACGTTTAGTCCGATTAAAGACGGGGTTTGGACGGGGACCGTCTCAAGGTGGATTGCCTATCAGGTGTAAAAATTTAAGAAACGACTGGTCCAGCCGTTTGGGCGTAGATGACCGGACAAACAAACAAAAAACAAACGGAACAGACCAACATAATTGACAAAATCGAAGATTTCGCCAAGTAATAAATGGACGACCCAAATGCAATACCTTCTCCTCCAGCGAGGGTAATAACCTTGGAGACAAGTAAGCTTTTGAAGAAGGAGGCATTTCATCACATCCTGCAATAACCACTTACTTGCCTGAAAGAATTATACAAGTAAGGGAAATCAATGCTTCCACTGCTATGGAACAAGTGTGTGTCTAAACCTGTAGCATATCTTAAAAGTATCGTTTTTTGAAGCATAAAAAGAAATGAACATCATTTTCATAACAATTTATACAAGTTGAGATGCACACCCAAACAAAATAACAAGGTAAAATTTGGAAGAATGCTTGTATTATTGCAGCATCATATAATGATGGACACATGAGGTATATGTGACATATAATGATGAAAACACACAAAATATCCACCTTAAAATTACCATAAGGAGAGAGAGAGAAGGAGAGAGAGAGAGAGAGAGAGAGAGAGAGAGGAGAGAGAAAGAGAGAGAGAAAGAGAGAGAGAGAGAGAGAGAGAAGAGAGAGAGAGAAGAGAAGGAGAGAGAGAGAAAGAGGAGTGAGAAAGAGGGAGTGAGAAAAGGGAGTGAGAAAGAGGGAGTGAGAAAGAGGGAGAGAAAGAAGAGTGAGAAAGAGAGTGAGAAAGAGAGTGAGAAAGAGAGTGAGAAGAGAGGTGAGAAAGAGGGAAGTGAGAAAGAGAGTGAGAAAGAGAGAAAGAGAGAAGAGAAGAAAGAGAGAAAGAGAAAGAGAAAAGAGAGAAAGAGAGAGAGAATCATGGAAAAGTTTGGGTAGAATGTGCTCACACGTAAACCTTACACACCAGAACGTTCAATGCTGACTTTTCATTATTGGTTCTTGAATAAGCAAAATGTCCTGGACAGACAACATTATGAAAATAACATACATGTAAAAAGATGCTGTTTGAAAATAATATGCAATGCTGTTGAACATGTCCAAGGTATGAAAATGAGAAAAATTTGATATTTGCTTCATTTCGAAATTTATTTTAGCTTCATAAAGTGCATTTGCACAGAACACTCAGCTTTGTTTCACCAGAAGCATCATTCCAACCATTTAAACCTGAAATGACAACAAGAAAACGAGAGGTTAATTCAAACCTTCATGCTTTTCAGAGGAGCGTGAATATGTCAATTTTCTCCAATGCAGCTTCAGTTTAACAATGAACTGGAATGGCTCTCGGTGGAGAGCATACCTCCGCCAGGCTGAACAGTTTACATTTTTTACACACACACACACACACACACACACACACACACCACACACACACACACACACTATACTAATAAAAGGCAATGTTGTGTGTGTGTGTGTGTGTGTGTGTGTGTGTGTGTTTATCTCCTCCATAACTCCAAAACTATAAAACATAGCAGCCTGAAACTTTGCATACATATAAAGAAAACTCCAAGGAAGTGCACAAGTAAAAATTGGATGTTTGGGTTTATTGAAACACCCCTTTTAAAGATAATTAACGGCCTTATATAATTCTGTCCTTCATCAGGCAATCCTCGGCCACCTCACTCTCTGGGGTCTAAAAGCGTTTCTTGGGTAACCTCGCTGGGGTCTGAAACTGCCATGTTCTTTGGCGTGCTCAACCATGCTTCAACTTGGAACAGGTTGCAACGATTTCTTAAGGATAAAGTTTTTTTTTTTTCACTTTCCTCACTCATTATCGAATGCCTGTTCATCATAGCTACGAATCGCTGGGTACATTGCAATGCTTATAAACGCCTCGAGACGCCTAACCTTATTTCATGTGTGTATATTAATAACAGAGAGAATCTCTTAAACTAACCAGAATTACAAAATGTAATCTCCAGATTTGAAAACATCAACAGTTCCGGCTCCGTAAAAAAGTGTTGATTTGTCCAATTTGGACATTGCATGGGCGTTTCCGGGTGCATCGTTGTATTGACGCCAATTAGTAATCGCTTGCCAAGCCAAGCGTTCCGTTGGAGTGCTTAATTGGTGAAGCCACTTACCGAGCTGTACATTACAGTTCTTGTCCTGATCTGGATGTACAGTCGACAGTTACTACAAGGTAGAAGTACATATACAGCACACACGGACATGGTACATAGGGGTAGATTTGGATATGTACGGACTCTCTGCATGTGTGTGGACATGACATGCCTGTTACGGGTGCCATGGTGGCAAAGTTTCATCCTGTATCTTATGGAGGTTCTATCAGGTTTTCCTTTGTCCTCGCGCCTGTTTCTAAAGCATTTGGATATCGGATTTGCTATATAAAGGTTGTATGTTTCTCTTTGTGAGTTTCAAAGCAAAATATATTTGATAATGCCCGATTTCTGAACCGTTTGCCGTATTAACGTGTTTTCTAAATTACCGAGCCAATTTTTTTTTCCACCCATCACACGCAGCTGTTTATAAAGAATAATGTTTGTGAACATATCCCTGAAACGTCTATATAAATGTAACGTTGTTTTTTGGTGAAAGCGACTCAAGGTTTCCAGGTTGTATACAGTATGTACTGTAGGCAGTAATCACACTGACTCCAACTTGCCGATTCCCGAAAAATTGCTGATATTGGCCAAGCATGTGTGTGTGTGTGTGTGTGTGTGTGTGTGTGTGTGTGTGTGTGTGTGTGTGTGTGTGTGTGTGTGTACATATATGGTAGTTGTCATTGCCTGCTATCTCCACATGTAGGGGTTTGTTTGTCTTTGCATACCTCAAATGGCACTTTTTTGAGTAATGGTGAGCTTTTTTGAGTAATGGCTTCCTTCTTGCACCCTACTGTACAGGCCAGACTTGTGGAGTTCTTGGAATATTGTTGTCACATACAAACAGTGACCAGTATTTGCCATAAAGGCCTGTAGCTCTTTCAAGCTTGCCATTGGCTTCTTGGTGGCCTCTCTCTTCAGTCTACTCCTTGCTTGGCCATCCCGTTTGGAGGGGCGGCCTGATCTAGGTTGGGTCTTGGTGGTACAACATGCCTCCCAATTCTTAATGATTGGCTTGACTGTGCTCCAAGGGATATTCAAGGCGTTTGAAATATTTTTATACCCATCCACTGACCTGTGCCTTTCCACAGCTTTCTCCCGAAGTTCTTTTGAAAGCTCCTTGGTTCTTATGGTTGAGTCTTTGCTATGACAAGCAATACCCGGCAGAGGAAACCTCCAGGAGCAGCTGATTATATACTGATATAATCATAATCACTGTAATTTAACAGAGGTGGAGGCCAATGAACTTGGTGTGTGATTTTGAAGGTGATTGGTTACACCTGAGCTAATTTACAATTTGCTCTTATAAGGGGGGTGGACACTTATCCAAACAAGATATTCTAGTTTTGTGTTTTTAATTTTCTGAAATTTGTAGAATTTGTTTTTCACTTGGAAGTTGTGGGTTACGATGTGTAAGTAAAGGTAGAAAAAGTCTGATTTAATACAATTTAATTCCAGACTAAAAGGCAACAAAAGGTGAAAATTTTGAAAGGGGGTCTAGACTTTCTCTCGGCAGTATGTATGTATGTATATATATATATATATTTTTTACCTCCATGATGTTCAATGCAACTCTCAGTTGTCTTCAGATTGTTTGGTTCACCATCAGCAAATTTATCAAAGTCCCAGCTACTTTCATCAGTCCAAATAACCTTTCCTTTCTGAAAAACAAATAATTAATATGTGTCATCATGTGAAAACATTACTTAAAACTTTTGCAGACAGATGATACAAACATACGCAAACTTTATTCAAATCAGGCTCTTTCCCGACTTGTTGAAGACAGTATAGACCAGATGAGATTTCAACTAAAAATAAAAGAGAGTGAAGGGGAATTTTTGAGTAGAAGATGGTAACATATGTTTCTTGTCTAATTATGGGGGTGCTAAATCAAAAAAAGGAGAGTGAAGGGGAATTTTTGAGTAAAAGATGGTAACATATGTTTGTCTAATATGGGGGTGCTACATCAAAAAAAAAAGTGAAAGTGCATAATTAACTCATCCTACCAGTCTTTGCGAACCCCAGGCTTAAATTTTGATGCGTTATTTCTACATTATTTACACAATGTATTTCCTGGATTATGTTGTTTTCCGATGTGTGCCAGTAATGAATTTCTATGATGTTTTAAGATTCCATCTTGCTGCACAGAGTTACAAGCAAATTCTGTCTGGAATCCGAAAATATCCCCACTCGTTCTTGTTCATTATCAATTCTGCCATTGAAGGTGGACAGAAGTTATGCTTTCACCCCTGTTTGTGTCTGTGTTTAATTGTGAGCAGGATATCTCAAAATGCATTGGATGGATTCGGACAAAAATTGGAGGACAGGTTAGTTGGGTGTGTGCCAAGGCCGAATTGATTCGATTTTGGTGAAGATCCAGATACTAGAATTTTAAAGTGATTCTTTACCTTTGAGAGAAAGAGCCCAAAACTATATATAGCGCGATATTTCAAAACGTTGTGGACGGATTCGGACAAAACTTTGTGGACATGTTGGTTGTGTGACAAGGACTAATTGATTCGATTTTTCTGAAGCTCCAGACCAAAATCCAGAAACTAGACTTTTTAACCCTTTAAACCCTGAGCTCTTTGGACTTTCGGCTGTCCCACCCTGGACTCCCTGGAGAAAAATCCGGCCGCTCAGGTATATGGAGGTTTGAATAATGGCTGGTAAAAAGGTTGCTGGGGTATATGGAGGTTTGACTAGTGGCTGGTAAAAAGACCACTCATGTATATGGAGGTTTGAATAGCGGCGGTAAAAAAGGTCGCTTAGGTTCAAAGGGTAAAAATCGTTCTTCACAATTTAGAGATGGTGCCAAAAACGATATACAGGGTGTTACAAAAAGACCTGGACAACTTTGGTTGTTAATATACTGAAACGCAAAAGAAACTTACCACCTTTTAAACCTTCAAATATCAACAATAACAGCTGCGTGTAGTAAATTGTGTGAACTTTATTTTGTGGAAAAGTGTCCTCACTGTCAGATAAAACGGTCACGGATGGTCACTTGAACCTTCAATGGTCACTTCATAGCACAGCTGTGAACAGCCGTTTTGACTGCCAGTGATTAGCCAAGGGGTACGGATGATTTTAATGAGCTGCACGTGATGTCTTGATATTGGCTTTAAAAGGCCAGTGCAAAATGGGCATTTCATCAACATGCCACGATTGTCAAGATCAACGGCAGTGTGCCTTGGGCATACTGCAAGGCGGATTGAGCTACCGTGAGGTGGCACGTCACCTTGGATGTTCACACCAGACGTATCGGCCCTGGTGGACAGAGACACCCTCCACAACTCTGCAAATGACAGACCTCGATCAGAGGAGGCCAAGAGTCACCACTGCAAGGCAGGACAGGCAGATGGTCCTAAGTCAGACATTGAGGACTGAGTGGGACAGAATCCAGCAGCAATCCATCCCAAAGACTGGTAGGCAGTATGCGCCGACGATGCACTGCCTGTATCCAAAACAATGGTGGCCACACACGCTATTGAAAGGGACTGGCATTGCACCCTGTGCTGTTCTGTCTGACTAGTAGAACAAACTTATGAATGGTGTATCTTGGTCAAAAACTTGACATATCATCAATAAAATGCCAATGCTTCAATTAGCAATTGTTGGTTTGTTTATTTTGAACTGTTACAATTTATTAACATTTCAAACAAGTGGTAAGTTTCTTTTGCGTTTCAGTATATATATTACGGCAGTGGAAATTCGCATTACACCATAAAGGGCCCTCAGGTGAGATATCTTCATAGGTACATGTGTAGTTAGCCCAAACCCGTTGTATAGAGGGAATTTATGTGATTCATCCGGGCTGCGACGCTTTGAGTTAGCCATATTTTCTTTTCTGTCGTTATTTGAAACAACGACGTCTCAACCGCCATCACACAACAACACCTTAACCACCACGCCAGCCATCGTCACCAACTACAACCACGCTCCAACCCACAGACAACAACCACAATGCCAACCCTCCACCACAGAAGACCCTCCACCACCTTCGCCTTTACCTTCACGAATTCATCCCACATCATCGCTTCCATGGCCATTCCCGCACCACCTGTGAACACTGAACATCGGGCTGTCTCGGGCCCGTTCGGCGATTGGTCCGAACGCACCAGAGCCGCGGCGCGAATGGCGGCCTTTCCGAGGGGAAAATTCGGATCAGAAACGCTTCACGCCCACTTCTCTCCGTCCAATGTGCGAGCGCGGGCGGCTGTGCCCCGCCTCCAAGCGTGTGTATGTGAAGTCCGTATATGCAAATTTTAGGATCAGAGAGGTTCACGCCCATTTTTGCCCGACCAATGGCTGACCGGGGGGGGGGGGGGTGCGTGCCCCGCCTCCAATCGCGTTCTGATCCTAAAATTTGCATATTGGCTGCTCCTGCGCCTATAAAAAGGCAGGCGAGCGCAAGGTGAATTGAAGCGAGTTGGGTTTTGGAGTTGCTTGGAGAGTGTCGTCGAGACGTTGCTCTTGGGGACAAGGAGCGAGCGTTGCGTTGGCGGAGTGGAGTCGAGTGGCGCGCGGTGGAACTGCAAGCAAGGGAGCTCGGGTCCGAGGCAGGAAGGACGGCGGTCGGCGACGAGGTTGCGGTGTGGGGGATCGCTCGTCTCGTCGCGGGACCCAAGCCAGCCAGCCACTCCCTTCCCCAGGGCATCAACAATTCCCCTTTCCCCGTGCTGAGATAGTGCAAAAGGGGCCCCGTTCCCACCCCACCCCAAACGTGGTGCCAACGAAACCCGCCAAGGGCAAGGAGTCGGGGCACAGCGGCGCGGCCACATTTGCGGCTTGCCCGCCAACGCGTCATGAGAGACGCGGTAAGACCTCCCCGGTCTCGCGGACCTGGCCGCTCTCCAGGTCACGCGCACATTTGGCCTACGGCCTGTCTGCCTCCTTGTCTGTGAGGGTGGCTTCTTTCCATTGCTTTTGTGTAAATGTGTGTTGGCGCCGTCTGTGAAGTAAAACTTATAAGTGTTGCCGTGTGTGCGCGTAGTCGGTTTTAACTCTTACATTTGCTTTATGTGCATTTTGATTCTGTATGGCTGTATATACGTGCTTTCGTGTGTCACGTAATAAAGTGCTTGCATGTTGAACTGTGCCCGTTTCGCTTCGTCTTTCTTTATTGACCCTCCATCTTGCATCACGTAAGGGGTTCGTAGTGGGTGCAACATCCCGGTAATTAATCTGAACCGTCCAGGTCGACGATAACACCGCTCGGTTATCCCGATAGTACGGAACGGGCCGCCCAAGTGGCTCGTGTCCGGAGTCGACCTGCGGCGAGGTACGATCGCCCGGTTTACCATCCGCGTGGGTACTTAGGTAGGTCGAGTTTGGCGAACAACCCTATCCCACGCGGGTGGCCGATTGGCACGATTGTGGTGAGGTCGAAAGCCCACCCGTGACTAGCTCCCGGCGTTGGTCCGAGAGGTCACGGACAGAATTGTCCGTCCGGTGGGCGACGTGCCGCGATTCGAGTTACGTGGCCGTTCGCACGCCGGCGGGGGCAAATTTGCAACAATATTTAGAACTGTAAATAATACAATGATACCCTTTAGTTTATATGATACAGAAACTCATAAAGTTTTGTGCAGACCATCAATACTGATCAAATGTGAGCTCTGTTTGTCGCACACAGGACATCAAGGTGGTACTCAAGTTTTTGCCATGTTCAGCTCAGCAGGTTTCCGTCCACCAGTGCGCATGCAGCTGTGATCCGAGAATGAAGATCCGGCAGGTTTGCCACCTTGGTATTGTAGACATCTTTGACAAACCCTACAGAAAAAAAAAATCAAGGGGGGGTTATATCTGGTGATTGTTGGGGCCAGGTGGTTGGTACATCTCGGCCAATGCAGCGACCTGGATATTTTCATGCAGAACAGCTCGAATGATTAAGGCCCAATGAGGGGGAGCGCCATCATGTTGAAAAATGATATCATGTTGCAGATCTTCAATCTGTGGGAAGGCGAATCCTTCCAACATGTTCATGTAAATTGTTGATGTCACTGCATTCCCCCCAAAGAAAAACGGACCCACCAAGCGGTCATGGTGAAGGCCACACCACACATTGACCTTTGGACTGTCATGTATGTGTTCAATGACCACATGGGGGTTTTCAGAGCCCCAGATCCTCACATTGTGCTGGTTGACATTCCCCAATTCATGAAAGCAAGTTTTGTCTGTGAACATGACCTTTTTCAGGTAATCTTTGTCTTCTACGTGAATGATAATTTCCAAGGCAAACACATTGCATTTGGGTCCATCATTTGGTTTGAGTTCTTGCAGAATCTGTGCCTTTTGGCATAAAGTTTCAGTTTTTTATGCAAAATCCTGTGTCCAGTGGTGTTTGGAAGTCCCAGTTCTCTGGATGTGCATCGGATTGATTTTCTGGGACTTTGTTGAAATGATTCACGCACTCGTTCAACGTCTGCTGCACTTGCACTTTGTGAAACGGTACTTTTCTGTTTCTGACAACTTCCAGTCTACTTAAGCCTCTTGTACCACTCTGTGATACGAGTCTGCAATGGCAGATTCCTTCCTTACCTTGTGCAGCAATTACGCTGAACTTGCATGTCGGATCTTGGCTTGATGAACCAGGAGATGCACTGAGCATTCCCCTGTTGCAGTTTCATCCCGTATCTTATGGAGGTTCTATCAGGTTTTCCTTTGTCCTCGCGCCTGTTTCAAAAGCATTTGGTTATCGGATTTGCTTTACAAGATTATATGTTTCTCAAGGTGAATTTCAAAGCAAAATATATTTGATAATGCCCGATTTCTGAGCCGTTTGCCATATTAACGTATTTTCTCAATTACTGCGCAAAATTTTTTTTCCACTCGTCACACGCAGCTGTTTATAAAGATTAATGTTTGTGAACATCTCCCTGAAACGTCGATATAAATACAACGTTGATTTTCGGTGAAAGCTACTCAAGGTTTTTGGGTTGTATACAGCACCTAAAGCAGTCGGTAATCACACCGACTCCAACCTGCCGATTCCCGAACAATTGCCGATGTCGGCCAAGCGTGTGTGTGTGTGTGTGTGTGTGGTGTTGTATGTTGTGTCACAAAGCAACAAACAGTATTCTCTCCAATAACCTACCCCCCACCCCTCTCTCTCCGTCTCTATCTCTCTGTCTCTCGACGTATCCAAATTATCGTTATGTCTGGAAGGTGGATATCTCCTCATATATCTGGATGGTGGTTATGTCCGGGTGGAGTTTGTCTCCAGACGTGTCCAGGCGGTGTTTGACTTTGGACAGCTTGGCTCCGAATGTGTCCGGGCGGTGTTCATGTCTGGACGGGAGTTTGTCTCTAGACGCGTCCGGACGGGATTTAGGTCTTGACAGGAGTTTATCTCCGGACGCGTCCAGGTGGTGTTTAGGTCTGGGTGGTGTTTGTCTCGCTATGCGTCCGGGCAGTGTTTATATCCAGGCAGTGTTTGTCTCCACACGCGTCCGGGCGGGGTTTAGGTCCGGTTGTGTCTGGGAAGTGTTTGTCTTTGGACGCGTCTGTGGGGTGTTTGTCTCTGGACTGTGTTCATCTCCAGAGATGTCCGGGTGGTGTTTGTCTCTGGACTGTGTTCATCTCCAGACATGTCCGGGCGGTGTTTGTCTCTGGACTGTGTTCATCTCGAGACATGTCCGGGCGGTGTTTATCTCTGGGTGGTACTTACAATATGACTGGTAGAAAGTAGATTTCAGACATTATTTTGCTTCCTTCTTCACTGTTATTCGATGCAGAATCATTTTGTTGAGACAGTATGAATCGTAATTAACGCTGCACCACACGTCTGCCTTCCCTTCCTCTCACCTCTCGCAGCCTTCCCTCTCCCCCCCTCCCCTCCTCATCTCTCCTCCATTCTCACTCTCCCTCCTTCCTCCTCGCTCTTTCCCCTCCCTCCTCTCTCTTTCCCCTCTCCCCTCTCTTCTCTCTCTCTTTCGTCCTCTCCCTCCCTCCTCTCTCTTTCCCACTCTGGATCCTCACTCTCCCCCACCCCTCCCTATCCCCCCACTCCCCCGGACGCGTCCAGGTGGTGTTTAGGTCCAGACCCCCCCCCCCCATCTCAGTGTTTCCATCAGCAAAGCGATCGATGGTATTCCTAGTAAAGAATAAAGACATTATTTTTCATAACTTGACCAACTTAATGCCAAACTTCACCTTTGTAAGCTCATATTTTGGATTAACACCACTGAATTCGGCTAGAAACAGTTTACCAACATCCCTGCAAAAGGATCTTCAAATTATCTGTTTCAGGTACAATATGTTTTTGATGGCCATTTCGTTTTTATGACTTGACCAACTTAACCTCAAAATTTGACCAAAAACTTGACTACTTTAACCTAGCTTAAGGGCTGTCACACCTTGACGATTGAGCCAGCGTATGCCGACGTATGAAAAATTTGTCTAAAACGCTGGCACACGTCGAATACGTTATGGTAAGTTTTGTATACGTTAGGAGCACGCTGAAGCATGCTGAAGCACGCTGGCATATGTCGTAGTACGCCGAGCTCATCGACAAATTTTAACATGCTCAAAATTTTCGACGTATGCCAGCGTATGACTCACACGTTCCGCATACGCTGGCCATAGTTGTAGGCACGTTACGCGATCGTTGTCACACGTCGACACAGTTACTTGTAAGTTACTCATAAGTCGAAACACGTCGAGGTAATGATTAGCATACCGGAAACTTATTTCTAACCTATGAATAACGTGTTGTAGGCACGTTACGCGATCGTAGACACACGTCGACACACGTTACTTGTAAGTTACTCATAAGTCGAAACACGTCGAGGTAATGTTTAGCATACCCGAAACTTATTTCTAACCTATGAGTAACGTGCTTTGAACCTATGAGTAACGTATCTCCAACGCATATTGATGTATGTAGACGTATTTGACGTCTTCCGGACGACCACAGAATTACTGAACGTGTTCTAACTTACAGCTACCGTATAATGGCGTATTGGCAGCGTTTATGGAATTGGATATATAAAATGGGTTCACAGAAGGAACCCGTCAGTATTTCATACTCCATGTTTTTTTTCTTGTTATTTTTTTCTTCGGCATGACGGTATTGTTGACACTTCGATTTCTCGTGCGGTTATGATTTAAATCGTTGAGCGGCAGCCTTTTAATTATATTATATTATAACCGCACTAGAAATCGAAGTGTCAACATCACCGTCATGCCGAAGAAAACAAAAAAAAACCCCCCAAAAAAACCATGGAGTATGAAACACTGACGGGTTCCTCCTGTGAACCCCATTTTTATATACCAATTCCCCTAAACGCTGCCAATACGCCATTATACGGTAGCTGTAAGTTAGAAACACATTCAGTAAGTTCTGTGGTCGTCCGGAAGACGTTAAATACGTCAACATACTCAATATGCGTGGAGATACGTTAATCATAGGTTCAAAGCACGTTACTCATAGGTTCAAAGCACGTTACTCGTAGGTTAGAAATAAGTTTCGGGTACGCTAAACATTACCTCGACGTGTTTCGACTTATTGAGTAACTTACAAGTAACGTGTGTCGACGTGTGTCAACGATCGCGTAATGTGCCTACAACTTATGGCCAGCGTATGCGGAACGTGTGAGTCATACACTGGCATACGTCGAAAAATTTTGAGCATGCTTAAAATTTGTCGACGTGCTCGGCGTACTACGACGTATGCCAGCGTGCTTCAGCATGCTCTTAATGTATACAAAATTTACGCATAATATATTCGACGTGTCCAGCGTATTCGGCAAATTTTTCATACGTCGACATACGCTGGCTAAAACGTCAAGGTATGACAGGCATGACGGTGATGTTGACACTTCGATGTCTAGTGTGGTTATGATTTGAATCGTCGAGGCAGCCTTTTAATAGGCTACGCCAGTGATCGTCGGCGATACGCTCCCGCGCTATGCATACGTTAGACTATCGTTGGGCATACGTTGTGAACGCCGACAACACGCGAAGCATTCGTTGGTATAAGTTATCTATAAGTTATCGAAACGTTCTGTGTACGTTACTGATACGTTATGCATATGTCCAACTCGTTATGAATACCCAAAAACTTTTTAAAAAACATCAATAGTTCAGCGTACGCCAGCGTTTTACATACATTTTGATACGTTACCATACGCTGGCGAAAACGTCAAGGTGTAACAGCCCCTTTAGAAAGGCAGGTTACCAACTTCGACTCAAAAATGCCCCTGAGGCTCTTAAAATGAGCTTTTTTCAGGAATTTGGTCCTGACTATAAGGCAGACAGTGTGTTGTAACATCACCAGGTCTTGGTGGACAAGGTCTTTCTGTGTGTATTGCCCAAAGATAAACTGAGTGGCATGATTTGGGGAATTCAGAAGCTGTTGGCAGGAAAATGGTTTGCATGTCTAAAAACCCAATTTTTCTTTCCTGCCAAGATGACAGGGCAAGAAGGCAAGCTCACAAACTTTCTAAACAATTTAATAATAAGTAATAGCACTTCAACTTGATAAATTATTAGACATACGAGATATGCATAACTAACAGAGCCTTGTCAAGGGACAAACATAGAAAGTACACTTAGTGACTTGGAGATCAAACCACAACCCACTATGGTCACAGATCCTTATCCTTCAGAGGAAGGTCAGGAAAGGCAGAACACAAATTAGTAATTCAAAAGTGCAGGGAAGAGAATAAATTGATAAGGGGACTAAAGGTCTAAACGGTCACTAGAGTCTAGGGTTCGAAAGAGTATGTCCCAATCGTAGTTAGGGTCTGAAGGGGTCCAAAGGGTTTAAAGGTCTCAAGGGTATGTTCCCATAGTAGGTTCTGTCTAAAGGGGTCAAACTTATCTAAGGGGGTCAAAGGGTCTAAATAAAGGGTCTTGAACTTTTACACACTATTAGACCCTTTACACTTCAACACCCCTTATGGGTTCTAAGGTGTGTAAAAGTCTAAAGGGTCTAATGGATCCATAGGTGTCTATCAGGGTCCTTCATCTGGATACAAATAAATAATTCAAAAAGTGCAGGGAAGATAATAAATCGATAGAAGAGAACACATCCTGACGAGAAAATGGGAGGCAGCTGTTACACGTGTCCACCAAGGACTGGAGAGGGGAATTCACACATCGTGGGGAGGTCCAGCTGGGAAGTTCTCGGAGCACCCCTTTGAAAAATCCCTCTGGACCCGACTGCCAACAAGATTAAGGCTTCAACATTTGCCTTATTCTCTTATCTCCTCTGTCCTCATCTGAAGTGGACTTATCTCTCTCATGGCTTTCACTGATTGGGCTTTACTCTCTGGTTAACTTCTAATATCTTTTCCGCTTTCTCGCAATTTAAGGGGTGGGACGAAGCATGTCTCACCCAGGCGAATTTCCTTCCACGTCCCCTGAGGTGGTGAGTTTACCCACACAGAGATATAGAATCATTGGGAAATAATAAATGAAATGATATGTGGGAAGTGAGGAAAAAGCAAAACTAGTTCAGTGGGACATGTGGCTGGTCACTCTGTCTCCATTATATTTGGCCCATGTATATCAATTCACAATTTACATATGCAGATGTAACAGTATATACAGTACATTAATACAAATAAACAAAGGGGAGGGGGAGTGGTTCACACTCCTTTCCAAAAACACCATTCAGTGTTTGAGAATCATTCTTACCTTCATTTTCATAATTGTAATTATTAACTTATCTGGAATTTACATTCCAGATAAGGTCTTAGTTATTTTATAACTTGGTTTACGGATCCGCCGACGGTATATTTGCCGAAATGAAATATAATATAAAACAACATTTTTAGCCTTTTATATTTATACATTTTCCGCCGAAGTGGCAAAAGTTTCAAAACCCGAAATGTAAACGTCGGCATTTATTTTTCAAAATATAATTTTGTGCGCGCGCGCCAAAATGCCGAGTCACCTTTAACCAAGCTGCGCAGTCGAGCTGTGCATCGTCTCCGGTCATGGCGTCTGAGCAGTGGCAGCGTGGTTCAGATTGACTTGTTTCTGGGGCGAAAGTGATTGGGTTTTTTTTCCTATACCTTGTCTAGGCTCGTGTGAGAGCTAACACACAACGCACATCATGTGGGATATGAGACAAGAGAGGAGGGAGTGGGAAGGACAAAACAGTGGGGAACAGAGACATTAGGAGAACTGTGGAAGGGAGAGGTATGGGACGGGGAACATGGGGAATAGAAGATGGACATTACAGGGACTTTCAGGAAGGAAAGCAGGGAATTTGAAGGAGGTGGGCTGGGTGGATTATCGGGGTAGAAAAGATCGAGGATTTGGATGGGGATGATAAAAGTGGTGGTGAACAGCTGTTTTGAAGGCCTGGAGGGAAGAATGGAAATGAATAGAGTGAGGGAGTTTATCCACAAGGCGGGAAAAAAGAGGAATGAAAGAGTGAAGGTGAGCAGTGATTCGTGATTTTGGTAGTTTACCAGAAGGGGGTTGTTGGCAGACCTTGAGCGCCCGCAGAAATGTGGTGGGGACAAATCGCAGAGAGAGCTGGGGGGGGGGGGGGCGAGGCTGGAGAGGAGACGGTAGAAGACAGAAAGACCACCGACCAACCTGCGGTGATTGAGTGAGAGGCCCAAAGACTCAGCCTCATGCGGGAGATGCCAATGATCCGAAATGCCTTGGTTTATACAGCGCGAAGCAGAAGAAAGGGGAGGCAGGAGCACCAGCCCAGAGTGGAGAGCAGTACTCCATCAGGCTGCGGACAAAAGCTTGTAAGTGGTCAGGAGCTCAGGTGGGCCGAGGAAGGACTTTGCACGATGGAGGATTCCCAATTGGCGACTGGCTTTGGAGGCGAGGTTTGAAATGTGGTTTTCCCAGGAAAGGTCATGGCAGATAGTGAGACCCAGAAGCTTGAAAGAAAGGACTTCTTCCAGAGGATTGTTGAGAAAGTGGATGGGGGGATTTTCTAAACGGCCTCGAAGAACATGGTGGAGTGTGAGATTTGTCCGGATTGAAAGACATGTTCCACGTGTTGGACCAGTTTGTGATTTTATCCAGACTGCACTGAGCACTGCTGCTTGCCGGTCTGAGGGATGACCGATGGTATGGCAGAAGGTGGAGTCATCAGCAAACAGATATAGAGGATTTTCCAGAGAGTCGGAGAGATCATTGAAGAAAACCAGAAAAAGAACAGGGCCAGAACTCTACCTTGAGGAACTCCAGCCTGGACAGGAAGAGGGGATGAAAGAACTCCATTTAGGCCACACGGTGACTGCGACAGGAGAGAAGTCTGCGAGCCGTGAGTTGTTAAGAAGTATGTCAGCGTATAAATTCGAGTGACTGTATTGGTGATTTATTCACGCAACATCTTGACGACGAATATTCTGGCCGAACTATTGCATCAATTCAGTGCAGCAGCAGGGATGATTCGCACGCTACTCTCGATCGAGCCGATTTTGTTTCCGTCGAAAGTTGTACACGCTGTTCGTATTGAAAGATTTCGGTGCCAAGTACGTCAAAGTTTCCCTGCGAGATGCTGATATTCAGCCTTCAACGGACCAGAAATCAGCCTTTGATGTGTCATGGGATGGGGAGATGGTACAATCAGATGCCCACGAAAACTAAGCTGGTTATGGCTCTGATTGACCGCTTTGAGCGTGTTGACTCCAAGTAGACACCTTTTTAAAATCATATCCAGCACTATGCACTGGTGTGCACGCACACACCTACGACTTGGACAGTAATTTTCTCAGCATTGTTCCATTTGTTTGATGATCCAACAGTTCCCATAAGAAAAACATGCCAGACTATATTGTAAAAACAAGTTTAAATCCTTCTTTATTGTTTTTCACATCAGATGATTCAGAACATGGCATCTGCATTTGAATGGTTTTCCATCTTCAATGTTTCTTAGATCTCCTGGTCCGGGATTATATTTATTCCACCCCCCACCACCCTTGTCTTTTCCATGGAACATCCGAAAAAAATCATAAAAATATATAATTTCTAAAAATTGAAATTTTATTTATTATTTCGACCTACCGACCCTACATTTTAGCTGAAGAACTGCGTAAACCAAGTTATAAAATAACTAAGGCCTAAGGTATTGCCATCGCGCACCATCCGTCCGTCCGTCCCCGTTTTCGACTTCTCCGGCCAAACCGCTAGGCCAATCGGCTTAAATTGGGCAGCAAACGTTCCTCTCCTGACTGGTAACAGGAATTGCAAAGCTCATTCCGGTCACATGACTTTAAGCAGGTCAAAATGACTGACTTAGTAAATTTCTTCAAACATCTTCTTCTCCAGACCCACCAGTCAGAATGCTACCAAATTTGGGATACAACATTAGGCCAAGGTAGGGATGTTAAATTGTGAAGGTCATGCCAATCACGTGACCAGAAGTGTGTCAAAATGGCAGACTTCATCAATTTTTGTGAAAACTACATAAATTCCTTTAAAAAATCTTCTTCTCCAGACCCACCAGTCAGAATCCTACCAAATTCGGGTCACAACATTAGTACATGGTCCTCATGGTAAAATGCAGAGACCATGCTGATCGCGTTCCTGGAAGTGTGTCAAAATGGCGGACACGTAAATTCCTTCCAAAATCTTCTCTTGACCCACCTGTCAGAATGCTGACAAATTTGGGTTGCAAAAATTATAGTCGGGTTGGGATGTTAATTATATTGTGAAAGTCATGTGGATCACATGACAGGAAGCGTGTCAAAATGGCTGACTTGGTAAACTTTGGAAAATCATGTAAATTCCTTCTATTCAAAAATCTTCCTCACCAGACCCACCAGTTATAATTCTACCAAATTTGGGTTTCACCATTAGGTCAGGGCTCAGAGAAGCTTCAGGTCTAGTGGTCCTATTTTTATTATTCACTTATTGTTATTTAAAATGTTACCAGGGCTTGTGCAAAAACCATATCAACAAGACAACAGATGAACAGGTTAATGAAAACAAACCTTGCTATCTTTGGTGTTAACGTACTGAACCTCAAACATTAACACTAACGATAATAAAAATAAAAAAAACACATGAGGAAAGAAGGAATCCAACAAAGCATCTAATAGGACAGTTATGAAGGAGAAAAATAAGACATAATCAGATAGAAATAGTAATATAAAGCTTCAAGATCAAAACTGCATGGGAAGAACAATTGGTTTCTGGTAGAGAGCATAGAGAAGTGCACCTCTAAGGAACCCTGCCCACCAACATATGATGTATAATAGCTCGCCAGCATGTGGGAAGTACCAGTGTCAAAGTGTTGATAAAAAATAATCTCTACACTTGGGGCTACTCACCAAAGTTCAGCTTCCAAGCATGATATCACATGAGAGCCAGAACAGTTCCCAGGGTAAGGGATTTTATGAAAATTGAGGTGAGGTGAGGGAAATCATGGACAGTAAACCCCAGTAGGGAGCCAGAACATCTCCTTAAAGATTAAAATTTGGCCGAAAGGTAAATTAAATGACAAAACTAAATTACACCTAATCACATCTAATGGTGAGTCGAGCACCGTTTATTTAAGTCTGAGCTAAAGGCAGCTGGTGCTCCCTGATGGAACTCCCAATGATGTGTTTTGTGAAAAAAGCCAATGCCTGTTAAAAGAGGGCTAGGGTGCAACTAGAAGGTTAATTAATGTTTGTGCAACAATACTCTTGCACAGGACTTTCCGTTAAATGATCATGTTTTGTATAAAGAAGAAATTTACTTACCAAGTGTGAATATCTCCCACCAAACCAAATCCGCTCAGGTCGTGGTTCTGGCCAGAGCTGCAGCACGAATTGGTATTCCTCCTCATCATGAATCGAAGGAAGGTGGCAGCCATTCATATGTTGAACACAGAAAAACTGAAACAGATCCACAAGAGGCATGGGCATGCTCACTTACCAGGAAAAACCTGATGATGACTAAACGGCTTAAGGTAACACTTTGGGTTCATTTATTGAACACTCTTAATGGTATAAAGCATTAGTGGCCATGTTTTTGCAAGATAATAATGGAGAGAAAGCAGTCGTGAGAAACCAAGCTTGGACCACGCAACTGGAAGCACAAAAACAGTCTTAATGGAGCTACAACCTGTTCACAAAGCAAACAGCGAAACATCTTTATCACTTCACATCTGAGACTTTACTCTCCATCCTCTAGCCTATGTCCTGTAGCATCTCGATTCATTCAGTGTACTAGTACGAGCTCTTCCACAAGCTTCGACTATGCATACAAAAAAAACCCAAGCCTTTCCACCCACTTACACTCCTTTGTTCCTCTTTCCTCTAATATTGGTGAAATTGCCTTCTGGATATGGTTCAATCACACTCTTCCCACCAGGGCTTTCAGGAAGAGGTGAACCAACATCTCATGTTATCTCATCCCCCAACCCAACTCGCAATCCTTCATAGCCCTGTAGCATCTCGATTCATTCAGTGTACTAGTACGAGCTCTTCTACAAGGTGTTGGAGTCAAGCAGCTTTCTTTCTCAAACTCAGAAGGTTAACATGACCATGGGCACGATTTGGTCACTCCATAAGGCTTGTAACAAGTGTGTGTCCATCCTGAAGGCCCTGTCACACCTTGACGATTTAGCCAGCGTATGCCGACGTATGAAAAATTTGTCTAAAACGTGCGCCACACGTCGAACATATGGGTAAGTTTTGTATACGTTAAGAGCATGCTGGCATACATGCGTAGTACGCTGGCTAAAACGTCGTAGTACGCTTGCATACGTCGTAGTACGCTGGCATACTCGTAGTACGCTGGCATACGTCGTAGTATGCTGCATACGTCGTAGTACGCTGGCATACGTCATAGTACGCCGAGCGCTTAGACAAATTTTCCATGCTTGAAATTTTCGACGTATGCCAGCGTATGACTCACACGTTCCGCATAATGCTGGCATAAGTTGTAGGCACGTTAGCGATCGTTGACACATCGACACGTTACTTGTAGTTACTCATAAGTCTCGATAACACGTCAAGGTAATGGTTAGCATCAGTGTCAGACTCCCTGGTTTTTTTTTTCTTTTCTTTTCGTTGTATGACGGTGATGTTAAACACTTCGACGAATGAGCCTAGCCTCATCAGGGTCCACCACCTTGTATAGTTTGGCCATTGTCCCTATGCACTATGCTACTTTAGAACAGTATCCACTAGTTATGAGAATAGTATGTACTAGTTATACCACCACCACTCTATCATAAGCTGAAATCTCCAGGAAAATATG
>CM068963.1:104304514-104315173 GCA_035128595.1 Eptatretus atami
GGTAAAATAACAACCGGTGGCGGCCATTTTGGAAAATGGCCACCATTTTGGCCACAGGACAATTCTGCAATGGCCCTATAGCTAAATATCTTCCTTAGGCCTAAGTCACATTTGCTCCTACGGCAAGAGGAGTAGGCAGTCGTACGCCCTCCTGAATTGACAGAAACGTGCGGCGCCGCAGAGTTTCTGAGGTGGCCTCAGGTGGCCCTACGCCATATGGCTATATTTCACAGGCCGTAGGGTCGCCGTGGAATTATAACGTGAGTTATAACTTTTTTCATTTCTACATTCGCCGTAGCAATTCGACAAGCCGAAACAAAAGAACTAGTAAAAAAAAGAAAAAAAAAAAGAACCCACTTGTTACCATCCGTCTGGCCGCACGTTCGCCTTAGGCCCCCTGCGGTCGCCTTGCGTCTGCCTTGAAAATTCTATGGCCGCCGCAGGAACGCCCTAAGGTCACCGTGCGACATCAAATCAAAGACCGTACGGCACCCCCACGTTTTCGGTCTCCACAATTTGTAAATACCCCGTGCGGCTACCCGAAAAATAAAAACATATGTGACTGCCACATTGTGTGACCGTGGAAATGCTGCGGCCGCCGTATAATTGCTAGTGGCCGTAGATTTGGAGACCCACGGCCGCCGTGGCAAATGTGACTTAGGCCTTAGGCATGATCTAACGTGTGCCAAAGTTCATGCTTGTATCATCAAAGGCACAATTCCCCAAATATTTCAGTTATCTGCCGGACTACAATAAGGATTGGTAATAATGTTGCGCCGGGTATCGGACGAGCACGACCGCTAGATGGAGCAGTAGAGCGCTCCACCGATCACCCGGAATGTATAGGTCGTCACCCCGGATAACTCCGGACCGACGGGTCCCTTATCGGATCGAAGTTCGCCAATAGGTCGACCGCGTGGGGTAGGGTCGATTGCCAATTTCAATTTACCTAAATACCCACGTCGTCCAAACTACCGGGGAAATTCGCCCTCGACGGTGCCCGTACGGAACGAGCCGCTAGCGTACTCGAACCATGTGCGACCGAGCGGATGGTCACCGAGCTTCCGTCGGTCCAAATGTCCCTTTACAGCGGCAACAGCCTGGCTAAGTCTCCAACACCACCGTGTTAACCAATAAAATAAGTACAAAAACGAACGATACATTCAACACATGGGTTTATTTATAATGGGGCAGGGGGCACGCAAGAAGCAGAGTTATCCGAATAATAAGAGGCACGTATGTACAACAAAGGCACTTATACAATTCCAACTTACTATACTGGCACACACAAATACACACACACACACACACACACACTCAAAAGAAACGGTGGCCACAGCCTTTATTGAGGCCTCCAGCTCGGATGGAAAGGCGAGCTGAAGACCAGATTCTGTCTCGGACCTGTCCACCTCGTGTGGTCTTCGAGCTGATTCGAACCGGGCACCAGCGAGAGGCGAGCCGAATCCAGACACCGGCGAGCCGCGATCAGCCTCTCGAGCTCCGCTCAGCGCTCGTGCTGACCACCAAACCCTCTCCTCGGTATCTGCAGAGACGACGCGCGCACCCCTTCCGGTCTTGTCGGCGGCAGGATCTCCCAATCTCTCCTCGGTGTTGTCTGGCAGGGATGCGGCGCGCAACCCTTGCGCTCTGGTGTGCAGGATCTCTCAATCTCGAGCTCTTGATCATGAGGAGGAGGAGAAGAGGCGAAGAGGATCTGGTCCGAACGCGCAGCACCCTTATTCACCCTGTCTCCGGGAGGGGGGACGCCTCTGCCCTCCCCACTCTCCTTACTGGACGGTTTGTGCGCGCAGAACTGCTCGTCGCCCTGTCATTGGCCAAAACGCGCGGCAAGTCTGTCGATTGGCCCGGGGCATGTGACGTCACGCAGACCCTTTCTCCTGCTGCGGGATCTGATTGGCTGAGCGGCGGTCACCCACCCGTAGCACGCTGATTGGTCAAGCGCCACGAGGCTAATCCTTGAACTCCGCCCACCAAACAGGCAGAGAATATATTTCTGCATGGACTCTGCTCACCAAACAGCCAGAGGAACTGTATTCTGCGTGGGCTCCGCCCACGTACGTGCTGACACGCACGTAGGCGATGGCGTCGGCCGGAGTGAGGTGAAGGTGATGCTGGCGTGTTGTAGTTAGGAGGGGTGTTAAAAACGAAAGAAACCTCTGCACGTATCAAAGTAACTCACAGTGCAAGTACATTTATTCACCCATTAAACGAGGTACGGGGACCCTAACTATAAACACATACTTACCAATATAACTGTTATATAGGACCTGAATGTTGTGTGCTCATGGCTTCCAGATTCGCAACAATAATACAGTGTGCGTCATTCTTTTCAATCATCTCCCAACAAATGTGAAGTTTACAACTAAGGTGGGGGGTTAGTGTTCTGTGAAAGTGAATATAAAAGCTAGCCAATCAGCTTTGAGCTGGCTTTTGACGAATGGGAGAGGATGATCCGGGTGACAGACGATGGAGACGTGTCCGCGACCTGAGTTAATGAATAAATTGATTGCCGTCCAATGAAAGAGCCTGCCGGGTGTTTCTTTTAGCACAACTCGCTGTGTTCGTACATGTTGTGACTTGTAAGTGTTAGTCAAACTCACACCACTACAGTGGTGGTGCTATTTTTTCATGTCAGAAATGCACGTGTAAGTTTACTTACCTTAAAAACTGTAACTGGCCACAGGTGTGTGTGTGTGTGTGTGTGTGTGTGTGTGTGTGTGTGTGTGTGTGTGTGTGTGTGTGTGTGTGTGTGCGCGCGCGCAAAAGAGAGAGAGTGGGAAGAGGGAGTCTAAAACAAATACCTGTCACAGCTCGTCAAAGGTTTTGCAAGAATGATCAATGCGACCTACCTACGTCTCCCCCACCCTTCCATTCTGTCTCTCTGTCTCTCTGCTCTCTCTCTGTCTGTCTCTCTCTCTCTATCTATCCCTCTCTCTGTGTCCCTCTCTCTCTGTCCCTCTCTCTCTGTCCCCCTCTCTCTCTCTGTCCCTCTCTCTCTTGGTTAATGCCCATTTCATGACGGACTGCTGTCATTCATCAGGGGGGCAGGGCCAAAACGATGCTGCTCTTGCACCTTCTTGCCATGTGGTGATCAGAACTACCAAGTTTGGTGAATTTCAGCAAAACTTACGTCATGCCTGAAGCATGAAGTACACTCATGTTGAACTTGTGTGGGTGTTTCTGATCTCCACAAGGAGGTACTGCTGCCAAAACAACTAACTCATGAAAACATGAACACCTTGCAATTCAAAGAGAATTCTTCAAATAGGTTCCTATTCTGATAATCTCACTACACTACGTTAAAACAGCCAAGTCGAATATCACCAATTCAAAATATACCCTTGTTAATAACTGAAGCTACCAGTTCTACTATTTTTTTATCATATGGCAATTTAAAACATCAGGCCAAAAAACGGAAGTCCATTCAGAAGTGAGTGAAACATCATGTTCATGGAAATATGCTTTGAACATTTTGGAAATGCTTGTAATATCCACTTCCTCAAGGAGCGAAATATGATGCCAGAGATTCAACTGCATGGTGCCATTTCTGTCGTTGTTTCCCCACCCTAAATACCCTCTCCCTCCTGCAAGGGTCAGTGTTGTGAAACCACTTTCCCTCTGCCAATATGAATTAGACACCTTTCACAGGGTGTACGTTAGCTGTCGTGTGCAGCCTGTGGCTGCAGATTGCATAATTTCTGGGGGCACAGCTATGCCTCTGATGCAGTGCCCTCTATTACCAGGACACTGGTACTCATTTCGCCAACCTCAGAAGGATTACAGGCTGAGTGTACCCCATCTGTTGTTAATTCAATGGGTGACAGGGGCTCAAACTCAAGACCCTAACATCTTAAGCCAGCCACCTTAGCAGTGAAGCAAACACCAAGCTTATGGGGTATATGTAGTCTTGCATTTTCACTCGATTCAAAATAACTTTTCTTACTTATTTAAATCGCTTCTTGCTCATGTCCTCCAAAAAATGAATGGGTTCAAGCTTGAGTGTTGTGCTTCACTTTGGATCTTAGTGTTTGTGAATTTATAACATAAACATTTTTCCCTTAAAGTAATCCAGTTTTTCTCATTACCTCTCCATCGTACCAAGGAAGTCTTTGAGATGGGAATGTTTTGTAGCAATATCCTCTGAAGGGGGTCCACCCGCTCTGGCAGTTCTTTTTTCTCAGAATGTGAGTTTCCTGTCCTTCAATATAAAAAAAAGGAAAGAAAGAGGTCGTGTTGGTCCTATATCACAACAATTAGTCAAATTTAAATCTTAAATTCAAGTGTTATCGACACTATAAGATAGCCGTTTGTCCATCACCATTTTTCTCAGAGATGGTCAAACGGATCTTTATCAAACTTTCAGAGGTTCATCAGTGAGTGTCGGGGAGTGTTTTATGTAAAATTAAAAAAAAGTTTTTGAACATTTTGAAAAAACAAATAAATTGGGATTTTATTTCTTCATTTAAATTGCTCAAATTTCTTCAAAATGCCAACAGGATTAGGACAGCACTGGGCAACGCTGGGTACCCCTGCTAGTATTACATATTGTAAATCACTCCTCAATATCTATCCTGCAATTCCATTGTCAGTCACATACAAAGAACAGAAGGTTGTCCAAAAGGTGACAACAAAAATTAATTTCCATGATCATTATCGGTTTAATTAACTTTCTAAAAACATCTGGTGTATTCGCACGAAGCTAAGAGAGACTTAACTCAAAACTGTCTTGGCAACAATAAGTATTTTAATTGTGCCACACAGAGAAAAATGTGGCGGAGACTCTTGTCTTGTAAGAGTCCTCTTGACAGAAGACAAGAGTACGCATGACACGTCGTGAGCGTTTCTGTGTCTAATCATTAAACCTGGACAGATTGACACGATATCTCAAGGTGTTGACGTTCCCATTGAGCAGCCAGGCTCATCGAACCCCACACAGGTGAAGGCAATGCAAGGATGCTTTGTGTATTGTTACGTCTTGCTTCCTTCTTGGGAATAAGGTCCAGTAATGACCTTTATTTTGATTACGAACACCACCACCAATGGTATATTCAATCTACCCCCGAAAAGGGCTCAACCCAAAATATATTGAATTTTTTTTTCCCACTGGTATGCTTCAGGGGAGGTCCAAAAATATACTAAAAGTTCTCTGAAATACATTTGGCTTCTGCCAAATGTATTAAAATGTTAAAATGTATTAAAATGCAAATTAGCTTCTGCCATTACTGAAAAATAGTCTTTTTTCAATAACTTTGGAACCAAACATCCAAACAGCCTACCTGCACAGATGTCAATCATTCCATGCAAGAACTCACAGGGGTGAGTTGCGACACCAGTGAGTAACATAGGGATTCTACACAATCAAGAACGAAACAGGATACTTGGACACGCACAAGATTCGAAGAACTCTTCATAATCTGGATCCTTTTGGTCCTGATCACTCCCTGCGAGGACTTGTTAGCGGTTTGTCTGCGGATGAGTCAGTTGATGTTGATGATGCTAAAAATGTTGGGACAAATTCTCAATTCAATGTTTGCAAAAAAATGTACCTGACTTCTCCATTCAAAGAAAGAGGCAAGCTTGGATCAAGAACAGCAGTAAAAGTTGATGATGAATCTGTGCAGGTTGATCCACAACTCCTCTTTCAGAGACTAAGTTTGATAGCTGCTAATGGATCACAGGATGACCCTGCATTTGTCTTCAAGTATGAGTTGTACACTCACTCCACTTGCTCTCTTTGATCACTGTTCCCTTCCACAGGAACCAAACAAGCCAGCACTTTCTGATGCACTGTGGAAACTGGTCAAGAATGAAAATGAACCAACACTTTAAAATGAAGTCGTAGCCTGGTGTTGGCTCAGTGGTTAGGGTGGCGGCTTGGGATCCTAGGGTCCTGAGTTCAAGCCCCGTCGGCTGCTGAAATAATACAGCAGGGGGTTGACTCAGCCTGTCATCCTTCCGAGGTCGGCGAAATGAGTACCAGTTCCAGTGTGTGTACTGGTAGAGGGGCACTGCATCAGCGACACAGTCACGCTTCAAGAAATGATAGCTACCCCGGCAGCTAAGCTGCCATACGACCACCACCAAATGAAGTCCAATATGTACTTGATAGGTGCTCTTATACAGCATTTGCCATGACCATGGGGAGAGACATTTGAAACTGTTTGTGAAGGGTATGCGAACTACATCACCAGCAAGTATGAAAAAGCCACAATCGTTTTTGGTTGGTATGAAAACGGTTCAACTATCAAAGATGAAACACATCAGAGATGCGGTCATGGATCAGGACCAACTGTCATACTTAACCCCCAGACACTTGCCACTTTAAGGAAAAAGTACTATTTCCTTGCCAACAAATCTAACAAACATAGGTTCCTCTCCATCCTGAGCTCCTACCTCGAAAAAGCTGGATGCTTAACAATTTATGCGAAGAGAGAGGTTGATGTGTTGATCGTCCAAAGTGTTATTCAATCTGTGAAGTCAGTGGACACTGTCCTTGTTGGAGATGATATGGATTTACTGGAATTGCTGCTCCATCATGTTGACATGGATAGCCATGAGGTGTATTTTAAACCTAATCCAAATCCAAAAGCTAGGAAAATATGACGATGTATTATGTAACATCAAGAAGTCTAAGGACAAACTAGGATCACATGTCTGCTCAAATTTGTTGTTTGCTCATGCTGTACTTGGCTGTGACACAACATCCAGACTACATAGCATGGGAGCATCTGTTTTACTTCAGAAACTTCAACGCAGTGATGAATTCTCAAAAATCACAGAGGACTTTTTGCAAAACAGATCCAGGAAGGATGATATCATCAAAGCTGGCAAGAAGGCTCTTGTGTTTCTGTACATCGGTGATGAAGATGAGGGCCTGGAAGTTTTACGGTACAAGCGGTTTCAAGAAAAAGTTGCGAACCGTTTGAAGTATGTTGAGGCAAATAATTTGCCACCAACTTCTGCTTCAGCAAAGTACCACAGTCTTAGAGTGTATTACCAGGTTCAGGAGTGGAGGGGAGAAACTGAAAGGTAGACATTTAGAACCGCAGGAATGGGGATGGAAAAATATTGAAGGTCAGCTATCGCTTGTAAAAACGGACGTGCCACCTGCGCCAAAGGAATTCCTCTGGTTATTCAGATGCAACTGTAAGACAGGTTGTGGTACACAGAGGTGCACCTGAAAGAAACATGGCCCAGACTGCCCATTCACATGCGGTGATTTCAAAGGACTCAATTGGTCAAATTCCCCAAAGCCCCTCAATGACAATGACTTGGAAGAGTGAAGAGTGAAATACATCTTTTGGTGAGCATATTTGACATTATTGGAATCTGACATGACAGAATGCACCAGCAAAATACAATTTGTATAAATTCGTTTTCACGGATCAAACCGCTGACTTTGTCATGTTCGGTCATTCAGTTTCCGAGTTATGTGAAAACACAGATATCTGCTAATGGTGGAAGCTAATTTGCATATTTCACTGGATACAATGCTTCAATGAGATCTCAAATATGTTCATTAGATTCCTTGACCCTCAAAACATGGATATACACACCATTTTTCACTATGTTTGGTTTCAAAGTTATTGCAAAATGACTATTTTTCGGTGAAGACAGAAGCTAATTTGCATATATTAATGCATTTTTGATCCATTTCCACCAGTTTTAGAGAACTTTCAGGATGATATTCTCGGGATTCCCCTGAAACACATACAGGTGAAAAAAGAAAAATTATTTTTAAATTTGTTCTAGGTCAAACCACAGTTTGACTGGACCACAAGCTGATCATCACTTAAATTAATACTTTCTAAAGGTTGTTTAATATATATTTACATAAATACATACGATATACATATACATATTGTTGCGGTTCTAGGAACCGCATGCCTCTAAGGCAATGGCATCCAACATATAGTGGTCCCGAGACGGTTATTCCGTTAATATACGTTTAGATAGTCCCTTCCCTTTTGTCTAGCGGGACAACGGGACATGCGTTATGGAGATCTCATAGCTTGGTCTGTTTACTGTGACACAACTTCTACTCTATCCCGACCCGTCAAAGTGATGGACACATCCACAGTCTCTTTCTATTCTTCTTTTCTGCTTATTCCTGAGATAAATCCGAGTTTGCGTCCTCGCAGAGGCCAACACGTGCAGCACGTGCCGCGGCCGGGGGTGGGGAATAGAAAGCCGCAACAACACCACATGAGCATCGACAGCACAGCTGCGAGGAAACAGCGATACCCTTGAAGGAACCTCTGCCGCAAGCACAAGATGATCGTCTGACGTTTCCAATGATCTGGGATGAGATTGCCGGTTGCATTGAAAAGGCATACAAACGAATATCTCTTAAAGAGGCTGCACGGATGTTTTTTTTCCACAACACAGAAGCAAATGACCCAATATTGAGCGAACGCGCGCGCTGGCCACGTGCTTAATAGTGGATCCACGTGCACTGTACGGAACGTGCTTGAAAGCAGACCCGTGCGCTGCTCGCGACACTTTATTATTGTACAGAGCAGGGCACGAATGGCACACATCTTACCGTCTGTGCATGGGTTTGCCATAACATCTTACCTTCGATCCTCGCTGGTGGCCGCGGGTGTTTCCCGCGGACGTGGACGTCTTTTCGCCTCTCCGGCCGGCAAATCCGTGATCAGGCAGAGGTGTGCAGTGCGGCCGGATCGCTCGGGCCTTGTGGCGCACCATGGAGCAGGCACATTGACTATCGCCAATCGCGGGTCGCTGGGGCACGGTCCGGGAGGTCGGTGTAAGGAAATTGATGTCGCGGAGTTTGGTGTGAGGCGATTCATATCAAGGGGCCCGGAGCGAGACGATTCCGCAGCTTGGAACCATCTTACCGGAAGTGAAGTGGAGCCGCATCCAGTCATGGCAGCCAGCCTGTGTGCTGGCCGGGGCCCAACCAGAGCGCCCGATTCGGGTGACGACACAACGCTTCGGATCATCGCCACCGCCCTGCACCACTGGATCAATAAAAGAACGGGTCGCAAGGCGGTAGGAAAAGAGTTGTCGTCATTCCTGCTCATTGTTCCTGGTGTGTCGTTCCTGCTCGTCATTCCTAGTGTGTAGTTCCAGAGTCGTCATCGTTCCTGGGTCGGTCGAGCGTCGTTCCTGTCCGTCATCCTTTCTTCGTTCCTGTCGGGTCGTTATGCCCAGTTTGGGATCGATAACTCCGTCTTCTTCACCCGCCCTTCTGTCATCATCGCCTGCGACTCCCCCTCCACTTCTCCACCCTTCTCCGCCCACACGTCGCTGATTCCACCCACCCACCTGGTCCCGTCTACCACTCCGCCCACTCGCTCTTGACTCCACTTTCTCGACCCAAGTCCCTCCCTTCACGCCCAACGGTCGCGTCTCATTCTCTGGACCGACGCTAGCTGCGCAAAGTTCCACGAAGAAAGAAACGGCACGTCAGCTGTCAGGGAGGTATCGCCCAACGGAGCATCCCCCCAAAACATATTGGTGGTGCAATCTGGCAATTGTGCAAGGTATTCAGAAACCGTTAGCCTGCCTGTCCTCGTAAGTTATGATTGCAGAAGATTATTATTATTTTGGGTTAGGTCTGCTCTGTGTCTGCTTTTGTAAGTTGCTTGTATTATTGTCGCACGTCAGGTTTCTTTCCATCCCTGCATTACACACAGCAATAAAACTATTCACTGTACCACATAACTTTCCTCACCTGCTTGTAAATAAATTATTATTAGAAATGTTTCCAGATCGTTTTTTCTTTTCTTTCATTGACCAGCATGGTCCGATTCCTAGCTTAGCTGGGGCTTTATTCCCAACGATCCGTTCCTTTTAGCCAGTACGTCCTTGGCATTGTCAGGTCAGGTCAGTCCAGATCAGATCTGTGACTTGCTGCAGGTATCATGTAAACCTGTACTAACCTGTTGCATGGTCGGGTTGTCGGCAACTAAACCGCCTCCCCCACCAGGTTTCCTGGTGAGGAGGGTGTTTGGATGTGGACACCGAGCAGGATTAAAAACAAAACCTGTCAAAGGGCGGAGGAGCTCCTTGTGAGCCAACGGCCATCCATATCTAGTGCCCAACTGTGTCTGGGGACGTCCTCCTGCAGTTGGATTGCTTCTTATTAGGAGGTTGGTGGCAGGATTTGCACTCCTGCCACCGTAAAACCCTTCATTCCGCAAAACATTCTCGAAGCATAAAAAAATCGAAATAGTCATACCTACAAGTTAATCGACACTGTTGTGGATCAGGAAGAAATAGTTTATTATCCTGCAGAATTTTAAAATTCTTTGGAACCTTCAGGTCTACCACCACACAGACTTGAGCTTAAAAAAAAAGGCTCCCCAATAATGCTGTTGCGTAAATTGGATCAGCCGCGGCGATGCAATGGCACAAGACTGATAGTTAAGAAGCTTATGCCACATGTAATCGAGGCTACTATTCTCACTGGGTGCGCCAAAAGAGAGGATGCAATTATACCTAGAATTCCACTCATACCAACAGATGTGCCTTTTCGATTTAGGAGACTTCAGTTTCCAGTACACCTAAGTTTTGCCATGTCCATCAATAAATCCCAAGGGCAAACATTGACAGTTGCTGGACTGTATCTTGAGGAATCCTGCTTTGCTCATGGACAATTTTATGGAGGAT
>CM068963.1:104315609-104329852 GCA_035128595.1 Eptatretus atami
CTTAATCCTGTGTTCTTATTTAATATCCATGAATTAGCTATATGTCATTTACACAATTAAATTAGGAAATATACTATTCTATTGAGCGCGTATCATTATGTAGCACAGTGCATTACACACCGGACTGCTATAAACGTCGTGGAAAAACGTTTCATCTCTTACATGAAAGAAAACGTTTCACGAGAAATGTAATAGCGTTCTATTAAACCGAATATGCCTTCATTAAGAACAATTCTGGGCCATTTATAGCTACTTTTCAGCCTAGGCAACGCCGGGTATTCTGCTAGTATATATATATATATATATATATATATATATATATATATATATATATATATATATATATATATATATATATATATACATACATATGTATGTATATATATATATATACATATACATACATACTGTATATATTGTTGCGAATTCGCCCGCCGGCGTGCGAACGGCCACGTACTCGAATGGCGGCACGTCTCGCCCACCGGACGGACAATTCAGTCGTACCCTCTCGGACTAACGCCGAGAGCCAGTCACGGGTGGGGGTTTAACCTCACCACAACCCAGTCCCATTCTACCCGCGCGAAATAGGGTGAATCGCCGAAAGTCGATATACCTAATACTCGCTCGGGTAACCTACCGAGGGGTTGTACCACGCCACAGGTCGACTTCGGACACGAACCGCTTAAGCGGCTCGTTCCGTGCTACAGGGATAACCGAGGGAGTTATCGTGACCTTGACGGTTCCAATTAATTATCGGGCGTATCACGCCCACTCGAACCCTTTACTTGAAGCAAGATGGAGACCCAACAAGGAAAGGACGCAGCGAAACGGGGAACAATTCAACACAAAGCACATTTATTTCACACACAGATAGCACACATATACAGCACGTATTTACAGCCAAACAGTCAGAGATGCACATATATCAAATAAAAGAAAAGAACAATGACGCAGAGAATACCGACTAACGCGCACACACGGCAACACTTAACAGTTCTACTTTACAAGACAGGCCCTCCCACAGTCATTTGCCCAAAGACCCGAAGAAAGAGAAGGGTGACTTCCCTGGTGCGCCGTCGAGCCCTTTTCCCACGACCTCAATTCGCTCCGTCTCCTTCCGCGTCCTCCACTACCGACGACTCTCACAGCTCCACTCAGAGGGGAAAAAGACAGAGAGCTTCACTCCACCAGTTCACACGAAGGGGAAAAAGACAGAGAGCTTCACTCCACCAGTTCCACACGAAGGGGAAAAAGACAGAGAGCTCCACTCCACCAGTTCCACACGAAGGGGAAAAAGACAGAGAGCTTCACTCCACCAGTTCCACACGAAGGGGAAAAAGACAGAGAGCTATCTTTGCACCGGCCGTGTCCGTCTTTATAGCGCGGGGCCCCGCCCTCCACTCCGCCCCCGTTTTCGGCTCCACCCTCCTTCGAGAGGGTTCCCGAAAAGGGGCGTGCCCTCTCGTTCCCCCCTCCCCGCGCCATGCGGGGGGGGGGGCGAGGAAAGTCAGTCTTGGGCAGGGCCAGGGAATTATTCCCCCAAAAAGAGGCCCCTCCTTCACATGACCTCTGACCTTTGACCTGCATCGCCCCTCCTCCACTCCAAAGCGCGGGGAGCCAGACGGGAGAAACAGGCGGGAAAACCTGTGCATCCTCGCAGTTCCCTCTGCGGAGATCGTAACCGCACGGAGCTTGTTGAATGGCGAGTGGTGAAGATGCTGGTAGCGCAGTTGTGGAGGGGGCGTGGTTGCAGTGTGGTTGGCGCTGTGGTGGGGATGGCGTGGTTGTGGTTGACATGTGGTTGGTTCGAAATAAAGAAAGAACAGAAAAACGACTGACTCAAAGTGTCGCAGCCCGAAGAATCACATTAATTCCCTCTAAACAACGGGTTTGGGGCTAACTATACATGTACTTCAGAAATACCTCACCTACGGGACCTGAATGGTGGTTGCGAATTTCCACAGCCGTAACAATATGTATATATATATATATATATATATATTATATATATTATATATAATATATATATATATATGTTTTGTGTGTGTCCTGGGTTTGATTTACGGTTTGAGCGCTTTATGATTATTTTCAATCCTGTCACCCAAGCATGTATATATACAAATACATATCAAAAGATCTTATCTGATAATTTGTGACAAAGCACCTGTGCTGCTGAAGTTCCTGTCCAGAGTTATGTTGGGTGATTTACAATTGCCTTCTCAGTAGTAGTCAGAGCAGGAATTTGGAAATGGCGATAGCTCACCTACTCTTCATGAAGAATACAGTGCGAACTTTAATGTCCAACAACTAATACCACCAGATGGGACACCCAATTTAACGTCCATCCGAGGTGAATCATCACACACATTGATGAATCGCCTTGCCTGTGAAACACCAGCATGACAGTTTATAGCTTGGCCGACATACAAACCAAGGCTAGAGAGCTGAGACAATTGTGCATATTTCTCGGCCATCCTGCCAGCCAAACATAGTATATTATACAAAAAAGAGCAACTCTGACCCTGAATGCAACATCACACTGACGTCATGTGCATAAAGTAAATGTCAGCATTTCTCGTTTTCAGGATCAGAGTTGCTCTTTTTGTTGAATTTGTCCTTCCTGACTGCAAGCTCACATCCTAACTGGTAATTAGCTGGGAATGTGTTCATATGGCAGGCGATGCTGTTGCTATCAGGTTGTGCAGCGTGTCCACGCTGGTCAAGACCGACCTGGACGGATAGCCGAACAGTTCTCTCTTGGAAGCGAACACGTGATCCTTGGAGATTAGAGTGCGTGCAGGAAGGAAGGGTGGCAAAGGCACATAGCAGACGGAAGAACAGCACAAGGGTTTATACTCGAACCCACGACGAATAGACAACACAAGCAACTTGAATAAATATGGGGGTTTAATGAAAATAAATCAAATATTTACAATGGGGGTAATTCAAAGTGTAATCATAAAAACGGAACGGAAGTGATCGTGATCAACATTATTAGTAAGAACATTGTCATAAGTAATCTATTAATACAGTGGCATCCCGAAACATGATACCACATGGCAAAACCAGTTTATACAGAGGAAAGTGGTCAATAATGGAGCACTTAGTTTAAGAATGGTTACATCATTGTCATTATGGATAAACACCAATCTGAAAAACAATTAACAAAAACATCATGTTATGCTATTCTAATTATGGTTCTTGGACGGAGGCATTAAGTGTTAAATGTCATGTTGTCCATGGTTTTTAAAGAACAAGAATCATACCCTTAGACCACCAAGCCATATCGTTGAGCATACTGCATCATTGTAAATTTTTGTTTAAACATAAATGTTCGCTGTTTTATCACCAACAATTCTTAATCTGTGGCACATCTATTAAAATGACCTTTACCATTCGATTATGACCTCGAGCAAAGAAAAAAAAAAAAAGAGAAAGTTCATTTTCACTTATGGATGCTGTTTCATTGGAAAATAATAAATTTGTTTTCATTATGAGGCAGAATTGCAAGTGCTAACAATTAGCTAATATTATGAGTTGGCTATACCGGGAACCACATTGATCTTAGATCGCAGCTCTCTCGTTCAAATCAGGATCACGGATTATGTGGGGTTAAAACAATCCCGGAAAGTGATACTATCTTCTGAAGCACGCATATATGCATAAACATATATATATGCATAATATGCATAATATGCAATATATGCATAAACATATCGAATTACAATAAGAAGCAAACTTTTTTGTAATCAACCAGTATTACGAAAAAAAAATCCGTTGGTGTTTATTGGACTGTTTTGAGTCTCTTATTGGAAGAACATGCTGAATGGCCCACAAGCATGATAAATCCTCTCACTGTACTTCTCACCGATACATGAAGACATGACATTGTTTAATCCATTCGCCGTTCTCTAAGTTACCTTGTTGGTGAAATTCTCCTTGGGGTGCTTTCATCCCTAGAAGCGACAAATCTGAAATGCATAAAGGAAAGTTAAAGTCCCAAAAAATATTGACTGCTAAACTGTTGACATTAAAACATCCAACATTCAAAGTTGTTCAAAAACTCGAAACTCACGTCCACTCAGGATGGTAATTGAAAGAATTGTAAGTAAAGTAAGGAAGAGAAGAATAATGCATTGATTGCATTTTATCTTCTTTAAATCTTTCTCGTACTTTGGTTGTGGCACACCTGCAAAGAACAAAATTATTTATTTTCTCATTGAACATGAATTAAATTAAATGATAACATGAGTCAGTTAGTAAAGGGAGGACGTATTTGTTTGTGGATGAAGAGGAAGTATACTCTCCTGACAAATGAAGTATGGCACATATGAATGATGAAGAGACAAGTCGCATGGACATGAAGGAGGAAGGAGCATGAGTGCCATTGACCGCTTTTGAAGTTACCGTTTGGAGGCATAAATTGTCCACAACTTTCCACCATTTCTGACATCTTTTGAACATTTTCGTAATCATTTTCATCCGAAGCCATTTTCAAAGGAATAGAAACAGCTTTGAAATGCAAAATAAGAGCAAACAGAAGTTACTTATAGTCGACTTTAAAAAAGGGGAAATACGAGGTTTGGTTTTCTGACCACAAAGTGCTCATGGAAAAGTGGGTTGGGCATTTTACAAGAATTGTGAAAAAGATGAAGCTACTTCTCCCTAGCCTTTGACATGCACTTGTTTTGGTATTAAAAAACAAAATATAGGTTCAAGGAATAGTGAAGAGACAGGAGGGGGTCGGGTGGGAGGTGGCTACATACATACATAATGAACAGGAAAAGGTGACGAAAAGAAGGGGAGGAAGCCTGCAAGAAGGTTGGATTAGGTAGGGATAATGGGAGTAAAAAAGATCATCATTAAGGACAAGGGAAGACATGAGAAGGTGGTATACCACCAACTTTAAGCCTTGCGGGGAATGGAGAATTGAACACCTCAGGAAGACAGTTCTACAAAGAGAAATTAAAGAGTAAAGGTTGGCAGTAAACCTGAAGTTTAGGAGTTTAACCAGGAAGGGGTAAGTGGAAAAACTCCTTAGTCTGAGAAGAGCTGGGTTAGACAAATGGTTGAGAGTTTGAGTGCAAGTGGACTACACAAATAATTCAACCACCTCTCCAAGTGCTGGTACTCCACTCAATTTGGGCCTGGCCCTCAGAGAGCCTGAGGCACAAAACTTTGAGAACAGAAAACTTCACAGCTTGGTCCATGAATTGTGACCCCTTACGGAAATGAAGGTCGATACTTTGAGCCCGCTCTGTGAGGACTTCATTACACATTCTGAAACCCGCACATGGAGATGTAGATACCAATCAAGACACACACACACACACACACACCACACACACACCACACACACACCTCATCCATTTATCGTCGATGTTGGTTTCAGATCATTCTGACATAGTCATGAAAAGTTTTGTGTGTGGTGTGTCCGTCCGTGTGTGTACGTGTGTGTTGTGTACATTGGTGTGTGTGTGTGAGTGTCCCCGTGTGTGTGTGTGTGTGTGTGTGTCCCGTGTGTGTCCCCATGTGTGTGTGTGTGTGTCCCCATGTGTGTGTATGTGTGTGTGTCCCTGTGTGTATGTGTCCGTGTGTGTATGTATATGTGTGTATGTGTATGTGAGTGTGTGTGTGTGTGTATGTGTCCGTGTGTGTGTGTGTGTGTGTGTGTGTGTGTGTGTGTGTGTGTGTGGTGTGTGTGTGTGGTCGTGTGTGTGTGTGTGTGTGTAAGTCAATGACAGTGTTTGTTTGATTCATTTTTGGGTGAACAAACATGGCGGACGGTGGTGTCGACTTTCACGGTGTAACCTTGATATGATCCCCTCCAGTGAGTGTCGATCTCCATGGTGATGACCAGGGGTTCACACAGTTTATAGTCTGTTTCTCCAATGAGTATCAGTACAAATGGTTTGGTTCTCACGAAAACATTGTTCTCACCTTGGAGCCCGCTCCCCTCCGTTCCCAATCTCCACTCTCAACCCCTTCGACCCTAACTTCAAGTGGAACATACCCTTTAGACCTGAAAATCCATCGAGAGAACTTATAAACCACACACCACACACAAACTCGACAGTCTTCTTGAAAACACAGATACTTCACTTTTCACAAGTAATTGTCAAACTCGACCCCCCCAGAGGGTGGGTACTCTGCTCGTTATGTTGTGAAAATAAAGGTTTTATAAATTCAGATTCTTGAAATTCTGAGTCTATCTGTCCCCTGAGAAGAATTATAAATTGCATGAAATGTCACTTTTCTTCCGCACAGTGAAATCGGGGCTTTTTATTTGCCGTTCTTCTTTAATAGAACGCACGATTGTGGTCGAAACGAATTGACGACCACCACAATAGTATGTGATAGGCGAATGGAGACGAAGACCACATCACTGAAATGTGGAGATTCATTGTCGTTCCTCCGAGCCATCTCTGCGACATCTGTCAAACGATATGTGACATGCGGAACAACAGCAGGACTAGTAGAAAAAGTTATAACAATTACGATAATTAATGATCTAAACTAAGTATATTTACAATATATTATAAAAATCCAAAAACTTCTTGTGACGAAGAGAACCAAGATGTGGTATGTGAAATTTTTTTGAGAGTACAAAACACACGGGTCATGAGAATGTATAGAAATTATTCAATTTCTAAAAAGGTTAGACCCAACATTTCAGGTCACAATCTTCAATCATCATCATTCATTCCATCTATCAATCATCATCATCACTCACATCGCCGTTTTCAATCCTCTGCAGGATGAATTGTGTGCATTGAACTCACAGCGGGTACATTCGTTTCTGACCATTTTGACAACGAACCAGTTTGTAAAAGGGTTTGAAAGAATCTTGATTGTTCAGAATGCGCTTATAACTCGCCGACTCTTGATGAAAATTACCGTGGATCTTTAACGTCCACCAAGAGTAAATGTCCTTGGAAGATTCCCTCCAATCGACACGACACCATGAAGGCTCTTGAAGCGAACAAATTCCAAACTGACCTTGGTGGGAAGTTTTAACCCCTCAAAAACCTTCAGTTTCTAACCAAAGATAAACTCTCTGTATCTCATCACATCCACGGCAATGAGGAGTACGCAAACCATTTAAACAGACAAGGAAATAATTATGGCATTTAAACTGTGCCACCAACACACACTGGCACTTACTCCTTTTTAAAGGCTACTTCAGATTCTTTGACTTCTCCAAAAAGTGCCTTTGGACAAGGACAGCCATCTTAATTTGGTCTCTAAAGGATAGAACGTTAGCGCCTTCCCATTGTGAGGGAATATATTATCCTGTTCTGCACAAGTGATGATGAGCTTTATAAAATGGACCGATTACAATTAATAACTCGAATAAGACAAAAGAAATCACAAACAGGTCCTGTTTACCACAAATGATCCGTTTTACAACTTAAAAAGACCAAGTTGGTGGTTATCTTTCCCGAGGGTAATCTTACAATCCCACTTACTGCCAGGGTGACCTGGAGGTTTCACTTACGAGGACCAGCCCAAAGAAGATATAACCCACTCATCTCGTGGCTGTGCGCAAGCATGAACTTGAGGAACTAACAATTAACGATATTCTACATTTTCGACTTGACGTCATCACGCACTGACATGTATCCACATGCGTCATTGTTACGGTTACTGGTTGCTTATATTAAGGTTAAAATTATTCAGAGTTTATCTCCAAATACAGAAAGTGCCCAAAAAGTTTGAATTTAACAATTAAGAAATTACAAAACAATAAAATAAAAATTGAAATTTCACTTACCGCAACCATCACAACTACCACAACTTGTTTCAAACTTCCATGTCACTCTCAACACCACCTCCACCACACCACAACTACCACACGACGACAATTATCACGCTCAACACACCTCCACCTCCACAACTACCACCAACCAACACAACTTCTAAACATGACCATCACTCTCCTCCAACCAAATCACCCGTGTCCTCCTCTTTCCCAATTCCCACGGTTAATTCCCATATCCCCGATTCACTCCAATACAGTTATATTTCGACCCGTATGAAAAGTACAAATATCGAACAAACCGTTTCTCTGGATCACCTTCGCGGCCATGACCTTTAACTTACATCAATGTGAATTTTACTCCCAAACTGCCGGCCTCCATGATACAACAAATTGTATTTTCCCTCCTCCAATCCGTACTCCGTGTGGAACCCGTCACAACGAACAACTTGATGAGTACAAACTCTCAATACACCACCCCGTTCCCTTTACATTAACCACACAATATAAATAAACGAACTCCGTTTCGTGTTTTCCTTCCCAGTCTGTCATCTCTTTACAACCCCTTACCTGCTGCGGCGGTCCCGGATTTGTCCCACCACGACGACCAGCACGAAAGGAGCGCGATAAGAAAGCAACATCTCTGCCGTCGACGTCGATCCCGCAGCTGACGTTCAACAATACGTCCTCTACCTATTATACCTCTTGTTGGAATTATCATGTGAGTCACAACCTCAGTACTCAGTGTTTTACGGAACGATTTATCGGATCGGAACAGAAGGAGAATTTATATTTATTTTTAACTCATCTCACCATTCAGAGATGGGTCAAGGGGAAACGATATATGGCACGATATCGCCAAAAATTAATATGGAACGGACTATGACCAGTTGATCTCAACGTACGTTGGAAACACCGACGTGTAATTCACTGTGACGTCATCGACGGGTAACCGTGCCACCCTTTAACATGACATCATTTGGTCCCTAATGAGTGATAAATAAATAAAACATGTATCATGAACCAAAACCATAAATAACACTCACACGTCACACCACTAGATCTCCACATCAGAAAATTCAACTTCAGAGTGAGTTCAGTTAAACCAGCGATTTTACACAAAAACTGGAAATTTTAATAAAATGTACATGGTGAACGTCACTGATCACTCTGTGTTATTACAGGTTATTACTTTGAATGTTAGTATAAATGTACAATAATATAACAATGCATATGACATGACATCCTGACGATTACTGGGCGGAGTCTGGCGTTGGCTTCACCAGCTGAGTGACGTATCTGTTTTTTTTATCTCAGGTTCTCATTGTGTTAAAAACAAAAACAAATGTTTCCTTCAAAGATGATCAAAAGATCGAAGCAGGACCAGTGATACAACAGGGCCTTGTGATGGATTCTCTCATCGAGTGCGAGAATAGATTCTCCCTAAATTATATTCGACTTGATTCAACATTTGAATATTCAAAATTAAGTATACTATACGGGCCGTAGGGCGCCCGTAGTGCTGCCCTAGGTGAGTCCAGTATGTGCAGCCCCTCTCTCGCCCCCTCTCTCTCGCCCCCCCTCTCTTTTTTCTGCCCCTCTCTTGCCCACCCATCTATTCCCCCCTAGCTCGCAACGTTCCCTCTTCTCCCCTCCCTTGCCCCCACTCTCCATCCCCCTTCCCGACTCCTTCCCTCCCCTCCTCTCTCGCCCGAACTCTCACCCCCCCTATCTCGCCCCCCCCCTCTCGCCCTCCTCTCTCCCCCCTCCCCGCGGTCTGAGCCGCCCGCCAAGGCTCACCCCACGCCAGCACTGGAGTCACTGTGGCCTTGCTCCCGCCTCTCTTGCCCCCCCCCCTCTATCCCCCCCTATCTCGCCCTTCCTCTCTCCCCGATACTCTTCGCCCCCACTCTCATCCCCCCTCTCCTTCCCCCTCTCTCGCAGATATTGTCGACAGATAAATGCCGTAACTTGGGAACTGCCTCGATCCGATTAATATCAACCTCGAAAGGTACGATCCGGGTCCGCAGCAAATTCCTGGCAATTTCAATCAATCGACCTCAATCGGCAAAATAAATAAATAAACATTAATTGTGACTTCATTCGTGATGTCAAGACCGCGTCTTGTCATTGGCGACAGATAATGCGTAACTTGGGAACCGCTTTGCCGATAATATCAAACCTTGAAAACACATCGCTCCCAGCAATATTCCTGGCAAGTCATCAGATCGGACCGTCAATCTTGCAAAGTAAATAAAAAAAATAAATAAAAAATAAATAATAAACATATTAATTGGACCTCATTAAGTTATGTCATACACTGTCTGTCATGGTCGACAGATAAATCCGTAACTTGGGAACCCGTTGTCCATTATATCAAACCTGAAAAAGGCCACATCAGCGGCGTCCCCGGCAATATTCCTGGCAAGTTTCCAATCCGATCGACCGGTGATCTCGGTATTAATAATTGCGAAAAATTGGCCATTGAAAGGTGAGAAGGTGAACGCACCTGTCACTGCCAATATACACCTTTCAACACGAAAAAAGCAGTAAAATGGCGTAACTGCGAACCGCTTTCCGATTATATCAAACTCGAAAAAAGGCACATCTCGGGCCCGCAATATCCGGCAAGTTTCAATCAAGCGGAACTGACGTGTCGTCGAGAAACGCCCGTCGCACCAGACAGACAACAGACAGACACACCACACACACAGAGCATTGCTGATATAGATAATAAAATTAATAGGAATAGGCAAGCCTAGAAGCGAAACATAGAATTCTTCTTACATTCGCTTCTTAAATATATCAAAATAAAGTCTTTTGCTATAAAAAATAAATATTACCCTAACATACCTTCACAACGACAACTACACCGCCTAGAACAGTCTCATCTAAAAAAATAAAGCTATAAGTGAACGTAGTATTCTTATTACATTCGCTTCTACTTACCTACAACTTGTTCACAACTGTATACGCCAATTCCGTTACTCGATAGCGATCAAATAACGTAAATCACATTAAAATTATTTTTGATGATGCGGAAATCTTAACATCAGTGGAGAAATATACACCATGTCTGATATTATTTGGGTCTTTCCTGTCTCGACGATCCTTTATCTCCCGGCATGCACATTCCCCATGACAAAAACCGGAAACAAAAAAAACCAGAAGCAAAAAAAAAAAACGGAAGCCAAAATTCATAGCCACGACCACGATCCACAATTCCAGTATTTGTTTTGTTGTTTCCATTCTCTCATGGCAGCGTTAAGTTAAATCACAGATAAAATAAACCCAATCGGTTTATACACCGCACAGCGTTTAACAACAACGGAAGCAAAAGGCATAGCTAACGACACGGATTCAAAACCAGGGTACTGTGTTTGTGTTTTTCCTATTCTCTCATGTGCACCGGGTTAAGTATGAAGCCTCACTGCGTCCTATACATTGAAATTAATTTGAACTTGTAACTTATAAGGTTGAAAAAAAAAAATCTCAAGAATCCGTGTGAGAGGAGGGCTAGAGCGTCCTAATAAACAAGCCAAATGTGTCCATATCCGCGTCAGAAAGTTGGTCTTCACCAGAAGAACAAGAAGAAGAAGAACAAACGCGATCTCTCTCAGCCAGCGTTCGCCAACCGAACCGACCGGCCTAAAAAGATATTTGTGAGTGTTTCATTGTTGTAACGATATGATCTTCTAACACTGCATTGTCACGAGCGGCCACGGCCGCCCAAGCCTTCTGCATTGTGGCCATGCGCAGCTGGTGTGCTGTGTGTTCAGGCTGCTTTTGAAAACGTGTTTCACATCTGCTGATCAGAATCGGTGGTCATCGGCGTATCTGTGAATGAATGAAGTTCCGGAAACATGGGTGGCAGCGATCTAAGAACAGACACGCCTCCTACGACTTATCGGCGCGACACACACCCACTGACGTTTGTATTTGACCTTGTTTGTTGCGACATTTCGTGGCCCGGGCATCGACAATGGAGTTCCCCACCCCGTTTTAGACACCTGCAGGCTCCACTGGAGGGAACTGGGAAAAGCTGAAGAACAGTGGAAAACTACCGATGGTTGCAAAGTTATCCAAGATAAACCACCGGGAATACAGACGGCCGATTTTTTTGCATCCATCGGCCGGTCCTCGCTCAAGACCTACAAACGCATGACCTCGAACCGGAAACCGATGACCATGCCGCCGAGGATCAAAAAGATCTTGACACGCTCATCAGAAATTTGACAATCACTTATAGTGAGGTCAATAAAAACTGTGAAAATACCATTTAACGAAGAACCAGAACCTGATGAAACATTTAGATTATTGACTGCCCTAGAACCTGGCAAAGACGTCAACTTTGACAGCTACATACAGTCTCGTCGATGATAAATCGTGAATAGGCATAATACCAGAGCACAGGCGCAGAAGCGACTTTGGACGAACCTCTCACTGAAAAAAAGTCATATCCATTTTGCAAGAGTATGAGCATCTCGCAGCCGTCTACAAAAGAGTCGGAGCACAGCTGCCGACACAAAACCGTGACCGGTTCACAGCGAGACAAAGAAAAGGCTACACACCAAAACGTTCGTCCACAAATTTACCAAAACCCTCAGAACAAAGACAGCAGGACTGTAAATTTTGTGCTACAAGCACATCAATGTAAGAGAAGTGCCAGCATGGGGAAAAACGTGCAAAAATCCAATTCGAAAATCCACTTTGCAAAAAAGTGTCGAGGGAAATCCACATGATACAGGATGGGCAAGCTCATCTGGACTGTAGTGGATTGACTGCATAACAATCGAGAAATTGTTAGCACGTGACTGATGGCACAGATGAGATATATGCTGAAATGCTGATTGATGAAACACCAGTGAATTCGAAGATGGGCATCTGCAAACTTCTTTCCATCCAGCACAGATGGAATGCTTGCGCTGTGCTCAAATGTTTATACTGCCAGGCATGTCGAGCGAGATCAAAGAGCAGATTGGGAGCCTGTGTATATCTGCAGAGAGCATGAAACGAGACAGCAGAAAAAGACACTTATTGTACATGAGTTAGCCAGCCGACCGTGGGGAAAGATCGCCAGCGATCTTGTCCTCAAGATGAAGAACATTTAATCACATCGATATTCAGCATTTCGGAGGGGAACAGGTACAACCGGACACAAAGCAACACTGTCATCAGAAAGCCAAGGCCACTTCGCTCGCTATGGAACTCCAGAGTGTTCAGAGCAATTGGACCTCATTTGATCAACTGAGTTTGCTCTTCGCCAAAGAAGGACTTTGACATCGGCCCACCAGTCCTGGAAAACAGCCGGCAACGCAAGGTTGAGCAGCTGTCAAGACACCAAGCGTCTCCTGAAGACGTGCCAAGAAAGCTGCAGCGACCCCATATTTGCTATTACTTGAACCACCCAAGCACGCAACCAAGGATGACCAGCAGCCCTGCCAGCGCATGATGAATAGAAGACGCGCACCCTCCTCCCGATGCAGAACTCTGTTGCGCCCCAACTGTTGAAACAGCGGAAAAGTTCGTCTGCATCGGCACAGAAAGCAGAGCCGCGTTCTACAACAGTGCTCGGACCTTCAGCCACTGGAGAATGTAGTGTAGATGCAGCACAGCAAAGGGGAAGAGAAATGGCAGAAACAGTCATTCTCCAAGCGGCTGGCGAGCATCATATTTGGTGGATGAACGGCACAACCTCGTACAGACGCACCGTGTACCACTGCCCGCACACAATGAAAAACCAACTCGCGGCAGCAAACTCAAGCTAATGAGACGCTACCCTATTCCAGGTCCCAGACTATAGGGAACGTATCATCATCACACCCAGAAACTGTTCAAGACAGACAAGCGTGCTGATCACAGCCCCAAACAATTCTGGGAAACCACCAGTGGCACAACAGAAAAGCGTCTGCAGTCCGTACCATTAAGACAACTAGATCTGGACGAAGTCATATAGACTCCAGCCCGTTCAAGGACTACACAGACACCATGGATGACGGTTGCTGAAGACCCATGTCAGAGTGATTGAGTTGGGAACCTCTCCTCCCCGCAGAGTTCCTGATCATAACAATAATTCTCATGTAGACACTTGTGTTTCTATTTATATGTTCACATGTTGCCCATATTTTGAAGTTTCAGTATCCAACTCATCAAGTGAAGCACACGACTGTTCCAGAGAGACTGTACGCACGGTGATCCCGCCGAAGACAGTTGAACAACAAAGGAAGGAAATGTAACGATATTGATCTTTAACATGTCATCTACACGAGCGGCACTGCCGCCCAAGCCTTCTTGGCATGTGCATGCGCAGCTGGTGTTTGTCGTGTGTGCTGGCTCTTTTGGAATAAACGTGTTTCAATCTGCGAATCAGAATCTGGTGTCATCGGCGTTATCTGTGAATGAATGATTCGGAAACAGAGTAACGTTCTGAGAGACCACTCACAGAAAGAAGTACGGCCAAAGACTGAGATCTGTATAGGTATCG
>CM068963.1:104345002-104363641 GCA_035128595.1 Eptatretus atami
AAAGAGAGAGGATGAAGGCTAAACTACCCTCTACTATAGGCTGACAAACTCCTAAACTTCAGATTTTCTGCCGACTTGACTTATCTTTTTTTTAGTGCACCCGACCTCCTCCTCTCTGTTCATTATTCCATGAGGCTAGATTTATTTTATTTTTTTATACCAAAACAAGTGCATGCGAAAGATAAGAGAGAAGTGGCTTTGTTTTTTTCACAATTCTTGTAAAATGACCAACCAAGAGCACATTGGGGCAGAAAACCAAACCTCATATTTCCCCTTTTTAAAAAGTCGACGACAAATAACTTCTGTTTGCTCTTATTTCGCATTTCAAAGCCATTGCTACTACTCTGAAATGAGTTGGATGATAATGACTACGAAAATGTTCAAAGGATGGAAATGGTGGAAAGTTACGGACAATTTATGCCTCCAAACGGTAACTTCATTGGTGTTGCTGACTCATGTTATCATCTAATTTAATTCATGTTCAATGAGAAAATAAATCCTTTTGTTCTTTGCAGATGTGCCAGAACCAAACTACGAGAAAGTTTTAAAGAAGATAAAATGCAATCAATGCATTATTCTTCTCTTCCTTATTTTACTTACAATTCTTTCAATCACCATCATGATTGACGTGAGTTTCGAGTTTTTGAACAACTTTGAATGTTGGATGTTTTAATGTCAACAATTTAGCAGTCAATATTTTTGGGCTTTAACTTTCCTTTGTTAACAGTTGAGAAATGCCTTTCAGATTTGGTCTTTCCTGGGATGAAATTAGTTCCAGAAAAAAATTCAGATGCCTTGCTTCCTCAGATGTCAGCAGCTGAACAAGGATTTCGGCAACGAGGTAACGTAGAAAACGGCAAATGGATTAAACAATGTCACGTCTTCATATCCGGTGAGAAATATGACGATTTATCATGTACGTGGAAGCGTTCAACGTGTTCTTAAATAAGAAACTCAGAACAGTCGAAGAACGTACCTCGTATAATGTAATGCTTGCATCTAAAACTTAATTTTGAGTAGTTGTGGTCATATAAAAGAAATTGGAACTTCATTTTTCGTATTTCTTTTCTTGCAGGACAGGAAACCTCCACATTGAGGAATGGAAACCCTGCCAAAGCGGGTGGCTCCACTTCAATGGATCTTGCTTCAAAACCTTCCCATTCTCAAAAACTGATTTGGTATGATGCAGAGGTAATGAGCACACCTGGATCAAATGAAGGGTAAAATGTTTAAGTTATGAAATAACAAACAAAAAGACGAAATTATTCAAAACACTTCAACTCAAACCACATCATATGGGAGGACGTGCATTCGATTAATGTATATAAGTAAAGTACAAGTCATAAAGAGGTTTAAAAATCAGAAACAATTTAAACCCAGTGAATTGATCGTTTTGTTGAAGCATGAATGAAGTTGTCAAAAAACAATTTTAGCAAAAACAAACTTTTACAATAGTTTAAGGAGTCTCATGAGGTTATCAGTTGTTACATGGGTTGATGGGAAGAACACCTTTGTTCGATCAGCAGTCATTTTAAATGTGAATGACATATTGTTTCATTATAAGTGAATAATGCAGTATCGTACGTAATCTGGTCATGTTCTGTTGTGTGCAAATTTGCTTTATGTATTATGCAAGTATCGTGCTCTGCACGACGTCGTCTTCTTGTTTTGCTATTTTTTTAAATTGTTTTTTCGTTTCTTACTTTCCCGGTGATTTGGTGTTTTTTTGTCCTGGTGAAAAAATAAATAATTTTATTATATGCCTGGTGTTGGCTACGTGGTTAGGGTGGTGGCTTGGGATCCTCGGGGTCCTGAGTTCGGCCCCCCTGGCCACTGAATTAACATCAGGGGGTTGACTCAGCCTGTCATCTTCCGAAGTCGGTGAAATGAGCACCATTATACTGGTAATTATCCCTGAGTGTTGAAGGCGACTCAAGGGTTGGCGTCAGGAAGGGCAACATTGCCACAAGAAAGGGGTACCATGATTGGAGCCCACAAAAAGCTGACCCCTGCTCAGGGAAAAAGGCTTTAAAATGGTGTAATATGAAGACTTTCCACGATTTGTTTGTTCGGTGCCTGTGGGAAATAGAATTTTGGGATATTGTTCTTTTCCAGAGTAACAGATTGGAATTTTATGACAAACATGTATATGGTTGAAAATATTGCACAATGTCCTAAAGCATACATTAATTTTTAAATTGCAAGAAGCAGCTGAATGTGTCATGAATTGTGTAAACAGAGAGAGAAAGGTAGGCAAGGATACAAAATACATTCTGCTAAAACAAACACCATTTACTTTGGTTCCTCTTTCATCCCATCCCCACCACCCTCACTCCTTCCACCTGCACCCATCACCGTCTCCACCACTCAAATTCCTGTCCAATTATTCAGAATCTATTCATTTAGAGGTTCAGCACACACTCTGCCTACAGGGAATTTTAACAGCACACTGCTGTTCCTGTATTGTTAAATGCAGTGTTTGCATTCTGTTAAGGCACACAATAAGGTTAAGGTTTCTTCATTGTGTTATTGTTTCTTATTTGTGGATCAAATAAAGGAATTATTACAGTTCTAAAAAAAAGGACATTGATATTTGATGGGTTCAGGACAGCTGGATTTATCCAGTCAAGAAAAAGAAAGGTGCATCAAAGCAATATTTGTAACTGTCTTGATTACAATCACAATTATTTTATGACTTCTCATTCATAATCTACATCAATGATGTTGACAGGGGTAGAAAAGATCATGGTTTTGGATTGGGGATGATCTGCTGTCTTGAAAACCTGGAAGGAAGAATGGGATTGAAGAGGATGTGCAAGTTGTTTCCACTGGTGGGAAAAAAAAGAGGAACACATGATGTGAGCAGTGATCCTGGATTTAGGTAGTTTTATCAGAAGGAGGAAGGTGGTGGACCGTGTGTGCCCTGTAGCGACCTGGGGGGAAGGGGGAGACAAAGCACGGAAAGAGCAGAGGGTGCATGACTAGAAAGAAGGCGGTAGAAGACAGAGAGACCGCCGACCTGTCTATGATTGTGAAGTGATAGACTTCCAACGTGAAGGTCCATAGACTCAGCTTCATTGCGGGGGATTCCAATAATCTTACAGGCCTTGGTTTCCATGGCATCAAGCTGAGCAAGATGTGAGGCAGAGAGCCAGCCCCAAGGGGAGAGCGATACTCCATCAAGCTGTGGATAAAAGCCTTATAAGTGGATAGGAGATCAGGTGTGCCAAGGAAGGACCCACAACCTGTGCAGAACAGGTTTGGTGGAAATCTTCGCACTGAGTGATGCCTTCTTTGCTTCAGACTGATCATTTACTCCAAGTTATCATACAAGACTGTTGCTCCTCAAATGTTGTTCAACCATCATGTGACACTTGGAGTATTTTACAAGCCATTCCCTGATCAATCATCACACGCATCATTGTGAACTCAATTCCTGGAACTGTGAACCAGAATAGCACTAAGTTCCTTCACTTTGCAAGAAGTCATGGATTTAGGTGGCTGGTTCATGGTTTCAGCGGCAGTTAGATAGGGTGATGCACCCATCCCTCAGTATACTGCAGTTAGATAGGGTGATGCGCTCTTGACAGAGGAGTCCAACGTGAAGGCCCGCTGGGCTGGTTACTTTGAGCGGCTGAACCAGGCTGATCCACCAGCTCTTGAGTTAGATGTCAGGGGTGTTACTATCCCTATTGCTGACCCGCCAATCAACTGTGATCCACCTTAATTTGTGGAAACACAGGCTGCAGTGAACCAGTTGAAATGGGGCAAAGCTCCTAGAATCTGTGGCATCCATGCTGAACTTCTCAATGTTGGTGGGAATGCTGTACTTGCGTTGTTGCATGCAGTTCTGTGCTCTGCTGGAAACAGGCATCATCCCAACTGACTGGAAGAGGGGCCTTGTTGTCCCTCTCTGAAAAGGGAAGGGTGATCGCCAGGACTGCAACAACTTGGGAGGGGTGACGCTGCTCTCAGTGCCGGGCAAAGTCTTTGCTCGGATAATTCTTGATAGGTTTCACCACCATCTGCTTGAGCACCATCGTCCAGAGCAGTCAGGCTTTACACCAAAGAGGTAAATGATGGACCGTATCCTTGCTCTTCGGGTCCTCACCGAACACAGATGAGAGTTTCGGCAGGGGCTGCTTGCAGTCTACATGGATCTCTGCAAAGCATTAAATTCAGCGAATCTGGATGCCCTCTGGAAGATTCTTTGTTTTTGTGGGGTGCCACAAAACTGATCAATCTGATGTCTGAAATCTACTCTGGTACTGAGAGTGCTGTGAGATGTGGTGGTACCATCTCCAACTTATTTCCAGTTGTCATTGGAGTTCACCAGAGGGTGTGTGCTGGCCCCACACTTTTCAGCACTTGTATGTACTGCATTCTGGGAGGATGTCGGGCAGATCCAGCTGCGGTGCATTGTTTGGGAATGTCAAGATCTGACCTTGATTTCGCAGATGATGCAGTCATCTTAGCAGAGACTTTGGATATCCTTTTGGGGGCCTCGAGGATGCTGTTATCTTTTCTGCACCTGTTTGTGGTGAGGATGTTGAGGTCATGGAGAGATTCACTTACCTTGGCAGTGATATTCATGATTCTGCTGGCTGTGAGCCAGAGGTCAGTCGACGTCTGGGTCGGGCCTGGGAGTCATAGATTCACTAGATCATGGGGTGTGGCGCTGCGGTACCAGTGCAGGAGGACGAAATTCTGAGTCTTCAGGTCCTTGGTGCTTCCAGTCTTGCTCTGCGGATGTGAGACTTGTATCTTGACCAGGGAGCCGAGATGGAGACTTCATTCCTTTGGTACCAGGTATCTTCAGAGAATCCTTAGCTATCGCTTATCAGACTTTGTGTCAAAAAAGCAGCTACTGAGAGAGATTCTAATGAGATTGTTACCTGCATAGTCTGTGAGCATCAGCTACGGCTGTATGGACATGTGGCTCATTTTCCTGACGCTGATCCTCCTCACTAGATTCTCTCAGTGAGGGAGCCTCGTGAGTGGAGGAGGCCAATGGGCTGACCACGTGCCTCGTGGTTGCAGCAGGTTGATCAGCATCTCAAGGAGATGGGGATGGGCCAGGCATCTGCCTGGGGGAGGCCAGACGGAGGCCCCTAGAGTACCGGTGGAAAGTGAACGCAGTGACGCCCTGTTCACTCCCATACCTGACCTGACCTGCTTATTTCCCGAACCACAATAATAAAAAGAACCTATGATAATGTGATTGCGATGGAAGAGACGACAGCGGGTTGGGATAAGGAAGAAAGGGAAACAAAATCGATAATAAATAATTATGTTCAATGAGGTAAAATAAATCGAAAGAAACTAGGCACCAGACTCTGGACTTGGGGACAAAAACTGGGGACTTAGCTCTTGGGCAGTGGGCATGAGCATGTGATGAGGAGGACGACGACAAGGCAAGCAGTTGATGGGCAGGACGATGAGGAGACAAAGCACACAGGCAGGTCCAATCAACAGGGCAAGGCAGGAATGACGAAATGGGCAGAGGCAGGATGAACAGGCACAGACAGGCAGAGGCTGGCAGAAGCAGGCAGGCAGGATGACCTCATCTGAGCTCTCCTCACACACTTTCTCCTCAGGCTTTTCACTCTCACCAACTCTCTTTTTCCTCCTGTTTCCCTCGCCTCAGACTCCCAACTGCTGATTAGGCTCCTCCCTCTCATCTCCCTTGGCAACGCTCGGCCCCTTTTGGAAGAGTCTATAACTCCCCCCCCCCCCTTCCAGGGAACACTCCACCCTCCCAGGCGATCCATCACTCTGCCCCTCGGGAGGCTTCATAGCTCTGCCCCCACCTCTTCTGTGCCAAATCTCCCAGCGCTACCCAGTAGAGGTTGGCATGGAGGCTGTACACACAATTTCCTTCACCATTATCCTGAACTAATTATTGCCACCACCACCCGCTATATGGTGTGCATGCAACCAAGACAATTCTTAAGGTGACATTTCCCTGCTTATACATCGAGATGGCTATCTACTCGCACATCGACCATGCTACTCTATACATTGCTATCTGCTCCATGGGAATATCAAAACCCCCCGCCTCAACAAACGTAACACAGCCCCCCTCCCCTCCCCCCGGTACCACAGCTCCTGCAAGGTCCAATGCAGGGGCAATAGCTCCAGCCTTAACACTTAACTCGCACCGAATTAACCTCAACAAAATAAATCAGTAGGGGATGTGGGAAGAAAGCCGTAGCTTCCATACTACCCCCTTAGTTGCAAACAAAATAAACAATTATATGTACAGTGGTCTTCCTCTTGTCTCCTTGCTCCGATGTCCTGGGGAGGGAGAGAATGGCTCCAAAAAACAACAAACAGGCCTACCTTATTGACAATTTAACATATCCAACTAGAGGGGGAGCACTCGGTAGAGTGCAAAACCTCCGCCGCCAATACTGCTGGGTCACTTAAGTGAACCTGATATCCTATTCATTGTAGGTCAAAACGGATCAGACTCTACTGAACCACGATTGAATAAACTAAACTAGATCGACGCGCATGTAGAAATGCCAAAAAAATTAAATCGAAATTTTTTGGAAAAAAAAGTTGCAAAATTTCTGGGTTTTTTTCTCTAACAAATTTTTTTTTTGGGGGGGGGGGTTGGAAATCACTTAAAACATGTAGAAATGCAAAAAAAAATCAAATATTTTTCAAATAAAATCGAAATTTTTTTGAAAAAAAGTTTGCAAAATTTTTACGTTTTTTTTTTTGGACCAAGTCCAAAATCTAATGGCATAATCCTTGGACCATACCTAATCCCCCCACCAAGTTTCGTCGAAATCCGTCCAGGAGTTTTTCCATAATACTGTTCACAAACAAACAAACAAACAGACAGGGGTGAAAACAGTAACCTCCATCCATCTTCGATGGCTGAGGTTAATAAAACACTCATTTACTTGACTACATCCCCAGTGATGTCACCTGCTCCAGCTGTCAGCTGAGTCCAAATATCCAATTTGAAAACTACCTTTCCAATTTTGCAGGCTACCTGCCCTCCATAGCATATATCAAGTTGCAAGGACCGAGTGGAACATTCCCACATTCATACACAATTCCCTCATTCACAACACCACCACCAACCACCAAATTCCATGCAAAGCCATGGCTTCATCTTTTAACACGACAGGTGTGGACCTAAACTCGGAACTGGGACCACCGGGGAGAATCTCCACACAAACAGGTACTCTTGGCCTCAGGCTCTCCTGGCCTCTCCCTGGATCACCAAGGGTCTCCTACCAAATAGTCGCCCAAATCAAACCCTCCTCCAATAGGCCCCCCAAACTCGTCACCTCGGGCTGCCAGGGGCGAGTTACCTCAGGAGAGGTTGCAGTCACTGCTCCTTCAGAGCTTCATCCGTACCTGCGGACACACACACACCTTCCGCACCCACAAAACCCCAAATGCCACTCCCTCCCTCACTGGCATATTTTTTACCACCTGTAATACACGCAATTGTGGGGGGGGGGGGAGAAGGAAAACAAAAAGATAGACAGGTGAGGGTTGGAGGTGAGGTAAGCAAAGAGAATGATATGTTATGCTTAATGACCGAACGCCAAAAAAAAAACAACTCATGTCAGAACAGCTGTACACACAATGACACAACATAGTTGTGTAGTAATCCGCTGCCACTTCTGCAAAAACTTTGATATTCCAGTTCCAGAGAATTTGTGGGAACATGAACCAAAAGCAATCACTGAAAACATGGAAGTGCCGCTCACGTACGACCTAATGATCCCATCGAGCGTGAACATCGAAAACAAAGCATTGCGACCGGATATTACTGAGGTACAAAAAAGTGAAGAAGGCATTGCTAAATGAGGTGTTAATTCCAGTGATTTTGGACTAAACAATGCAGAAATCAAGTTCTTGTTCTTGCGTATGGCAGCTTTGGCTGCCAGGTGACTATCATTTATTGAAGCGCAGCTGTGCCACTGATGCTGTGCTCCTCTAACAGTACACTGGTACTCATTTCACCAACCTCAGAAGGATTATAGGCTGAGTTGACCCCACCTGGTGTTAGTTCAGCAGCCAAATGGGCTCAAACTCAGGACCCTAGGATCCAAAGTCAGCCACACTCACTACTAAGCCTCTTGATAGAAATCAAGAAAATGACCAAACACCAAGACCTCAAGAATGAAGTGAAAAGATCCTGGAAACTGAAGAATGCCAAAGTTGTACCAGTGATAGTTTGAGCTACAGGAATGATGACGAAGAACCTCACAGAGATATTAAAAACATCCCTGGGAATATTACCACAAACAAACTACAATTGTAAGCTGTCCAGGGCTCAGTAATGATTCTGAAGAGAGCCTCTCGGCACAAAACTTTGAGAACAGAGAACTTCACAGCTTGGTCCATGAATCGTGACCCTTCACTAAAATGAAGGTGGATGCTCTCTCATATGTATATTCCACACTCTGAAACTCGCATATGTAGACACCAATCGACCACACGCAACACACACACCACACACACACACACAACACACACACACACACACACACACACACACACACACACACACACACTTGAGACTTGGTAGATCTCTGTTTTACCTCACCCACCCACATGTGTAGATAGCAGGCAACAACAGCAATGCTCCCCACTGGTTGACTCACTCCAAATCTGATTCATACATGCTAGTCCATCAACAGAGAGGAAGGTTGGGAGCAGGGGAGGGGTGGGAGAGAGACAAAGGGAGAGAAGTGGAAAGGGGAGGGAGATTCTTCAGTTTCCAGGATCTTTTCACTTCATTCTTGAGGTCTTGGTGTTTGGTCATTTTCTTGATTTCTATCAAGAGGCTTAGTAGTGAGTGTGGCTGACTTTGGATCCTAGGGTCCTGAGTTTGAGCCCATTTGGCTGCTGAACTAACACCAGGTGGGGTCAACTCAGCCTATAATCCTTCTGAGGTTGGTGAAATGAGTACCAGTGTACTGTTAGAGGAGCACAGCATCAGTGGCACAGCTGCGCTTCAATAAATGATAGTCACCTGGCAGCCAAAGCTGCCATACGCAAGAACAAAGAACTTGATTTCTGCATTGTTTAGTCCAAAATCACTGGAATTAACACCTCATTTAGCAATGCCTTCTTCACTTTTTTGTACCTCAGTATATCCGGTCGCAATGCTTTGTTTTCGATGTTCACGCTCGATGGGATCATTAGGTCGTACGTGAGCGGCACTTCCATGTTTTCAGTGATTGCTTTTGGTTCATGTTTTCCCACAAATTCTCTGGAACTGGAATATCAAAGTTTTTGCAGAAGTGGCAGCGGATTACTACACAACTATGTTGTGTCATTGTGTGTACAGCTGTTCTGACATGAGTTGTTTTTTTTTGGCGTTCGGTCATTAAGCATAAACATATCATTCTCTTTGCTTACCTCACCTCCAACCCTCACCTGTCTATCTTTTTGTTTTCCTTCTCCCCCCCCCCCCCACAATGCGTGTATTTTACAGGTGGTAAAAAATATGCCAGTGAGGGAGGGAGTGGCATTTGGGGTTTTGTGGGTGCGGAAGGTGTGTGTGTGTCCGCAGGTACGGATGAAGCTCTGAAGGAGCAGTGACTGCAACCTCTCCTGAGGTAACTCGCCCCTGGCAGCCCGAGGTGACGAGTTTGGGGGGCCTATTGGAGGAGGGTTTGATTTGGGCGACTATTTGGTAGGAGACCCTTGGTGATCCAGGGGAGAGGCCAGGAGAGCCTGAGGCCAAGAGTACCTGTTTGTGTGGAGATTCTCCCCGGTGGTCCCAGTTCCGAGTTTAGGTCCACACCTGTCGTGTTAAAAGATGAAGCCATGGCTTTGCATGGAATTTGGTGGTTGGTGGTGGTGTTGTGAATGAGGGAATTGTGTATGAATGTGGGAATGTTCCACTCGGTCCCTTGCAACTTGATATATGCTATGGAGGGCAGGTAGCCTGCAAAATTGGAAAGGTAGTTTTCAAATTGGATATTTGGACTCAGCTGACAGCTGGAGCAGGTGACATCACTGGGGGATGTAGTCAAGTAAATGAGTGTTTTATTAACCTCAGCCATCGAAGATGGATGGAGGTTACTGTTTTCACCCCTGTCTGTTTGTTTGTTTGTGTGTGAACAGTATTATGGAAAAACTCCTGGACGGATTTCGACGAAACTTGGTGGGGGGATTAGGTATGGTCCAAGGATTATGCCATTAGATTTTGGACTTGGTCCAAAAAAAAAAACGTAGAAAATTTTGCAAACTTTTTTTCAAAAAAATTTCGATTTTATTTGAAAAATATTTGATTTTTTTTTGCATTTCTACATGTTTTAAGTGATTTCCAACCCCCCCCCCCAAAAAAAATTTGTTAGAGAAAAAAACCCAGAAATTTTGCAACTTTTTTTCCAAAAAATTTCGATTTAATTTTTTTGGCATTTCTACATGCGCGTCGATCTAGTTTAGTTTATTCAATCGTGGTTCAGTAGAGTCTGATCCGTTTTGACCTACAATGAATAGGATATCAGGTTCACTTAAGTTGCACTCCAGCAGTATTGGCGGCGGAGGTTTTGCACTCTACCGAGTGCTCCCCCTCTAGTTGGATATGTTAAATTGTCAATAAGGTAGGCCTGTTTGTTGTTTTTTGGAGCCATTCTCTCCCCTCCCCAGGACATCGGAGCAAGGAGACAAGAGGGAAGACCACTGTACATATAATTGTTTATTTTGTTTGCAACTAAGGGGGTAGTATGGAAGCTACGGCTTTCTTCCCACATCCCCTACTGATTTATTTTGTTGAGGTTAATTCGGTGCGAGTTAAGTGTTAAGGCTGGAGCTATTGCCCCTGCATTGGACCTTGCAGGAGCTGTGGTACCGGGGGGAGGGGAGGGGGGCTGTGTTACGTTTGTTGAGGCGGGGGGGTTTTGATATTCCCATGGAGCAGATAGCAATGTATAGAGTAGCATGGTCGATGTGCGAGTAGATAGCCATCTCGATGTATAAGCAGGGAAATGTCACCTTAAGAATTGTCTTGGTTGCATGCACACCATATAGCGGGTGGTGGTGGCAATAATTAGTTCAGGATAATGGTGAAGGAAATTGTGTGTACAGCCTCCATGCCAACCTCTACTGGGTAGCGCTGGGAGATTTGGCACAGAAGAGGTGGGGGGCAGAGCTATGAAGCCTCCCGAGGGGCAGAGTGATGGATCGCCTGGGAGGGGTGGAGTGTTCCCTGGAAGGGGGGGGGGGGGGGGGGGGGGGGAGTTATAGACTCTTCCAAAAGGGGCCGAGCGTTGCCAAGGGAGATGAGAGGGAGGAGCCTAATCAGCAGTTGGGAGTCTGAGGCGAGGGAAACAGGAGGAAAAAGAGAGTTGGTGAGAGTGAAAAGCCTGAGGAGAAAGTGTGTGAGGAGAGCTCAGATGAGGTCATCCTGCCTGCCTGCTTCTGCCAGCCTCTGCCTGTCTGTGCCTGTTCATCCTGCCTCTGCCCATTTCGTCATTCCTGCCTTGCCCTGTTGATTGGACCTGCCTGTGTGCTTTGTCTCCTCATCGTCCTGCCCATCAACTGCTTGCCTTGTCGTCGTCCTCCTCATCACATGCTCATGCCCACTGCCCAAGAGCTAAGTCCCCCAGTTTTTGTCCCCAAGTCCAGAGTCTGGTGCCTAGTTTCTTTCGATTTATTTTACCTCATTGAACATAATTATTTATTATCGATTTTGTTTCCCTTTCTTCCTTATCCCAACCCGCTGTCGTCTCTTCCATCGCAATCACATTATCATAGGTTCTTTTTTATTATTGTGGTTCGGGAAATAAGCAGGTCAGGTCAGGTATGGGAGTGAACAGGGCGTCACTGCGTTCACTTTCCACCGGTACTCTAGGGGCCTCCGTCTGGCCTCCCCCAGGCAGATGCCTGGCCCATCCCCATCTCCTTGAGATGCTGATCAACCTGCTGCAACCACGAGGCACGTGGTCAGCCCATTGGCCTCCTCCACTCACGAGGCTCCCTCACTGAGAGAATCTAGTGAGGAGGATCAGCGTCAGGAAAATGAGCCACATGTCCATACAGCCGTAGCTGATGCTCACAGACTATGCAGGTAACAAATCTCATTAGAATCTCTCTCAGTAGCTGCTTTTTTGACACAAAGTCTGATAAGCGATAGCTAAGGATTCTCTGAAGATACCTGGTACCAAAGGAATGAAGTCTCCATCTCGGCTCCCTGGTCAGAGTACAAGTCTCACATCCGCAGAGCAAGACTGGAAGCACCAAGGACCTGAAGACTCAGAATTTCGTCCTCCTGCACTGGTACCGGCAGCGCCACACCCCATGATCTAGTGAATCTATGACTCCCCAGGCCCGACCCAGACGTCGACTGACCTCTGGCTCACAGCCAGCAGAATCATGAATATCACTGCCAAGGTAAGTGAATCTCTCCATGACCTCAACATCCTCACCACAAACAGGTGCAGAAAAGATAACAGCATCCTCGAGGGCCCCCAAAAGGATATCCAAAGTCTCTGCTAAGATGACTGCATCATCTGCGAAATCAAGGTCAGATCTTGACATTCCCAAACAATGCACCGCAGCTGGATCTGCCCGACATCCTCCCCAGAATGCAGTACATACAAGTGCTGAAAAGTGTGGGGCCAGCACACACCCTCTGGTGAACTCCAATGACAACTGGAAATAAGTTGGAGATGGTACCACCACATCTCACAGCACTCTCAGTACCAGAGTAGATTTCAGACATCAGATTGATCAGTTTTGGTGGCACCCCACAAAAACAAAGAATCTTCCAGAGGGCATCCAGATTCGCTGAATTTAATGCTTTGCAGAGATCCATGTAGACTGCAAGCAGCCCCTGCCGAAACTCTCATCTGTGTTCGGTGAGGACCCGAAGAGCAAGGATACGGTCCATCATTTACCTCTTTGGTGTAAAGCCTGACTGCTCTGGACGATGGTGCTCAAGCAGATGGTGGTGAAACCTATCAAGAATTATCCGAGCAAAGACTTTGCCCGGCACTGAGAGCAGCGTCACCCCTCCCAAGTTGTTGCAGTCCTGGCGATCACCCTTCCCTTTTCAGAGAGGGACAACAAGGCCCCTCTTCCAGTCAGTTGGGATGATGCCTGTGTTCCAGGCAGAGCACAGAACTGCATGCAACAACGCAAGTACAGCATTCCCACCAACATTGAGAAGTTCAGCATGGATGCCACAGATTCTAGGAGCTTTGCCCCATTTCAACTGGTTCACTGCAGCCTGTGTTTCCACAAATTAAGGTGGATCACAGTTGATTGGCGGGTCAGCAATAGGGATAGTAACACCCCTGACATCTAACTCAAGAGCTGGTGGATCAGCCTGGTTCAGCCGCTCAAAGTAACCAGTCCAGCGGGCCTTCACGTTGGACTCCTCTGTCAAGAGCGCATCACCCTATCTAACTGCAGTATACTGAGGGATGGGTGCATCACCCTATCTAACTGCCGCTGAAACCATGAACCAGCCACCCTAAATCCATGACTTCTTGCAAAGTGAAGGAACTTAGTGCTATTCTGGTTCACAGTTCCAGGAATTGAGTTCACAATGATGCGTGTGATGATTGATCAGGGAATGGCTTGTAAAATACTCCAAGTGTCACATGATGGTTGAACAACATTTGAGGAGCAACAGTCTTGTATGATAACTTGGAGTAAATGATCAGTCCTGAAGCAAAGAAGGCATCACTCAGTGCGAAGATTTCCCACCAAACCTGTTCTGCACAGGTTGTGGGTCCTTCCTTGGCACACCTGATCTCCTATCCACTTATAAGGCTTTTATCCACAGCTTGATGGAGTATCGCTCTCCCCTTGGGGCTGGCTCTCTGCCTCACATCTTGCTCAGCTTGATGCCATGGAAACCAAGGCCTGTAAGATTATTGGAATCCCCCGCAATGAAGCTGAGTCTATGGACCTTCACGTTGGAAGTCTATCACTTCACAATCATAGACAGGTCGGCGGTCTCTCTGTCTTCTACCGCCTTCTTTCTGGTCATGCACCCTCTGCTCTTTCCGTGCTTTGTCTCCCCCTTCCCCCCAGGTCGCTACAGGGCACACACGGTCCACCACCTTCCTCCTTCTGATAAAACTACCTAAATCCAGGATCACTGCTCACATCATGTGTTCCTCTTTTTTTTCCCACCAGTGGAAACAACTTGCACATCCTCTTCAATCCCATTCTTCCTTCCAGGTTTTCAAGACAGCAGATCATCCCCAATCCAAAACCATGATCTTTTCTACCCCTGTCAACATCATTGATGTAGATTATGAATGAGAAGTCATAAAATAATTGTGATTGTAATCAAGACAGTTACAAATATTGCTTTGATGCACCTTTCTTTTTCTTGACTGGATAAATCCAGCTGTCCTGAACCCTTCAAATATCAATGTCCGTTTTTTTTAGAACTGCAATAATTCCTTTATTTTGATCCACAAATAAGAAACAATAACACAATGAAAGAAACCTTAACCTTATTGTGTGCCTTAACAGAATGCAAACACTGCATTTAACAATACAGGAACAGCAGTGTGCTGTTAAAATTCCCTGTAGGCAGAGTGTGTGCTGAACCTCTAAATGAATAGATTCTGAATAATTGGACAGGAATTTGAGTGGTGGAGACGGTGATGGGTGCAGGTGGAAGGAGTGAGGGGTGGTGGGGATGGGATGAAAGAGGAACCAAAGTAAATGGTGTTTGTTTTAGCAGAATGTATTTTGTATCCTTGCCTACCTTTCTCTCTCTGTTTACACAATTCATGACACATTCAGCTGCTTCTTGCAATTTCAAAAATTAATGTATGCTTTGCAGGACATTGTGCAAATATTTTCAACCATATACATGTTTGTCATAAAATTCCAAATCTGTTACTCTGGAGAAAGAACAATATCCCAAAATTCTATTTCCCACAGCACCGAACAAACAAATCGTGGAAAGTCTTCATATTACACCATTTTAAAGCCTTTTTCCCTGAGCAGGGGTCAGCTTTTTGTGGGCTCCAATCATGGTACCCCTTTCTTGTGGCAATGTTGCCCTTCCTGACGCCAACCCTTGAGTCGCCTTCAACACTCAGGGATAATTACCAGTATACTGGTGCTCATTTCACCGACTTCGGAAGGATGACAGGCTGAGTCAACCCCCCTGATGTTAATTCAGTGGCCAGGGGGGCTCGAACTCAGGACCCCGAGGATCCCAAGCCACCACCCTAACCACGTAGCCAACACCAGGCATAAATAAATTATTTATTTTTTCACCAGGACAAAAAAACACCAAATCACCGGGAAAGTAAGAAACGAAAAAACAATTTTAAAAAATAGCAAAACAAGAAGACGACGTCGTGCAGAGCACGATACTTGCATAATACATAAAGCAAATTTGCACACAACAGAACATGACCAGATTACGTACGATACTGCATTATTCACTTTATAATGAAACAATATGTCATTCACATTTAAAATGACTGCTGATCGAACAAAGGTGTTCTTCTCCCATCAACCCATGTAACAACTGATAACCTCATGAGACTCCTTTAAACTATTGTAAAAGTTTGTTTTTGCTAAAATTGTTTTTGACAACTTTCATTCATGCTTCAACAAAACGATCAATTCACTGGGTTTAAATTGTTTCTGATTTTTAAACCTCTTTATGACTTGTACTTTACTTATATACATTAATCGAATGCACGTCCTCCCATATGATGTGGGTTTGAGTTGAAGTGTTTTGAATAATTTCGTCTTTTTGTTTGTTATTTCATAACTTAAACATTTTACCCTTCATTTGATCCAGGTGTGCTCATTACCTCTGCATCATACCAAATCAGTTTTTGAGACGGGAAGGTTTTGAAGCAAGATCCATTGAAGTGGAGCCACCCGCTTTGGCAGGGCTTTCCATTCCTCAATGTGGAGGTTTCCTGTCCTGCAAGAAAAGAAATACGAAAGAATGAAGTTCCAATTTCTTTTTATATGACCACAACTACTCAAAATTAAGTTTTAGATGCAAGCATTACATTATACGAGGTACGTTCTTCGACTGTTCTGAGTTTCTTATTTCAAGAACACGTTGAACGCTTCCACGTACATGATAAATCGTCATATTTCTCACCGGGATATGAAGACGTGACATTGTTTAATCCATTTGCCGTTTTCTACGTTACCTCGTTGCCGAAATCCTTGTTCAGCTGCTGACATCTGAGGAAGCAAGGCATCTGAATTTTTTTCTGGAACTAATTTCATCCCAGGAAAGACCAAATCTGAAAGGCATTTCTCAACTGTTAACAAAGGAAAGTTAAAGCCCTAAAAATATTGACTGCTAAATTGTTGACATTAAAACATCCAACATTCAAAGTTGTTCAAAAACTCGAAACTCACGTCCAATCATGATGGTGATTGAAAGAATTGTAAGTAAAATAAGGAAGAGAAGAATAATGCATTGATTGCATTTTATCTTCTTTAAAACTTTCTCGTAGTTTGGTTCTGGCACATCTGCAAAGAACAAAAGGATTTATTTTCTCATTGAACATGAATTAAATTAGATGATAACATGAGTCAGCAACACCAATGAAGTTACCGTTTGGAGGCATAAATTGTCCGTAACTTTCCACCATTTCCATCCTTTGAACATTTTCGTAGTCATTATCATCCAAACTCATTTTCAGAGTAGTAGCAATGGCTTTGAAATGCGAAATAAGAGCAAACAGAAGTTATTTGTCGTCGACTTTTTAAAAAGGGGAAATATGAGGTTTGGTTTTCTGTCCCCAATGTGCTCTTGGTTGGTCATTTTACAAGAATTGTGAAAAAAACAAAGCCACTTCTCTCTTATCTTTCGCATGCACTTGTTTTGGTATAAAAAAAATAAAATAAATCTAGCCTCATGGAATAATGAACAGAGAGGAGGAGGTCGGGTGCACTAAAAAAAAAGATAAGTCAAGGTCGGCAGTAAATCTGAAGTTTAGGAGTTTGTCAGCCTATAGTAGAGGGTAGTTTAGCCTCATAATTTCGCCTTGGATTTTATAACATGTAAATATGCTTGAACTGTGGGTTTACCTTAGGATTTCTGGTGTGGGTTTTCCCAGAAGACGGACGATTTGGTTGGATGGTGGCGGACTGGCGGTTTGAATAATGGTGGCAAATTCTCGGTGACCACCATGCCACCTTGGACCATCCGCTCTTTCGTGAGTTGTTAGTGTAACATTTACCACCACATGTCTGCATGAAACTTGCAGCTAACGCAGAGCTGCCACTACCCGCTGCTGCGGATCTGGCTGATCATCGCATTCACACCATCGCACCAACCGTGGCTAATGTAACACCCCCACCCAGCACGTCACACAGCTACAATCTGAAATGGCGGATCTTAAGAAGCTTGTCCTGGAGCTCCATGCTGTGCAATGCCAGCACTAATGCCTTCGGTACTAATGCTCGTCAGTATAGAGCGTGGAGTACCGTGCTCGTACAGGCTGCAGGGAAATGAGGCCCACAAATAATGGCGACGAGTTCACCTGGGCCACACGCCAGTCACCTTCTCTTCCTTGTGTATCATGCTGATGAAATTCATTTTCTTGTGCATACAGGGGCAGTGAGCATTGTTCTCCGTCTGCCGCCGAATGGAAAAATGGACAGGGGTATTCATTACATGCCATCAACAACAGAGCTATTGCTACTTTGGGAGAATGTCTCTTCCAGCTTGATTTGGGATTACATCACTCATTTCCATGGGCGTTTACTATTGCCACCACCACATACTCTGTCCTAGGTATGGATTTTTTGTGTCATTTCAATCTCCTCGTCCATGTCAAACATGGCCGTCTATTTTTTGCCTCAACACAGCCTCGTGTTCTCGGTAAAGCATCCACCGTTTCATCACTGTATATCACGTGTCTTCCATCCATGCTCATGTGCCCTTTTCAGAAAGTACTTCATGACTTCCCGTCCATAACGCAACCATCGGCGACAATCCAGAAAATCAAACCCAGGTCACGCATTAGATCGAGACCACAGGATCCCCCTGTTGTCGCGTATATTCACCGACTAGCAACCGATAAATTATGTATCATCCGCCAGAAGTTTGACTATGTCTTGCAATGTGGGATCATGAGACCATCATCCAGCAGTTGGGCTTCACCGCTACACATGGTACCTGGGAATTGGCAGCCTTGTGGGGATTACTGGTCATAAAACAATGTGACTGTTCCAGACCGTCACCCCATTCCATACATTCAGGATTTTACCGCTACACTCCATGGCACTACAATCTTCTCCAATTCGACCTCGTTTGTGCGTACCATGAAAATTTCTGTGGATCCAGGTGACAGCCCAAAGACAGCAGCCACCATGCCTTTCAGCCCTTTCAAATTCCTTCGGATGCCATTTGGCCTCCACAATGCCACAAATTTTTCAACGTTATTGTCGATCAGGTGCACCGGAGATTAATCTTCTGCTCTGTGTATATGGATGATATTTGAATCACCAGCGCAACCACAGAAAAACTTCAGGAACACCTACATCTACTCTTCACCTGTTTGCAGGACGAGCATCCTCATCAATCCCACAGAGTGCATTTTCAGTGTTCCAGAGTTGAATTTCCACTGTTAACTGCTCAGGCATCCATCCAGTCGATGAGAGGAGAGGAGATTGGGACCATACTCTGTGCAGAGC
>CM068963.1:104363875-104376375 GCA_035128595.1 Eptatretus atami
CAAAATATTCAGGATTTCCAGTTCATCTCTTCTCAACACAAAGTGTGAAAGTTTTTGGGCCTCGTCAACTTTTACCATCAATTTAATCCAGACGCAGCCACAACAATGCCACTGCTGAACGAGTTACTTGCAACTGGTAAGCACCCAGAAGTGTTCTGACGGTGGGGAAGGCTGACAAGGTTGGGTGCGACCGTCAAGGATGCACTGGCCAAAGCTTCGCTCAGGATTAATCTGAATCCAGAGGTGCCAACATGCCTGATGGTAGATGCGTCTGAGATCGCGGTGGGTGTAGCCCTTCACCAGTTCATCGATGCCAACTGGCATCCACTGGCTTTCTTCTCGAAAACGCTGAAACCAACAGAGCGCAAATGCAGCGCCTTCGATTTGACATTACTTGCTGTATAACTCGCCAACAAGCACGAGACAATTCTCTGTCCTGACTGACCACAAACATTTAACTTCGCTCTGTCCACCCATTCAGACTCTCATTGTCTTCACACACTTCACCAACTCAGTTATATCTCGCAATTCATCACCGACATCCAGAAATTCAAAGGAATCGCGAACTCAGCGGCTCTCTCTCTGCCTGCCTCTCCGCCTCTCTCTCTCGCTGTGTGTGTGTGTGTCTCTGCTCTCTCGCTGTGTGTGTGTTGTGTGTCTCTCTCCTCTCTCTCTCTCTGTGTGTGTGTGTGTCTCTCTCTCTCCTCTGCTGTGTGTGTGTGTGTGTGACTCTCTCTCTCTCTCGCTGTGTGTGTGTGTGTGTGTGACTCTTCTCTCTCTCGCTGTGTGTGGTGTCTCACTCTCTCTCACTGTGTGTGTCCTCTCTCTTCTTGCTGTGTGCGTCTCTCTCTCTCTCTCTCTTCTCTCTCTCTCTCTCTCTCCCTCTCTCTTCTTCCTCGTCTCTCTCTCTCTCTCTCTGTGTGTCTCTCTTCGCTGTGTGTGTGTGTCTCTCTCTCTCTCTCGCTGTGTGTGTGTGTGCTCTCTCTCTCTCTCTCTCGCTGTGTGTGTGTGTGTGTCTCTCTCTCTCTCTCTCTCTCTCTCTCTCTTCGCTGTGTGTGTCTCTCTCTCACTGTGTGTGTGGTTCTCTCTCACTGTGTGTGTGTGTGTGTGTCTCTCTCTCTCTCTTCTTTCTCTCTCTCTTCGCTGTGGTGGTGAGACTCTCCTCTCTCGTGTGTGGTGATCTCTCTCTCTTCTCTCTCTCTCTCTACTGCTCTTCTCTCTCTCTCTCTCTCTCGCTGTGTGTGTGTGTGTCTCTCTCTCTCTCTTCTCTGTCTCTTCTCCTCCTCTGTGTGTGTGTGTCTCTTCTTGTGTGTGTGTTGTGTGACTCTCTTCTCTCTCGTGTGTGTGTGTCTCGATTCTTCTTGTTGTGTCTCTCTCTTTTTGCTGTGGTGCGTTTCTCTCTCTCCTCTCGTCTGCTCCTGTGTGTGTCTCTCTCTCGCTGTGTGTGTGTGTCTCTCTCCCTCTCGCTGTGTGTGTGTGTGTCTCTCTCTCTCTCTCTCGCTGTGTGTGTGTGTGTGTGCTCTCCTCTCGCTCTCGTTCACCTTCATATAAAAGCATCCTCTCGCTGTGTGTGTCTCTTATCATCTCGATGTGTGTAAGTGTCTCTCTCCCATATTATAGATAGATAGATTGTGTGTGATTGTTCTCTCTCATCTCATTTCTCTCTCTTCTCGCTGGATGTGTGAGATCTCTCTCTCTGTGTGTGTGAATCTTCTCGTCTCTCTTCGGATCTCTATAAAGCTTCTCAATAACAAGTCTCATACTTCCCATACCTACTGTGCTGCTGTGATAGATGTGTCTACCTCTTCTCATCGACTGTTGTGTGTGTGTCTAATATATATAGATGTGTGTGTACTCTTCATACACAACGTAGATGTTGTTTGTGTCTCTCTCTCACCCAGTTGTGTTGTGTCTCATCTCTACACTATAAGCAAGATGTGTTAGGTGTCTCGGGTTCTTATCTATAACTCTCTCCTCATATATGACGTTCTCCTCCTTGTCTCTCAAGCTGTGTGGGTGTGTGTAGTGGGTGACTCTCTCTCGTCTTTCATATATATACTGCATAACATGAATATAATCATATATATCTCTCATCTCTCTCCTCCATATATCCAGCATAGATATGTGTGTGTGTGATATATATAAGATAGATATGATGATTATTCTCTATATATATATACTCACACGTGTCTCTCTCTCCTCTTCGTCTACTCTCTCTAGTCTCGTCGTCTGTGGGTTGGGTGTGTGGCTGTCTCGTTGTCTTCACTTCGGTCTTCTCTCTCTCTCGAGTCTCCCGGGCCTCGATCTCTCCCCTCGGTGCGTCTCATCCTCGTCTCGTTGTGGTGGGCTGTGTGCTTTGTTCTGCTCTCGGTCTCCTTTCGGTCGAATCCATCTCTCTCTCATCTCTGTGGGTGGGTGTCGTCCTCGCTCTCTCGTCTTTCCTTCCCTCTCTCTCGGTCTCGTGTTGGGTGTGGTCTGTCCTGTCTCTCTCTCCTCTCTCTCTCTCTCTTCTCTCTCCTCAGCTCTTTCTCATCTCTCGGCTTCTCATCCTCTCGTCTCTTCCCTCGTTCTCAGCCCTCGCTGGGTGTTGTGTGGTGGACTCGTACTCTCGCTGATGTGCTGGTCTCTCTTCGGTCTTCTCTCCTCTCTAGTCTCTCTTGATGTGTATTCTGGGTCTTATTCCTGCTCTCTCTCGGCTGTGTATCTTCTCCTCTTCTCTCGTCTCTGTGGGTGGGTGTGTCTTGTCGTCTCTCTTTCTGCATCTTCTCTCTTCTTTCTCGTGTAGGGCTGGGTGTGTCTGATCCTCTCTCCGAGTCATGCCGTCTGTGTCTCCGAGTCTCCATCTCCATCCGTCGATTTCTCTCGCCTCCGACTCTCAACGCTGATCTTCTCGTCTCCATCTCGGAGTACTGTACAGAAAAATCATGTCAATATCTTCTGGTCTAGATCTCAAAGGGAATCGGCAGGCTGTGGTGTGGTGTGTTCTCACTATCTCTTCGCTATGTGTGATGTGTGTCTGGTCTATCATCTCGTCTAGTCGAATCGAGTCGTGTCTACTCGAATCTTTCTCTCTGTCTTCGTCACTCTCGATAGTCCAGGGGCCCTGTGTTTAGTGGTGTCTCTCTCGATCTGGGTACTAGCGAGATGTGATGTGTGTCTCTCTCGTCTCTCCTCAATGGTCGAGTAAGTTGTCTCAATCAATCTTCCTTCTGTCATTCTCTCGAGTCTGTTGTTGCTGTCATCTCCATACTCGTGATCAGTGTACTCATGTGAACTAAACTAACAAAGCATCTCAGGCTGCTTTAAAAAAGGACAAAAAGCTCATTCAACAGGAAGATGCTTAAAGGATGGGGGTCTGACAGGGGAAGTAGGGAATTTTAGTTGATCAATAGGATTTCAACTGGATTTGATACAGAGAATTTGACAATTTCTTCAAAGGCATAAGTTAAGTCATCCTTCCATATTAATCTGGACTGTTTAAAAAAAAATGACTATGATGTTGGTTTCCATTGCAAACTTTAAAACTCAATCTTGGTTAAAGGTGAAGACATTTTTAACTTCAACGTCCTGGAGTGTCCCCATCAGCATGTGGAGCTACTTGGCGAGCTGAGCACTATAAATAATATCTAGGTACTGTGTCAGGTTCAGTGGAAATGGTACTGTTTCTTTCGCGTTAGCGGATACTCCTTCCTGCATGCCTTGCGCCTTATATTGCTATCTGGTAGAGGATCGTAGCGTGGATCAGGATGTCTGCGAATCCCATGAGGTGGAGAAATCTGAACCAGCTCCATACGTGTATTCCTGCTGATTCACTTTGAGACAAGAAGATCAAATACTGCAGTTCCAAGCTCAATCTGCTTTATGGTCGATTGTAGCGGCTTCTTTCAAAGTAGTGCTGCTCTATTTAAGGTTAAAATTTACACATTTACATTCGTTTTATACAGCGAAACGAAAGATACTTTCAAATCGATGAGAAGTAGCTTGGTGTTAGCATTCTACAGGGAGAATTACATTCATCTATTTTCATAAATATGAATCCTTCGTTTCACTTTTCACTGCATGCAGTGGCCAAAAGATTGGTTTGTGGTCGAGTATATGCAAGCAAGGGTTTCACAAGGATCAGAGCAATAAGTTGTTAATGGAAATTACACGCCATAATTTCATCAAGTTGAGATTTAAAAAATATGTAAAAGCATTATAAATCAGCATAGAAACTCTACCAATACGTCATTTGTTCAGCGAGTTTGCAGGATACTGCCGCGGTGGCAACAGGCTGGAACTATTTGGGACACTAACAAATAAAGTAAAAATAAAGTTATGCGGAGCAGAAAGTTAAGTTGCAGAACAACGCTCCTCAGCGGAGGGGAACACAATCGTCCCAGCTCCGTTTTGTCCCTTCCATACCGCATGGTGGGAAAAGCAAAACTTTCAATATTTTATGTTTTTAATGAAAACAAAGTAGTAAAAGCTAACACACCGTACACTTCTAGGCATACCATGAATGTGAATTACTTTTTAAAATCCAATTTAAAGAGCGTACACAAGAGGGTCAGCTAGGATTTCCGTGTAAGAAGAAAACTCCATGCGTAGTCAAATCAATGGGCCAAAGAGTGATTTCTAAATTTTGTACTCTATCTGAATATCAATTAGCAATATTTTATCAATTTGTTTTCTTTAATAAAAAAAGCAATTATGGAAAGCAAAGAAGATGTCGAGGAAATAGTTGTTAAAAGTCCCGAATTCAGAAGCAAAGACATAGGACATAAAGTGAATGTAAATGATCGGGAGGAAGAACGAAAGAAGTTTTCAGTCGTGTGCAGCATTAATCATGCCATCCATCTGGTGCAAGTCTGTGCAGAGAGAGGTTTGTGTGTAAGATCTCAGATTAATGGAAGACAGAAAGGCAATTGGTGAGAGGCAGAGATGTCGAAAAAAACACGGATGAAGACAGGGCAGGAGAGCAACAATGGCAAGAAAGGACAGACGTAACAGTGAAGACCAGATGGGACAGGCAAGCAATCAAATGGGGGAAGGAGGAGATAGAGAGAGAGAGAAGAGAGAGAGAGAGGAGAGAGAGAAGAGAGAAGAGGAGACGAGAGAGAGAGAGAGTAAAGTTATCTGATTTTTGCGAAATTACTGCCTGTGCAAACACATCAGACCAGAATCTCTGAGGAGGCGCGGCAGCATCATCCAAAGAGTCTCTGGACTGGCCGAGTCTTAAAAAAGCTTCTTGGGTCGGTCATCGGTCTCTTCACTAACACATCATCCCGTGGCAAGGTGCAGAGCTCATGCAAGAAGCAGGGCCAGATGGACTCCACCAAAGACACTGTTTTATGAGAATCAATTTCTGTAATGATTAGCAATATCATCCATAGGTAGATAAAGGTAATCAAGAGACGTTTGTAATACATCTGCGGCAATGTCTGGGCAATGCTCTGTCAGTGTGTACTGACCCGCTGCTGCTTGAACATAGAACATATGCTAATAATCCAATCACTGCCATACAAAGGTGAATGTGCATTCGTCACTGTGTTGGGTAATTTAGTCGTTAATAAGTACACAGATGATTCTCCATTGTCCCTATCTCCCAACAACACATAGAATAACTTCCCCCCCCGCCCCTCCCCCCCCACACTTCCTCTCCACCTCTCCCCTTCCCCCTCCCCCCCACTTCCTCTCCCTCTTCACCACGAGGTTAGCACTGCACTACGCTCCTGGAGCTCTCGGAATGATGCAAGACATTGTCGGCATGCTTTCGCAACTATGACAATCTGGAGGACTGGAGCCATCATGAAGTAAAGGGCGACACGTGAAGCATCTCTCCCAAGGAAGCTGCAACGAGTGAAGAAAAAGACTTTGGCCTCTGGAAATTCCTTTGGCAAGACCGGAGCTGATCCAAGATGAAGCCAACATTCATGGGATATTCATTGAAGCTGTTTGGGAGAACAACAGCTGAGATGAAAGGCAATTCAAAATTACAATGAAATACTTCCAAATCGAGAGTGGCCAGAGTCTACTTATAATTACTCCACTGTATTTCAACAATGCCTTTCTAAACATGTTTATGCTTATTAGTAAACACCGCTAGCACAAACACGAATGCTACATATTACAGAAACAAACTTGATAACATTCATGCACATTATATGAAAATAATTCATACAGAATAATGTAACTAACAATGGAAATATGCTTATACTTTGTCTTGATCTTCGTCTTTTCCGCTGCGTGTGCGGATCTCGTACATAGGAGAGTAAAAGCAAAGAGCGATAAGAATCGTTGATTCGCATTAATAAAAGCTACAAGAGTATCAATCAGCATGCATGACTGTGTATCCTAACAAATTAAATTAAGAAATTAATAAATGAGTAGAAGGGAGTGGGAGAGAGGAGCAGGAACGAGAGTAATAAGGAAGAAGGGGGAATGACAATCGAAAGATGGCATGACTTGCCTGGATGTTAAACCGACGGGCTACTCTTGGATGCCATCCAGTGCCGATAGAAATATCGTGTAAGGTATGCTGTCGGCAGCTGCAAGCGAGTATGATGGCATTGCGTGTAATGAGCTCCCTGCTTGCACTCCTAAACAGCAGGCAATGGCTATGGAAGGTGTTAGACTATAAGGACGGTAATGTCCTTCACCTCTATTCGTTCTTCCTGAGCTGATTCCAGCAAAATAAAAGCACCATAAACTATAAGGAGATTATGTCAACATATTGTTGTGAGCTTAAAGTGGTTAATGGAACAGTTATGAAGTTATTCATAGTGACATGATCAGCAAAAGGGTTCTGGTAAGTGTTATAGGCAGGGAGTTTGTTTCTCCTGAATTGTCTTCCCTTCAATGTTCATTCTCAGCCCCATTTCCCCAAATTGGCTCATGTGCTTTCCGTTGCAATTTGGCATGATATGTTTTCTAATCCCCCGGCTCCCGTTACCGTCGGTCTCTCTCTCTCTCGCTGTCTCTCTCTCTCTCTGTGGGTGGGTGTGTCTGTTGTCTCTCTTTCTCTCTCTCTCTCTCTCTCTGTGGGGTGGGTGTGTCTTGTCTCCCTCATCTCTCTCTCTCTCTCATCTCTCTCGCTGTGTGTGTGTGTCTCTCCACTCTCCCTCTCCGTGTGTGTGTGTGTTCTTCTCTCCTCTCTCCTCGTGTGTCCTCTTTCTCTCTGCTCTTTCTCTCCTCTCTCTCTCTGCTCTCTTCTCTCTTCTCTCTCCTCTCTCTCTCCTTCTCTCTCTCTCTCTCGCTTTCTTTTCCCTCTCGTGTGTGTGTCCCTCTCGTTGAGTGTGTGTGTGTGTGTCTCTCTTCGATTGATGTGTGTGTGTGTCTCTCGCTGTGCGTGTGTCTCTCTTCGGGTCTCTCTCCTTCTCTTCACCGCTGTGTCGTGTGATGTGTCGTCTCTCTCTCTCTGGTTGTGTGTGTGTGGCGTCTCTCTCCTTCCGGCGTCTGCTGCTGTGTGTCTCCTCTCTCGTCGCTGTTCTCTCCTCTTCTCTCCTGCGCTGTGTGTCGTGTCTCTCTTCTGCTGGTGTGTGTGGTGTCTCTTCCTTGGTGCTGTGTGGTTGCTCTCTCGTGATGTGTGTGTGTGTCTCTCATCGCTGTGTGTGTGTCTGTTCTTCTCTCTCTCTCTCGTCTCCTCTCTCTCTCTCTCTCTCTCTCCTCTCTCTCTTCTCTCGCTGTCTTTCTCTCTCTCCTTGGTGTGGTGTGTGTGTGTGTGTCTCTCTCGTGCTGTGTGTGTGTCTCTCTCTCTACATGTTCTCTCTGGTCTCTCTCTCGCTGTCTTCTCTCTTCTGCTTCTCTCTCTTCTCTCTCTCTCTCTCTCTCTCTCTCTCTCTCTCTCTCTCTCTCTCTCTCTCTCTCTCTCTCGGGTGGTGTGTCTGTCTTCTCTCTCTCTCTCCTCCTGCTGTGTGTCTGTGTGTCTCTCTCTCTCTCTCTCTGTGGTGTGGTCTGTCTCTGTCTCTCTTCTCTCTGTGTGATGTGTGGTGTCTCTCTCTCTCTCTTTCTCTCTCGCTGTGTGTGTGTTTCTCTTTTCGTTTGTTTGTGTGTGTGTGTGTGTGTCTCTCTCTCTCTCTGTCTCTCTCTCTCTGTCGCTGTATGTGTGTCTCTTCTCTCTGTTTGTGTGTCTCTCTCTCGTCTGTCTCTCTCTGGTCGCTGTATAATGTCTCTCTTTCTCTGTTGTGTGTGTGTCTCTCTCTCTCTCTCCTCTCTCTCTTCTCTCTCCTCTCCCTCTCTCTCTCTCTCTCCTCCCTCCCTCCGCTCGTGGTCTCCCGCTCTCTGTGGGCTGTCTCTCTCGCTGTGTGTGTGTCTCTCTCTTGATGTGTGCGTGTGTGTGTCTCTCTCCCGCGATGTGTGTGTCTCCTCTCGCGTGTGCGTCTCTCTCCTCTCTCTCTCTCTCGCTGTCGTTCTCTCTCTCGCTGTGGTGTGTGTCTCTCTCTCCTCCCTTGGTGTGTGTGTCTCTTCATCTCTTCGGTGTGTGTGTGCTCTCTTCGCTCGCTGTGTGTGTGTCTCTCTCTTCTCACTTCTCTCTTTCGCGTGTGTGTGTGTGTGTGTCTCTCTCCCAGTTCTCTCTCTCTGGCTCTCTCTCTTGGCTGTGTGTGTGTCTCTCTCTCTCCATTCTCCTCTCTCACCAATCAAGGTATTAACGTCGTCTTTCACCAACAGACTGGCCATCGATTTTAATGCACTTGCAGCAGCAAAACGGGAGGACATGGAGCCCCACCGGCTACAATCTGCAACAGGTTTGCTTACATTTTGCAAGGTACCACTCCCAGTAACCAACACCACCCTCAAGTGAGATACATTGATGGGACAAACATGCCCTTTTGTTCCTGCGGCATGCCGTTCTGCAGTCTTCGATGGTTTGCACTCACTCACACACCTGGGTATTCGAGCAACCCAACAACTCATCACCACTCGCTACGTCTGGCCACATATCATCAATACCAATGTGTGCTGTTGGATCAAGCAATGTCTTCGATGCAAATGCTTCAAGATCAAACACCATGCTGTCGCACCACTCGATAGCTTTTCAACACCAGATAGATGTTTCGACAGGGTCCATGCGGATCTTGTTGCTCCCCTACCACATTCAAACAGGCACCGCTATTTACTGACTTGTGTTGACCACTTCACCTGTTGGCAGGAGGCCACACCGATAGTTAACATCACTGCATCAAAAATTGCCATGGCCTTTGTCCACACGTGGATCACACATTTGGGTGTTCCATCAAGCATCACTACGGACTGTGGCTGCCAGTTATAATCGGCTCTATTTTGCGAGCTAACTCGCCTCCTGGGTACCGACTGTGTGTGAACCACTGTTTACCACCCAGCAGCGAATGGTGTGGTGGAGCGTTTCCACTGCCAACTCAAATCTCCCTGAAAGCGCATGACAACAACACGCACCGGATGCCATACTTACTTGGTACGCGAGCTACTCTAAAAGACGACATTGGATGCTCCATTGCAGAGCTCGTGTGCACCGCTCTGTCTCCCAGGAGAATTCTCCTCAGCGTTGGATGACACCTTTCCCCACACCACCAACTATGCCAACCAACTTTGTGATGCAAAGAAATTACACTGTTTGAGCAGATAACATGACATTGCCATCAATGATGGATTCAATGGGTTTTTAAAAAAGTTTAATATGTGGTCAAAGTTCATGGAAGAGCTGGGACCCAGGACAGATCAGGACACAACATAACAAAGGGAACAGCAGTTGAAAGGGGAAACGCCAACAGCAGGGCGGAGGGAGAAAGTAGACGGAGATGGGCAAACAAGAGATGCGGGTAACGATGAGAGGTAGGGGAGAACACAAGGGGAGGGCAGAAACAAGTGAATACCATCACCAAAAATGTTGGGAGGGGGGGGGGGGTTCAACAGGTTGGGAAAATATCATGGCTTTGGATGGGGATGATTCGAGATGGTGTGTCAACAGCAGTTTTGAAAAAACTGGAGGAAGGATGAGATGAAAGAGTGTGGCAGTTGGTTCCACAGTTTGGGGGGAGGGGGGGGGGGAGAAATGAGTATGAGTAAAGGTGTGCGAGTATTTCTGGATCTAGGCAGTTTCATTGGGGGGGATTGCTGGTGGACCACGTGCATCCTGCAGATATCTAGGGGAGAGGGGGGGGTGGGGGGGGATGAAGCACGGAGAGAAGGCAGAGCATGCTAGACCAGAAGTGCGGGGGGGGGGGAAGACAGAGAGCACCGAACTGTCGGCGATGGCGAAGTTTGCTCATCATTAGAAGCTTATTGGCCTGTAGTAATAGAGAGAAAGTTTTAATAACCTTCTTATGAATAGCCATGATATTCGTTGAATTTTATGCAGACAGTTGGCGGCCATAAGAGAAAGACCAGCTGAAGATATCAGACAGAAGAAAAGCAAGAGAAGCAAAGCAGGATCTGATAACATGGGCACTGATACCATTAAGACCAGTGGGTGCAGGATATTCAAGGGTGGGTAAAACCTTCTATACCTTCTCAAATGCCTAAAGACAAAATCCAATCGACAGTGGGTGCAATCAGGTAAGGTGGAGACAAAGTGGGTTGCATTGGGGACACAATATTTGGAGACAAACATAGAGTGAAGACATTGTGCTTTGTCTTGAGTAGAGTCTGAGCTGAAGCCGTTTGAGGTGGGGGAGAAGATAAAGGAGGATCATGCTTCGAGACAGACTTAAAAATTGCCTCCAGGACTCGTAGGACGGAAAACAGTCAGAGAGTTCAATCTTGTGCCTGGTTTTAATGAGAAAGGAGTTTTTGGATTTGAGTTGTTATTAGAATGAAATGACTTTGGAAGTAGGGTTTTGTGAGACTCAGAACAACAATGTTACAATTGATGCAATTGGAAAAGGCCCCACATCCGACTTTCGCATAGGACACCAACACAACATGGAAAAACAGGGGGAAACTCTCTTCACAGTCACCCGACCCTACGGTTCATCGATCGATGTCCAATGGGCAGGCAGGTGTAGTCCAAACGTTAAAAAAAAATCTTCCAACTACAAAAAGGCATTCAGGTCTGTGTGGGGCAAACGTTACACTACGTACTTACACACTGCAATTGTAAGTACATTTGTCACATGTGATCTCAACTATCGCCACGTTTAGGGAGTTGTCCTTGACAGGACGGTGTAATGCACATTTCGTTCCAAGTTTTTAACCACTCGTATGAAGAAAGACTCACTGGGAATCGGTTTTTTTTCGCACACCACTCACATCGCATCACAATTTGCATTGATTGAAACCGTCGATTAATTATGTACTATTGAAATGTACCTTACACTCCCTTACACCCCTTAGATACTCTAGATTCCTTAAAGACCCTTTAGACCCCTTACACCAAGGGTTCCCAAACACAGGGTAGCGACCCGAGCTTGAAAAATCCCCCTCAAAATCCCAGTTTTTGAGAGGAGACTTTCACGTTGAAAGCGTTTTCTCCGACAATCTTTATCACAGGCACCGGTACCAAGTAGGTACCGGTACCATTTGGGTCGCAAGGCAGATGAGATTTCAAATTTGGGGTCATGGATAAAAAAAAAAGTTTAGGAACCGTCTTTAGATTCCTTCATACCAATTTAGCCCCCTAAAAACCTTTATACTCTTTCGACCCATTAATACCCATTTAAACCCCTAAAGACTACATTCGACCCTTTAGACACTTTTATGATGTTTAGACCTTTTCGAGCCTTGAGAAAATTTAAGACCCTTTAAGACTCTTTTGACATTTTAGACCCATTAAACACTTTAGACCTTTAAATTCCTTAGGCCCTTTTAAGACACTTTTGACCCATTTAAACCCCATAGAAAAATCTAAAACAAATCCCCCCAAAATACTTTTACGTTGAAAAGTGGGGAAATCAATTTCGAGAATGTGGCAAGTGTAGTATGGTCCGTGTGTTTTGAGTATGTTAAATCGCTATGTGACAGGGACCTGTCAGAGTAAGTCGTTTGTGACGTGATGTTGAGGGGGCAGCGTATGTAATTTATAGACAGGGTAGACAGATTAATTTTGTTTGTGTAAACACCTCTTGGTTGTGGGCAGGGATAGGTGAGGTATTTCCATCACAGAGGCACATGTGTGCAACTAGGCAGATCACGATGTCTCTGATCAGAGTGTACCAGCCATGGCAGCGCAATGTGCTGTGGAGTCGGAAGTGGCCATGTGCATTTATTTTTATTGGGGCCACCCCATGGATGGGACGGCCCGAGGACTGAAACCAGGAGAACCAGGAGGTGGACGGTAGGAGGATGAGCAAGTGGCTCACGGAGGCGCTTGAGAGGCAGACATTATTTTGGGTTTCTCTGAAGAAGTTTTGGGATTGACCTAAACTGGTATCACCCTGCCTTTGGAGAAGGGGAAGGAGCCGACATCATTTTGGAAAGATGAAAGATCTCAGAGACAGGAGAGCTCCACAAGCACGCAGTGCAAAGAAGCACTTTGAAGAGGCCTCATTGGGAGAAGAGAAAGAGGGCCATGAGGCTTGGTTGAGGAGCTTATCGTTGCATCTGCT
>CM068963.1:104388446-104394865 GCA_035128595.1 Eptatretus atami
TTCAATAGTTAATATTAATCGACGTTTCATCAATGCAATTGTGATGGATGTGGTGATGTGCGAAAAAAAAACACCGATTCCAGTAGTCTTTCTTTCGAACGAGTGGTTTAAAACTTGAACGAAAGTGTGCATTACACCGTCTGTCAGGACCAACTCCTAAACGTGCGTAGTTAATCAATGTGCAATTACTTACAATTGCAGTGTGTAAGTACGTAGGTAACGTTGCCCACAATACTGAATGCCTTTTTGTAGTTGAAGATTTTTTTAACGTTTGGACTCACCTGCTGCCATTGGACCTCGATCGATGAACCGTAGGGTCGGGTAGACTGTAAGAGAGTTTCCCCCTGTTTCCATGTTGTGTTGGTGTCCTATGCGAAAGTCGGATTGGTTTGGGCCTTTCCAATTGCATTCATTGTAACATGTTGTTTCTGAGTCTCACAAAACCCTACTTCCAACATTTCATTCTAATAACAACTCAAATCCAAAAACTCCTTTCCATGTAACCAGGCACAAGATTGAAACTCTCTGACTGTTTCCGTCCTACGAGTCCTGGAGCAATTTTTTAAGTACTGTCTCGAAGCTGATCCTCCTTTATCTTCTCCCCCACCTCAAAACGCTCAGGCTCAGACTCTACTCAAGACAAAGCACAATGTCTTCACTCTATGTTGTCTCCAATATGTTCCCCAATGGCAACCCACTTTGTCCTCACCACCTGATTGCACCCACTGTCCCGATTGGATTTTTGTCTTTAGCATTTGAGAAGGTATAGAAGTTTACCCCACCCTTGAATACCTGCCACCACGGTTCTTGAATGGTTTCCCCAGTGCCCATGTATCAGATCCTGCTTTGCTTCTCTTGCTTTTCCTTCCTGTCTGATACCTTCAGCTGGTCCCTTTTCTCTTATGGCCGCCAACCTGTCTGATAAAATTCCAACGAAATCATGGCCTATTCCCATAGAAAAGGTTATTAAAACTTCCTCTATACTAAGGAATAAGCTTCAATGATGAGAAACTTCGATGGCTAGTTGGTGTTCTTCATTTGGTCTAGCATGTTGTTTTGCTTCATCCAATTTAGTATCTGCGGTGAGTGGATCAAGAATCCTATGAAATGCTAGACAGAAAATACTGAATTTACCTCATACTCATTTCTCCTAACATGTGGAAAATGAATTATCTTCATTTCTCAGTTTAAAAACTGTGTGACAATCTGATCATACATAAAGATGATATTTCAACTGTGAACCAACATTTTTGCCTGATGTTATATCTGTCCTGTTTTTTTTTTTTTTTTTTTTTACTTCATCGTTACGATTCTGTTTGATTGTCCTACTTTCTTTGTTTGGCCGTTCCTTTCAACTCTGTTCCCTTGTTATGTTGTGTCTGATCCTTCTGGTCAGTCTTCAGAACCTTTGAACCATATTTAAACCTTTTTTAAAAAACATTGATCATATTGGATGGAATGTCCATGTTATCCTGTTCAAAAGTGTAATTCTTTGCATCCAAAGTGGTTGGATAGTTGTGAAAAAAAAAAATGTAGAAAGGTCCATCAACGCTGAGGAGAATTCTCCTGGGAGACAGACGGATTACACAAGCTACTGATGGAGATAATGTTCGTCTTTTAAGTACTCTTCGTACAATACAGTTGGCATCGTGTTGCGTGTTGTTGTAGGTTTCAGGAGATTTTGAGTAGTGGAACGTAACACTCGTTGATGGGTTAAAGTGTAAAAATGAGGTACAGAGGGGTTAGCTGAAATTAGAGGATATAACTGGGAAGGAATACGTAGTTAGTGATGCTTCATTGAACAAAGTTGTGATACGTGTGGAGACAAAGAGTGGAATTTTTATGATGTATGTTATATGTATGTGGCCTATTGCCAACAGGGTTTGAGAGTGGTGTAACACAAGTAGTAAATAAGGCGGTGCCTGTTGGAATGTGGAGGAAGAAAAGAAGATCGCATTATGTGAACATTCTATCTGTTGTTGAAAAGCCTATCGATTCGGTGTCGTTGAGCAAGATGGTGTTTATTCATTCTGAGCATTTGGTAGTCATCGAAGACATTGCCCTTTTTGATTCAACAGAACATGTATTGATGATATGTGCCAGACTCGTTTCAAGGGAATGTGCATGAGTTGTTGGGTTGTGAATCGAATACAAGTGTGGAGTGAGTGCAACATAAGGATTGAGAGTGATGGAAGGAACAAAAGGATGTTTTGTCATATGTATCTTCACTTGAGGTTGGTTTGGGTTTTTTTTTGTGTTACTGAAGTGTACTTTGAAAAAAAAATGTAACAACCTTTTTTTGACAGATTTTGTACCAGTGGGCGGGCTATTTTTTATCGGTTTTGTTTTTTGGAAGTGATTTAAATGATGGAGTGTATCTGGTTTGAAGACGACGTTTTAATACTTTTTGATTGATTTGGTGATGAGTGACAGAAAGGAGAGAGAGAGACAAAAGGAGAGGAGAAACAAAACAAAGAAGGAGAGAGTGAAGGAAAGAGAGAGAGGACAAAAAAGCGATCGAGAGAACACACACAAAAGAGAGACAAAAATGAGAGAAGAAACAACGAATCAGACGACTGCAGCGAAGAGCAAGAGCGACGAGAGTGAGAAGAGAGAGAGAACGTGACGAGGAATGACGACACACAGAACATCGAGAAACAACAACGCAATAAGGGAGAGAACACAAAAGATGAGACAAGAGAGACACAACACGACATGCGCCAGGCTGGAGAGTGCGCATGAGGAGGACTGCAAACTTCGGATGAAGAGGAAGAGAGAGAGATGATGATGAAATGGCATTGCAAGTATTACAGCCTTGAAGAAGGGGAGTTACTGCCCCTCTACGTCAGGAGAATGGATTGTCCGCGGCGGAGGGAGAGAGATGAGAGAGGAGGAGAGGACGAGAGAGGGAGATGAGAGAGAGAGAGAGAGACCAAACAAAAGGGAGAAAGAGAAACCATATCAGGACAGAGAGACAGAAAGGACAACGTTGATGTTGTCCTAAACAAGAAAGATGAACGACAAATACACCGGAGAGTAAGAGAAGAGAGACTGAGACTGATCAGACAGCTACAACGTCAAATCAACAAAAACAAAACAGGAAAAAGAGAGAGAACAACACAGCTGAGAGAACAATAGATGAAGAGAGAGACCCGAAACACATACAAGAAGAGAGAGACAAGAAGACACATAGAAGAGAAGAGAGGGAACCGAGAGAGGAGAGACAGACCACACAGCGAGAGAGAGAGAGAGAGGACAGAAACAGAGAGAGAGAGAGAGAGAGAGAGGAGCAGGAGAGAGAGAGAAAGGAGAGAGAGAGAAAAGGAGAGAGAAGACACAGTGAGAGAGGAGAGAGACAAAAAGAGAGAGGCACAAAAAAAAAGGAGAGAAATACGAAGGAGAGAGAGAGAGAGAGAGAGAGAGAGAGAAGAGTAGTTGACGAGAGAGCAGAGAAAGACAACAACAGGGAGAAGCAACACACACATCAAGAGAGAGACAACAAAACAAGAGAGAGGACACACAAGGAGAGAGACAAACAAGGAGGAGAGAGAGAGAGAGAGGGACAGGAAGAGGAGACAACAACAGGAGGGAGACAAAAAAAGAGAGAGACAACACACGAAGAGAGAGGAGAGAAGAGAAAGAGAAGAACGCACACGAGAGACACACAAACCAAAGGCAGAGAGACACCACAAAAAAAGAGAGACGACACACAATTAGGATAGAGAAACAAAACAAGAGGAAGAGGAGAGAGCAGAAACGAGAGAGAGAGGAAGGAACGATCGGCAGCCTTCGAGAGGAAGAGAGAAAGAGAGAAAGAGAGAACACATGAGAGAGAGATGAGAGAGAGAGAGAGACAACACACAAGAGAGAGAGTTGAGACACACACAACAGCCGAGAGAGTAGGAAGACGAGAAGAGAGAAGTACAGACGAAAAGGGAGAAGAGAGCAGCAAGGACCAACTAGCACTATTCCCAACCACACACGCACAAAGAGAGAGAGGTAGGGCAGAGAAAGAGAGTAGACAACAACACAAGAAGAGTCAAATACGAGAGACATGATGAGAACAGGATGGAGAGAGAGAGAGACCAGAGAGAGAGAAAAAAGAAGAGAGAACAATCTGAAAATGAGAAAAGACGATAAGAGAAGAACACCAACAACAGCGAGGAAGTCAAAACTTGTGTGCCTTGAAGGTTGCTTGCAGACACATGTGCCACAGATTGAAGGGACGTTAGACTACTTCTCTGCGTTGTATGGAGACACACGTCCAAACAACCAAGTCGATCAAACACGGAGGGTGATGGGAGGGAGAAGAGAGACAAGACGAGAAAAAAGAGAGAGCATTTTCAAAAAACCACATCGACCGAAAGAAGGCATGAGAAGTGCTGGTGCTAGTCGATTACAGCGATGAACAAAAAGAGGAGAAGCGAAGCTGCGCAAGAACTGGTTCCCCTCAAGTCAGATCATGAAGAGCAGACACACGAATATTGCTACATGCAAAACATGCCTCTCATTATCACACACAGGATTTTGATTCAATCACCTGACACAGATGTGGCTGTCCTCTGCACCACACACTACAGAAAAACTCCAGTGTCGGGAGCTGTAGGTTTCGGACTGGAATCAAGGATAAAGCTAGGTATATTCCTATCCCAGCTTGGCACACAACACAGGACCTGAGCTGCTGTAATGCTTTACTCGGCTTCCACGCACTCACTGGGTGCGATTCAAACAGTGCACTCTCAGGACTCGGCAAGAAAAGGGTTTCAATGTCTTACTTGACAGTAAAGAGCATCAGACCCAGTCTGGGACAGCTTGGAGAAGAACCCGAGCTCAGCAACAGCACTTCAGAAGCATGCGAAGCCTTCATATGTGCAATGTACTCAACAACCAAGGGGGCTGGGAGTAAAGTGAACAATGTGAGATACTGGCAGTTCTGTCAAAAGGACAAAATAAATGAAAAATCTCCCCCCTTCATTCGACAGCTTACAAGCAACATATATGAGGCAAGGGAAATTACCAGGCCTATGTATGGAAGAGAGCATTGGAGCCTACACAGAGCCTTCCACCAGCAGCTGGACATGGCTGGAAAATTCAGGATGGTGCCCTGCAGGCTGTGCTCATACCAAAGATCCAGCACCACGGGGTCTTCCGAGAGCTGACTGTTCTGTCACTGCAAGAAGTCTCTATGTCGCGAGGCCGACTGCACATGCAAACCAACCACATGCCATGCACAGAAGCCATGTGCATGTATGGGCAAAGAAACTTGTGAAAATCCAAGAACAATCTTTGAATCCAGTGGTGAAGAAGACGCTGACTAAAAGTTACAACAGATGACATATTCATGCTTCCATGGCGAATGTGATTCCTTGTTGCCAGACACAAATATTACAAACCGGCTCTGACGAATGTGCTTCCGTGCAACCATGCACAACTATTATGATTCGCTCTCACTAAGTGCTCTGTTGTCATGCACAGCTCCCAGTGTCGACCATGATAACTATTATCATCCACTATGATGAATGAGTAGCTTCGCTGCCAGGGACAACTATTATACTCGGCTTCACTAATGTACTTCCGTGTTGCCAAAGACAACTATTATTGCGGCTCTGATGTATGTGCTTCCGTGTTGCTATACACTAGTAAAAGACGAACGCAAAAATAACAGTTGCAGTTTTCTTTATGCGTGCCTCTGTATGTATATGAATTCTGCAGAACAATACTTGAAGCGTTTGATTTCCAAAATGTATACATACCAGTAGTAATTGAGAAACACCGTTCACCTTCATATGAGAAACACAATTAAAATGTCAGAAAGTTTGAATTAGTGTGATATTTAGCTTTGCTGATGCCATGGCAAAGGCCATTTTCAAATAACCTGTACATATCTGATAGAGAATTATAATAGGAAGCCAATGATAACTCAATATTGAAAATGGTTGAGTCTAGACAAAGATATTCACGTTTACGTTACCCCTCCCCCTAAATTTTGCTAGCCCACAGTGACCCTCTTGGTAAGTACCCTTGGTATGTATAATGGCCTGTAGAATTTGAATGATACCACAATTTGAAACCACTTACTACCTGGAGGTGTTCTATTGGGTCTATTCTACCACCCTGTCAAGTCAAACCTTTTCTGTAGGGGGTGTTGAACGAATTTCCTTATTTGGCCTCAAATGAGAAATGGCTGCTGGACTACATCCCCAATTGTCCGTTCGTTTAGTTCGTCCCTGCTATTGGCATTTCTCCCTTCTATTCTGGCTGTTCCTTTTGTTGCATTATATCCTGATCCGTTCTGTGTTCTCGCTCTTCCATGAGCTCGACTCCAACACACACACAGACACAGACACACACAGACACACACACACACACACACACACACACACACACACACACCACACACAACACACACACACACACAC
>CM068963.1:104415206-104427629 GCA_035128595.1 Eptatretus atami
GAATATTCCCAAATGGGACAGATGCTCGCTTCCCGATGGAGGGCGATCGGAGTTGGGCTGCATTCAGGGTCTGAAGGTTCTCAAGTGTCTTAGAGAAGGATCTTGAAGGATCTGTCAAAGTGTCTAAAGGATCTTGAAGAGGTCTTAGTCAAAATGGTCTTGGGGGGTCTTAATGTTTTTTAATGGTATGTAATGTAGCCTGGTGTTGCCTTAGTGGTTAGGGTGGTGGCTTGGGATCCTAGGGTCCTGAGTTCAAGCCCGTCGGCCACTGAATTAATACACCAGCGGGTTGACTCAGCCTGTCATCCTTCCGAGGTCGGCGAAATGAGTACCAGTGTGTACCGGTAGAGGGGCACTGCATCAGCGACACAGTCACGCTTCCAAGAAATTATAGTAGTCCGGCAGATATGTGAAATATTCTGGTAGTTTTGTGCCTTTGATGATACAAGCATGAAATTTGGTACACAGTTATAGCATACCCTTAGAAACATTTTGGATATAGGGACATTCCAGATTACCCCTAGGGTCAAAATGGTGGCCATTTTACAAAATGGCTGCCACGAATAACAAATTCTGCCTACAAGGTCAGCAAAGTCATATGTGCTTGTGCAAAACACAATGTAGTGAGTATAATATGATTATTATCAACTAGTATGCACATGCTTCATTATCTACTTCATATTTGGCTAAAAAATGCATCTACGGTGGTCTATGAGGGACACAGATAACAGTTTACCATCGCAATAATGCATGGCTGGAACAAGAGCTCTGCAATATGATCATGCATGTGAATGTTACCTGAATATTGTTTCTGGAAATATTAATAGATCAAAAATCAAATTGGTGAAAGGAACTTAGACTCCATGAATATTTCCATTATTTAATTACATACTGGTAGCTGGCAATGTCGCGATTAAATGCATAAATTTGCGAAATCGATATTGATGTACTCACTGTATTAATTTTCATGATTGCATAATAGAAATGTTCAAACTACAATGGTGTGTTCATATTGATTTGGGTTTAACATGGTCCTGTCCAGCGCAAAGAAATAATGTATGGTGGCCTATTGGGACATCGAGTGACAATCACCCAAGATCGCCATTGTGTATATATGCATCTCCTCTGGCTGGGGTTCCTAGTTGAAAACATTTTAACTCTGCTATTCTGTTTTCAGGTGATAACTCCACTGTAGTGTACCCAAAGACTAATCCCCTGCTTGGTGGTGGTTCTTCCCAATTTTACAGTACTGATTGGTGGTGGTTCAAGACAATGGCCAAGCATTTCAAACTATTAGACCCCCAGCAGCGAGGGCCAAGTACATCTGTTACATCAATTAACCAGACAGACTGGAGCCTATGTGTGCTGTGTCAGATGGACACCACTGAGCCTCTTCATTGTCCAGCTGACTCCAAGCGAAGCACAGGAGGGTCTGGATACCAGACTCTGGCAGACAACCTCCTCAGGTTCAGTGAGATCGACTGCTTGCCAAAATCTCTCGACATGTCCCGCTTGACGATGGTGAGGGTATTGAGTCACCTTCCAGCACCACAGGGCTAAGTGGCATGATTCGTGCAGACTACAATACAACAAAACTCAATTGATTCGGGCAGAGAAGAGGAAAACAACCAGGGGATACCGAAGGTCGTGACATGAAGTATACCGTCAGAGTGTGGACCGCACAGGTCACTGCTCGAAACGTGTTTCTTTTGTGACAAGCTAGCAGGTAACGAGTCTTTACGCAAAGCTTCTACCTTTGACTGGACAGACGAGTCAGGAAATGTGCTCGAAACTAGAAGACAAGCCACTTATTGCTAAACTGAGTGCTGGAGATATGAGGCGCAAGATGCCTGTACCATGTGAAGTGTCTGGTTTCCCTCTATAACAAAGCAAGGACACAGAGAACCTTGGATGACCAGGATGATATCAATCATGGCATAGCTCTCGGAGAACTGGTGTCCTACATCGATGATGCCCGCATGGACGCTCTTGTGGCACCAGTGTTCAAGCTGGCAGACCTAACAAGTCTGTACAACAACCGGCTGAAACAGCTTGGAACAGTCTTGACTGGACGTGTTCACTCCACCAAACTCAAGCACCGGATCATGACATATTTTCCGGACATGGAGGAGCACAAGCTGACCGAGATGTTCTGCTAGCTTTCAACGAGGACATCGGATCAGCCCTTCACAAGGCCGGTTGAACACGATGCTGATAATGATGGTGTTCATCTTGCTAGAGCCGCGAACATAGTCCGAAGAGACATGTTGAAGATGAAGACAGCCTTTAGTGGTTCATTTGACGCCCTCTGCCAAGAACAATCCGTGCCAAATTCTCTCGTGGCAACTAGTTGCTATGATCCTGAATGTCCCACGATCCAAGAGCAGTCAAGCCACTCATCTGTATCAACACCCACTCTTACAATCTCACAGCTCCTCATGTTCAACAGCTACGCACGCCGCCGACAGAGTACGAGTATTGAGTCTACCAAGCACGGCCACAATCGGGAGACCCCCGTGCCTGTGTACCTGGGAATGCTGATGCACACAAAGACTCGCAAACAGACTGGTTGACACTCTGTTCCACTTGGTCTCTCCGTCTCCTATGATAGGGTGCTGAGCATCTCCACGGACTTGGGGAACAGTATCTGCCGCTTCTTCCAGCAGGAGGGTGCAGTTTGCCCACCTGAACTGAAGAGTGGTCTGTTCACGACTGGCGCAGTGGATAACATCGACCACAATCCAGCTCAACTAGTGCTCAAGACTCGTTCCACGGCACTGGCATCTCGCTGTTCCAGCACCCGAATAGTGAAGTGCGTGGAGTTCAACGGCTGCGGGTAGTAGTCTCAGATGATGTTACTACAACAGCAACCACTGCACACCTGCCAGAGTCATACACCACTGTACCTCCTGTGGTTCTCGGTAAACGTGAACCACCGATGCCCAAGTTGGCTGGTACCAACAGAAGTGACTGCCAACTGATCTCTCAAGCAATGCAGGTGGAATACAGGTATGCCACAGAAAATATATCATCTGAAAGTTGTACATATTCTGTATTCTATATATGTGCCTCAATCTCTTGTTTAACTGTGTGTGGTGCTGAGGTCCTGTCTCTTGTTAATTGTGTTGATGAGTTCTTGTCATTTTGACAGGTGGCTAGAGCAGATGGCAGTTAGTGTAGCATCAGACACACCACTACAGGGAGACGAGACTGTGTCATGGGCTGCATATCATGCCAGCAAGCAGTCCATTCCAGAGGAACCAGAGTGTGGCGTGACCCTCACCTCATTGCTGCCTCTCTTCTACGACCAGGCCAAGTCCGTGGCTATGATTCGTCACTCCATGGACGTCATCAAGACAGCAGTTGAGATTCTGAACCCTGGTCAGATCCCAGTCCTCACAGTCGATCAGCCACTGTACGCACTCGCCAAACAGATCCAGTGTAGATGGCCAGAAAACACTGGAGAAGATCACTTCGTCATCCTATTTGGTGGACTCCACATTGAGATGGCTGCACTGAAAACTCTGGGTGATCTTCTGGATAGCAGTGGGTGGACAGGAGCTCTGGTGCAGGCAGGAGTTGCTACAACTGGTACTGCTGATCCTCTTCTGAAGGCTGCCCATGTTACACGCACTCGGCGAGCTCACCAGGTCACAGCCATTAGCCTCTATCTTCTCCTACAGAAAGCCTTCAGCCAAGGAGCAGATGAGGGACAGGATCTAGAAGACTGGTGTGCTGAACGTGTGCAAGCCAGTCCACAGTTCCACTTCTGGTGGATCATTCTACAGTTGGAACTCACTGTCCTAATCTACGTCAGATCGGTCCGTGAAGGGAACTTCCTGCTATACATTGAGCCCTGAGCAAGATTGTCCCCTGGTTCTTCGCCTTGGGTCATACCAACTATGCCAGGTGGATACCAGTTCACCTGCACGACATGGTGACACTGGCGACCAAACATGCAAGTGTATACACGCAGTTTCTTGCCGCAACTTCACAGTAAAGAAGACCACTCATGCGTTTTCTGCGATGGCCATCGACCAAGCCCACGAGCAGAATAACGCATTAGTTAAGGTGACGGAGGAGCTGTAGGCCTGACAGAGAATCCCGCTGCATTACGCCGCTGGATGGTGTCTGGTCCAGAGATGGCCAGAGTGATCGCTGAGTTCCAGGCCACATCAGAGACCAAGAAGGCTGTTCACAAACACCACGAGCAGACCAAGCACACACAGGTAGCCTTTGCTAGAGATGTGCGTTCACTCACTCAAGTCATGGGGAGATGGCAACCCATTTTGTGATGACAGCAAGGATCTCCTGGTGCTAGACAGCAGAGACCTGCAGACCCAGCAGTTATCAATACTGTACGCCAGATCGAGAAGCTGGGACAAGAACCGCATGACTCCTATGTCCATGAGAGACTTATCAACCAGACAAAGCCCATCACCGACCCAATCAAGAGAAACAACCTCCTCTCTTTCAGCCGACCTCCAGTCAGAGAGAAGTCAAGAGCACAGCTGCAGGTTTCATCTCTGAAGAACGAATGCTCCTGTTCTCCAGGTTGTTCATTGCGTCCAGATACGTGATGGAGATCTATGAGTTCTTCGCACATGAGAACAAGCATGTCCCCCTGCACTGTCACACATGGGCAAGATGAGACTTGAACAAAGTCTGATCTGGTTGGCTGCTTAGAAGATCTGGTCCTCCACAGGAGAATGCTGCTGCTGCTGCTAGTCCACGAGCTAGAAGACATCAGATGCAGCGGAAGCAATAGCGCCTCACGAGCATCAAAGTAACGAGACACTCGCCGAACAAAGAGCCTACCACTAGATGTTCGTCCATAACCAAGATGCGGTGTCAGGCAAGAACCTGGAGGCAATGTACATGCAGCTGACAGTCAAGCTTGACTCCGAGGAGAAGCTGCGCGCAGCAGTTGAGATCACTGAGTGCAGGCAGATTGCACGCAGCAGAAGACTTCAAAGATGCATCAGAGACCCAGAATACAGCGCAGCTCGAGCCATGTATTTCTGATGAATCTCACATTGACGACACTGACAAAGGCAGAACGGTCAGCAAGTTCACCTGAAACTGCAGCCTTTCTTCGCCAGATGAGAACAAGATGGAGTTGTTTGACTTCCTAGCCACCAGAGTAGCAACAACAGACACAGACAAACAAGTCATCAGCACCCACACAAAGATGTGGTTTGTACGCAGGCCGAGATGTTGCTGGTCTTGCCCCTTGTAGCCATGAAGAGGCTGACACAGAATGCTACTCCATGCTGAAGACGCTGTGAGGCAGGGATACAGCAAAGTGTCGATCCGTACAGTAGAACTGATGTCGTGGGTCCTTGCGGTGACAGCAGCTGGACGTCTGGACATTGATGAGCTCTGGGTTGCTTTTGGCACAGGAAAGAACTTCAGGTTCTTGGCAGCTCCACCAGATGTCTGTGGCACTGGGACCTAACAAGTGTCGAGGTTTGCCATTCTTCCATGCCTCACCTGGATGCGCCACCGTTTCAAGCTTCGGAGGCAGGGGAAGAAAAAGCATGGGAAAACCTGGAAAGCCTGTGATGAGGTCACTGATGTCACTGTAGCATTCTGTGCCTTGCCTGCCACGCCAACTCCTTCAACTGTAGATGACCACATGGATGCACTGGAAGCATTTTGTTGTTGTGCTCTAGATCGCACCAGTAGCCAGGAACATGTCAATGAGTGTCGCCAAGCATCTTGTTCACCCAGAATGGCAGATCAATAGATGCTCTCCCACCAACTCGTGAAAGCCTGAAACAGCACATCAAGAGAGCTACCTACCAAGCCGGCTACTGTTTGGGCAGATGATGGTGTCCACACCAGAGCTCCCATCGCCCAGTGACTGGGGGTGGTTCACACCGATAATGGCTGGGACATATACTGGACAAACCCTCCCAGAGGCAAGTCGGCACACTACTAAGGTGTGGCTGCAAAAAGGGATGCAGAGGACAGTGCAAGTGTGTCAAGGCTGCACTCCAGTGCACAGCTCTATGTCACTGTGGTGGGGAGTGTACAAGAGAGTAGAACTGGGACAAGAGAGATCACAGATGATAATTATGTAACATGTACACATGTATCCATGCATCATAGTAGAACTCTGTTACCTGGATCTAGAGGTTCCACTGTATATTTTGACTCTGTAAGTTGATGTTAGGATCAAACAGAAGCACTTCCTCTGAGTTCAAGAGTGTTAATGAACACAGTCATTCCATGGTGCTTGATAACAGCTTTTTTTGAAGAGTTTGTTGTAGAAAACGTCCAAAAGTGCAAAATGCACCAAAAAATGACACAAATAAATGTTTATCACGCTTGTCACCCTTTATTTGCTATTTCTTATTGCTAAGAATCTATATTTAGTATAATAAAACACTGGTATGCTTCTTAAATATAGTTGTATCCACATGATCCTCTTGTTCAACACAAATCGGCTATTTTGTAAAATGGCCGCCATTTTGGCTCTGGGAAGAATCTGAACTGTCCTATATCCAAAAATCTTTGTAAGATACTGCCCAGCAGTGTGCCAAATTTCATGCTTGTATCACTAAAGCACATTTTTTTCACATATCTGCCGGACTATAGCTACCCGGCAGCTAAGCTGCCATAATGCAAGAAGAAGAATGGTATGTATTATACACCTCACATTCTGTGCAGACAGACAAACGGACCCAAATGCAATACCCTCTCTTCTCTGTATGGGTAATTAAGGTTTCAATTAAACAACAATGGAACATCTCGTGAGATGATGGAATCTCGTGATATGGTGCCACGCTTGTCTGTGATGGATGTGTTGTGTGTGATGTATGTGCTGGATAGACATAGTGAATGCTGTGATTCTGTGCTGTTGTCGCTGTGGGTCCTTATGGTTCGGGCGCTGCTTTGCGTGCAGTGGGACTAACTTACATGAACTGTACTGACTGCCTGGGTCGTCACACTTCTGGCTGGTGATTGGCACATGCCTCGATGTTGGCTGCTTTGCCTTGATGCTCGCTCTGATCGTGTGTGTGTTGTGTTTTTTGCACTCTTTTTGATGCATGCATCTTGGCAACGTGGCATGCGGCTTTGTGGGATATTGCCTGGTGACTGTCTGTTGTGGTGACTTGTCTGATGGTTGGTTGATTGTTGGTTGTGTGGTGAGTATGCTGCTGAGTGTCTGTGCCGTGTTTTTGAATTGGTGCTGTTTACTGAATATGGTGTTGTGATTGCCTTGTGGTTGTGCTGTATTTGGATGGTGCTCCTGTGTTTGTCCTCTTTGCTCCGTCTTTGGGGAGCTTGTGCTGAGCTGTTTTATATTACCGTTGAGTCGGTTGCTGTATGTGGTGCCTGATCATGGTGGTAGTGGAGATTTGATGTGCTGCGAGTTGATGCTGTTGTCCCGTGCTGATGCTGTTTGGATTGTTTGATGATGGAATACAAATCGTAGATTATATTTGAGTCGCTTTAGCTAATTATGCTCACCACCCTGGATGCGAAATTAAATAAAAAAGGGCTTTCACGCTCGTTTTTGCACATCAACGTCATGAAACATCATGTCGAGTTTTCCAAACGATCCGCTCACCTCGACATCGTCAAAGGACGAAGCTAACTTATAGAATGGCACTCAGTAAACGCGGATACCTCTGGAACAGGCTGCAAACATTTACCTTTTACATCCCCACTGATAGGCTGTATCTGCAATCTGGATGCTTACCAAAATCTAATCAGCATTATCCTTGTCACTAACCCAAAACTCATCCACCCAGTCTTGGCATTAATCCATTCATAACCTTTTGAAATACTGTTATTAATCCTTTTGCGCCCAATCTCTCAATGGTGAACGAATCACTAAAATTCTCGCGTATCTCCGGATCTTCATCAAAATCTGAAACAAACTTGTCCTCGTCACACACCCCAACCTTGTCCCACCACATTTTGCTCCAAATTCCGTCCAACAACCGTTCACTTTTGGTGGCAGGCTAAATCTATTCCTAATCACATAAAACACTCTGTATATAATGTATGTATGCCAACAAATAACCACAATAACATACCACGCCTTAGTGAGACAAAAACAATGGAAAACACCTGGTACAAGCAGGACTCCAAAACATATTGAAAGAAATGGCATTCACACAGGTGCCAGCAATGTCGTTAATATAAGCAAAACATAGCACTCCCCGCCAGCTTCCAGTCTCATTGTTTAAAAAAACAAACAAAAAAAAACAACAAAGCTGCACACAGGCCTGATGACCATAATTTTTGCGGCTAGCATCGCTGCAAGAGACGGCACCTTCAGTGACTTTGAAAGAGTGGAAGATTGTTTGGCAGAAGCTCAGTCGACCAAAGCACAAGCTGAAACTTGCCTGATGTTTCGAATGCAGCAATGCTGTTGGCATGGAACTCCGAATAGCTAGCGGTTGCCAAGGTGCAGAAATGTCTGAAAAAGAGATTGAGGTAGTCATGAAAGAACATATTTGGCCTAGATGTTTTTTGGTAGATTTGACCTTGGCGCACATGACTGGGGTGGCCTGCTCGCCAACTCTCTTGCGAAAGTGCCTTTCATCTGGCTCGATTTATCATTGTCACCATACGAAATTCGGAACCCAAAAATTAGGGGTAGGAAATGGATATTCATTTATGTTGAACATTGTTCCTATTGTTGTTTACCAAACATTTTTATGTTATCAGGAAAGAAAGGCGTTTGGGCTGCGCGCTAAATTTTGTCTAGGAGAAAACATTTTGATTGCGGGCTCACCCTGAGTGCAAGCGTTCTGAGGCGGTGCAAAAGGTGCCACGCATCGGAAGCGGTCAGGTGAAAATTTCGGGCGCCGTGGGATATATGGAACTGCCTGCTACCAAAACAATAAAATATAAATGAATGACACAAACACAAATTTAAGCATACTATATAACAAGTTTTTGATAACAAGCTTATGTTAGGTGGTGATACAAGAGAAATTGAGAATTAACCCCTTTATGATCATGAGCAGAATCGCAAAAATGGCCAAAAGTCGGCTTTTTTTCATAAAGTTATTATGTCGCAATTACCTTGACCAAAACATGACTAGGACATTAGTCAGAAGCGGATACATCAAATTGATCAATTTTAAACCAACTTACTTTTACAATTATACTTTGGCTAAGGGTAAGTTTTATGCCTACATATATCATTTTAACCCAATGCTGAGAATTTGCTGTCCCAATGAGACCACCATTACTTCTTTAAAAACAAAGAGCCTCTTCATTAATTGGAGCGTGTAAAATTTTGATCTCCTTTCATGACCTTCAGCCATGCAACAGGAAAATTCAGAAGGATTTAATCCATCATTATCCAATTAACATCCTCAAAAATGATATTGACACTGAATTGATACATAAGATAGAGAAGTTTAAGGAGGTAAATTAGTTTAATCAATACAAAAACACCATTGAATCTTGAGTTAGACATGATCAGAATCTTGAGTTAAGATGCACAGATTAGCGGATTAGTTGGGCCTTTCAAAGCGTTGTCATTCTCTACTTTTGAACTGCGAAGCCAAGATAAACAAAAACACCAAGGGCCTTGCCAAACTTCTATTCATGTAGGCCGAAGGCATGTTAAGGAGATTATGCAGCTGCGCCTAGAAATGTAAGTAGAAATTGAAGTACATGTAATCATAGATTTGCTGTGCCTATGTAGACTGCATCTGGGCTTCATGAAATCATGTGTTTTTTCCATGAAATTCTACGGAAAGCGCTCATTTAGGACAGAGGCCCATTCAAGTTCAAGTTATCTGGAAAAGAATGTAACTACTCTTTTGCCATCTCTAATGTTATTGTAACATATTGTTATGTTACGATTAGGTAGGCCTATATATGATATCATGGCTCTGTAAATAAATGGTATAATGGAATAAAAATTTGAATTGGATCTTCCCCCCGCCCCCATAATGTTGTCTGCTGAAATGTAAGTCTAACTGGCTATGATCTTATAACCTTGCATATAACCTGGACCCATATACACTCATATATATCTATCTATCACTTGCCTTCTACCTCAAGTTACACATAATCTACCAATGCAGAATTCTATCATCACATTGGGAAAAAAAGGAAGTCTCATATCTATATATAAAACCTTTGGGGGGAAACTTTGGTTGCTGAATCATTAATATGTCATGAAGACGATTACGCGACCCTTTGCAGCACAGTAACTCAAAGATACGCCACGCCTGTTGGTATGCAGTGACACATCGCAAATGATTGACATTGTCTGACCGTCTTCTGAGATGATGTCATTTGCAGAGATACATTCTGAGAAACAGCCCGAAATAACCACCGAAGCATGCCGCCAATACGTACACGAACAAGAAATCGGCTGATCAAAACAAAAAACGTGCCATAGACATTAAATAATTAACTTTAGGACAAAAATCAATGTGCACCTCATGTCACAGATCTTCCTCGTTCAAACACGCGGAATTCACAAAAGGTATGTTTCAGTCTGTGGAAAGGAGAGGATAAAAGGGCGAGCGCCAAACTGATCCTTGTCACAACAAAAGACCGGGAGAACACCATATTCGAGAAAGGCAAAGAGGCAGGTTGAATGACTTTGCGATGCTCACATGATACTAGTGACAGCGCGTGAACGTGTACAGACTTATTGCCAATGACTTTCGCTATCATAAATTATGCTTGACATTAATTTGTTTAAAAGTAGGCCTAGTATTACTGAGCAGATCAAGCAATTGATTCCTGAGCACGAGAGTTGATGAGTATGAATGTGCATTTAAAAGAAACTGTGTCAAAAGTTGAATGGCAACTGTGAATGAGAATACTGTATCTTTGTATTCTCAATTGCCGCTGACATGTCAGGCAAGCGGTTGTCGGACAGACGGTTAATCATTGCCATACAGTATAGTTCAACCAACTGGTAAGCGCCAATTAGAAAACTATTGGGGACAAGATCTCATGTTCCCCTGTGGGTACCTCACGGTTGCGTATGTTCTTCGAGTTTTATCCCTGTCAAACTGTTTTGTCTGAAGTAGAAACAGCTCAATTGACAATCTTGAGAAGAATGCGGGAATATCGTGATGAAGAAGATGATGCAGCCTGATGAGAAACATATGGCGTGACAGAGGAAGACATGTTTCATGTTTCAATTCCAGCGAGAATCATTTATCACAAGCAAAGCAATTTGAAGACCAGGTGAAGGAAATCAGCCCCAGGATGAGGCAGATGATGCATGGACCTTGATCGTGGATATCATCGTATACATGTCCTAGCCCACAAGCCAACTTTTCCTACGCGACTTTGGTCTTACACATCACTTGTCCATGATGCTCATGAGTGCTACTTCCTTTTGATGTCAGACACCTGACCGTTGTTGTTCTCACTGAGTCCAGGAAACAACCTGCGTACGAACAGTTCGCTCTGTTGAACATTTCGGTCAGCGCATTGTCACCTGGTGGGCTATGTCCTAGCCTATATTACCGGACATCGCAAATCACAGCGTGAGGCACTGCCCTTGCACATTATGAAACAGCACGGAGCTAAGCCCGTGTACTACTGTTTACCCCTCATTCACAAATATATTTGACAATGCTTGTATGGTTATCACGATGCCTCAAGCGCTATATTTACCTGTATCTCACCAATACAGTCCGAGGAGCAGAGGAACAACTTCAGAGAAAGGCATTTCATTACCTGAAAAACATCCAGCCAAGGATTTTTCAACCCACTTCGCCATCGACAACTTGGATTTTTCATGAGACCATTACTGGTAGACGGAAAAGACCACCACATTTGGAACCACGCATATCACCTATACCAAGTACCGGGCCCATCTCTTGATGACAGTACCCAAATGCCAAGGTCATCTGTCTGTGCCTGAATAAGTCTCACTAAGCTTACGTTGAGTTCTAATGTACCTTTTGTAACTAAGCAAGTATGCTCACTGACTTGACGCCAAAAGAGCGTTCATACAGCGCGAATGAAATACTTGTTCCGTAAGCTCAATCAGATGATGTACATGTAAGCTGCGAGTTCAGGTCCGTAACTTCCTGTTCAATGATCTGCCATGCCTGGACTCGACAGATCTGTTAGCATTTCGTCTATGAAGCTAAGCCAACAAGCTGGAGACAAATTTCACGAGGTGTATGCATAAACAAGAAACCACCGAAGCGGACGTCCTTGGCTATGGTCCATGTTTTTCCCAGAGTCCCAACGAAACCCTTGACGTTTGTGTAAATTTGTAGGTGGAACCAGCCTCAGACGTCGTTGAGCTAAAATAGCTAGTTCACAAGCGGTCATAAGGTCTATTAAACCCCATGTCTAAAACATGCTTTTCAGTGTTATGCACTGCCAGGGTTGGGCTTGAATTTTCATTACTCTAGCAAGAGGTAGAAACTAGTAAACATACCCAAAGGGTAAATCTCTCTCTTG
>CM068963.1:104523322-104537077 GCA_035128595.1 Eptatretus atami
ATGTGTGTGTGTGTGTGTGTGTGTGTGTGTGTGTGTGTGTGTGTGTGCTGTGTGTGTGTGTGTGTGTGTGTTCTTTTGGGACTACGGTGCAGTAATTGGTCTTTATTTTGACTTCCCCATCAGTGTTTGAATATACATTTAAATTGAAACAAAGTGATTTTAAAGATCGCGTTAAAAAAATTCCAAGTTTTGCGCTATTGAAGCAGTCTTCTTATGTATGCCATCACCATATTTAACATGTCAAAGTGCAGTAAACCATTCAACATTGTGGTTTTGACCAATCGCGGGCAACATCTTTATGTACCGATTTAGTAACTGCAGGGTTTAATTTCAACCAATGATGGTTTTAGCCGAGTTGTCATGCGTTTTCTCACACCAAGAGCCTTTTGTTGTTTCTCGCGCACCGTTAATAATGGAATGGCACCGAAAATGTAAAATGACAGACAAATGTGAATTCTTTTAATTTTATTTATTTGCAGGGTTTACAGAGCTGCAGAAACAATTTACAAAATAAATACATCGACAGATTACACAGGAAAACGATTTAAGAGATTAATAGTGGAGGAATGCTGGAGGTGAGGGGGCAAGTTTAATCGCTCTCTGAACGTTTCATCTGCTTCAACGCAGCAGGAACTTAATCGTTAAAGCCTATATATTGTTGCGGCCGGGCTCCAGTGGCGGAAGGAACGACGCTAGTGGGGGAAGTTACGTCTCTCCCACCAGACTCCCGGAATTGTAGGCGTCGCTCACGGATAATTCCGTTGAGGCGGCGGGTCGCTTAACCGACCGTGGACGCCAATACCTCCACCGCGTAGTGTAAGGTCTTTTTGTCGAGAACAATTACCGAATTGACCAGACGTGTCGTCTACCGGGGAACCACGCCCTCGGTACGCCTTGTCCGAACCGGATCACTACTACAAACTACGGTAGAGTACCAACTACCAACTCCGGATCGGATGCAGCCGAGCGGAACTACCAAGGATCGTACCGGCTAGAATGAACAGATTATCGGGGATAAAGACCCGGCTAAAAACTCAGATCCGAACCATGCTGCGACCAATGAAGGAAAAGACAAAAACGAACTGGGAACATTTCTACAATAATTTATTTACAATCAACTTACAAAATAAGGACACAGAGCAGACTTACGCAGGAATAAAACAGGCAAGATTTCAATGAACAAATAAAAACACTTATGCAATTCTACTTAAAGATCGCACCACACACTCAGACGCAACACTCAGAAGAAAAGAAACCCAGATGTATGGCCAAGGACCTTTGCAGCCAGAGAGGGAGGTGAGCTGAGATCACAGTTCTTTCGGGCTACCTGGAACGTTGGAGGGAAGGGATGCTCCGTGGTGCGGCATCTGTCAAATGTCGTGCGGCTCGGTCCACGGCCGCCCGCATGGAGACTGTGTCTGCGAAGGAGCTTGCGGTCGAGTAGAGCGGAGTCCGAGGCGGGGATCAGGGCTGCAGACAGGACCCTACGAGAGACCCGGTCAAGGTCGGGTCGAGGTCTTCCAGCTCTCTCACACTCGAAACAACAACCCCCAAAGAGCGCAACTACTCCACAACCTTCCTCCTTTCTTTCGCTATCAGCGATGAACTGTCTCACTCCAACGCTCCGCTCAAACAACTCGCTTTCCAGCTCACTCTCAAGACGACTCACTTTCCAGCTCACCAGACAACTCAACGAATGGTGTCGTAATTTATAGATCTCCTCAGCGGGGAGGGGCCTGGTGAAGCCGACATCACTGTTCACCCTGATTGGATGGGGCTTCCATGGGGGCCGCCCTTCCTGGCGGGTTCGGGCCATACCGCGGAAACCCGCCCACTCCACGTGTCGGACTCGCCGAAAAGGTACTACACAAAGATTCTGCCTCGGAAAGCGAGTCGCCGGTTAGGCAAGTAGCGAACACGCGCTTGTTCAGCCCATGTGAGAGTAGCAAGCGAGATGAAGGTGCGAGCACGCAGAGGGTACCGTGGGCTCGTGTGGATGGATATAATGATTTATTAATCAAACTAAAAAAACACCGCAACGCACCCAGGGTCTTCCCACTACACACAAGGAGGGGTTCTATCTGCACATATACTTAATGGAATAAGTGACTTCAGGACAACTGTAGTTTGTATGCATACGGTTCCTAGAACCGTAACAATATATATTATTTTAAATGTTTATTGCGCAACTAGCAGATACCCGTCTACGATGGGTATGGGGGACAGGATGGATCACAATACTCGGTTACGGTAGTTTCTTTGGATGTTTTGTGCCGCATTCAACAGTCAGTTCATATTGGTGCGTTCTGGGTGCCATGGTTGCGTTTGAGACTGGTCGCTTTTGATTGTGGCCTTGACACATTGTGCCGGATGAGTAACATGAACGATTGACATATTCATAATTTCTATATTATCTCCATCAACAGATTAAGAAACATGCAGGATAAAAGTCGTAAATGCTGAGTTGAAACAAACGCCCTGAACTCATGGACTATAAAGTTAAAGCACTTCGTCTGGGACCGGCCATCGGTTTTCCGCCGAACGCTACTGATTGTGACGTCATCGATTCCCTCTTTGAAAATTCTATCTATATTCGATTTTTGAATCCGCTATCACCTGCGTAAATCATGGAACACATAGTGGAGATTTTGGAATTTGTGAACAGAATATGTTTGGAGAAAAGTGTGTTAGAAGTTCCAGGCTTACGCCCATTATATTATGATTGTGATGTGTACATTTTGACTGCCACGACCTAACTCTTATTTTCTTCGAAAGCCAAGGAACCTAACCCCCTTATGCCATGGGAAATGGTTTAACTATTGTAGTTTGGAATATCATGGTAATTTTCCACAAACGTAACCCCGTGATAATAATGGTTTACTGCAGTCGGACCACATGTGTTAACGCTATTCGTGAACCACGCATATCATGGCCATAAGTGTGACCTGCTTCGACATTCGTGCTTCAAGTATTCGTGGTTTATTATTATTATTATTATTTTAACACTTCAGGACTGGTCTTCTTTACCACTTTGGGAATTGGAAATCTTCCAACATCACAGCATTACCTTAAATGATGCAAAAACGGATCACCTCAACTACAGCCTAATAGCCTTACTTGCACTTCCAATCATCAGCAAGGTCATGGAATCCATCATCACAGTTCACATAAAATCACTCTTTTCTCCAACAGCCTCATCTCACATATCAATTCGATTCAGACCAAGTCATTCTACCTTGGACATGCTGCTTCTACTCTCCCACAATGGTGGAGGGTCCTCAATATCAGACATGAGATCAGAGCCATTTCGCTGGAATATCTGGAGTTTTGATACAGTCTGCATCTTGCTTGCTCTCCAAACTCTCTGCCCGCGGGATCCAAGCCCAAACTTCACTCTTTGATTACTGACTTCCTCCACTCGCGTCGGACAACATGTGGCTCTCAAAGGAACCCTTTCATCTCCTCTTCCTGTCAAGGCTGTGACTACCCCAAGGCAGTGTTCTAGGCCCAAAATATTCTAATCTTCATCAATGATCTCACTGACCTGGAAAATCCTCTTCATCTCTATGCTGATGACTCCAATCTCTGCCGTGACATCCCTTATCTTCTGACAGACAGGCAGCAGCTCTTCCCTCTCCTCAGACCTTGACAAAAATCACAAACTGGTCAAACACAATTTTTGCTGATGTATCCACATTGTCCAACCTTTGCATTTTCCCCAACCCATCATCATTACTGCAACCTTTTTGTCCGTCTCTGACTACTTTTTCCTCCGCCATGCTTGTTGGTGTTTCCCCTTTCTCTGCTGTTCCATTTGTTATGTTGTGTCCTGATTTGTTCTGTGTTATCGCTCTTCCACGAGCCTAGACCATGTAATTTAAAATAAATAAAAATAAAAAAGTCCGACATTCGAGGAATTTTTCAGGAACATATCCGTCGCGAATAGGGGGTCCGAAAGTACTGCAAAACTGAGGTTCTTGGAAGTAATAGAGGCAATGCGTGTTCTACAGTGTTTAAGTGCTAATAATTCATTGAAATTAAAATAATGACAAGTAAAAGTCATAAACAAATTCATTCCGAATTTACCGCTGTCGATTGATTTACCGCACATCCATTACACCACCGATCTAACATTAGTTATTCATGCCTGTTACATGTGTACTTTATGATGTCCTTAAAAACAGTAAGTTTCCTGTTTGGAATGGTTTTCAATTTTGTTTGATTGCTATGCAGCAGAGTTATAAAAAAAAAAAAAAACCCTCACTCCTCTGCACATGTTGCGATCGGGCCGAATTTGGAGACAAAGTACTGTAAAATGGCAGGTTTTTTTTTCCAATTCAAGTTCAATATACAGCATAACATTCAATTTAAATAAGTTGTTCCTCGATCATAAATTGACGTTTTTGGACAGACGGACGATATGAAACAATTGCTTAACACTGCTTTTCGTTTCGCGTGCGAGGAGTAAAAATACAAAATTAATTGGGTCTGTGCAAGTCCCCAAAGGGCATGATCATCAGTACCATATTTTGAGGTGGCTAAACCGCACCTTTTATCAGCAAAAAGTGGTTAAAGTTGTGGATGCGGGTTAACACAATGGTATAGAAAAAAATTAAATCGTCTGAAAAACGATCAATGCTGAATTCAATTACATTCAAATGAACACTTTTTGGAGTAGTCGAACTGCGTTAAGTTCAATTCTGTCTGTTTAAATTTTGAAATCGGTTCGGGTTAAGAGTTGCACAGCATTTTTATTAATCGTGTGTGGAAATAAAATAAGTCATGCTCGGAAACGTCAGAATGCCCGGAGTTTAGGTGTTGATGTAGTATAAGAGCCTCGCGGCTCTGAAAACTCCATTAACACAACCAGAAGAAGAAAGAAGAAGGAAGAAGAAGAAGAAGATGAAGAAGAACACCTGGTCTCACATCCAAAGAAGAATTATTTCACAACAGCTGAAGTCCAATAACAGAGCACCCACCTCAAATAAACTTGCGTGGCAAGCTTCTCTCGTATGTCATGTTCAAGAGGAAGACAATGTCTGAAGACAAGTTTCAGCCAGTGTTCATTGTTCATGCGCAGCAGAAGGGGTGAGAGACGTGGGACTTGGCGTGATGACATGCATCATTTTCACCATGAACATCTGGTTGCAGGTAGAATTAATCACCAAGTTTGTTCAGTTGTTCCTTATGTGCTGATGCTATGCTAGCAAATGCTGGATAACAGGGCGTGGTTAAAAACTAGAACAACCAATCAACCCCGAGTGATATTCATACCGAGGGCAGGAAATTTACTTTAAAGGAAGAAGAGGAATCTCACAAGAGCGAGGAGCCAGTGGGACGGTGGAAGCTTTAAGAAGTACAGTGCGCTCGGTTATTTTTGGTTTCCTTTGGTTCTCTTCGTTTTCTCTCGTTTCTATCAGCCGTTCCTAACTTGCTTCCGTGGATTACTCGCATCAACCAGGACAAACTTTCTTACTTCGCAAGCCTTTGTATTCGACCCAGTTCTGTAACATTGCTGCTATCTCGCTGAACCACCACAGACGAACTTTCCGATTTCCCAGACTTGGTATTTTCATCAGTTGAAATAAACATTTTATGACATAGTTCCCACCAGATTTTCCACCCGAATTCCGAGGAGCATTGGCCACGGGCATTCTTGGCTTGAACATTCACCATTATTCACATCGCTACATTGGCTGAGCATCATGTTGACTGTGGAGACTGTCGGCGATCATCGGAGGATGAGAAAGGTCACCTTCCTTGATCTGGGCTGGATCGTCAAGGTGTGGGAGGAGATACCGTCGGATATCATTTCAAGCGAGCATTTCTGAAGATGCTGCATCTCCAACAACATTGATGCACAGAGGATGACATTTGGGGATTTGAGGCTGCAAATGATGGTGAAAGCGACGTGGACTTGCTCGACCCTGATTCGGACAAGGAGTTATGTGCCGTATTCGGAAGTTAAGCATGTTGAGGATTTTTTTCGGTTAAGCTGAAAAGCTTCATCAAACCCAAACGGCCTTTTTCAGGGGCACAAATACACAATAAATATGCATGATACCGGTATGAATCCCTTTTATAGGAACAACAACAAAAAAATTCCTCTTTAAAATATAAAATAAAATAAATAAAAAAACTTCTTGGTAGCCTCTCGTCTCTCTTCAACTTCTTAAAATGAGAATAAGACTGTTAGATAAATGAGCGGACATGGGAGGAAGCAAGTGATACTCCATCACTTTGTTCCGCACAAAGTTAATGTACAAACGTATTTTGATCGAGATCAGAGATAAAATGATCAACATACTCATTTCTTTCAGGGTTAAAAACAGGGATGCAGTTAATACACCAGAAAATACAGTACTCACAATTACGACGAATAGGCTGTTGGAATGGTGGCCTTTCGAGATGTGAGTGCACCAAAAATGTACTGGAAGCTTGAAACAAAGAACAGTGTCGTGGTTTCATATGTTCTGATGTCTCATCAGGATGCATTTGAGTGGAGTTGCTAACATTGTTTGAATCCATGCTCTGATTGCTGCAGACACTGTGGACAACAGGGGGAGACAAAGGCATTGTTAACAGGGCATCAAAAATGACTGCATAATCCGTAAACACTTTTCACCTCAACTTGGCAGTTTAGAAGATGAAAGGTGCTTCGATTTTGTTTTACCTTGATGGTGCACTTCCGTTCAACCATGTGATCTTTTTTCTTTTTCTTTTACAAGGGGCAGTTCAACAAGTCACCTTAAAATGAAAGATATAAATTGAGAATAATGTAATGTATGTATTTGTAGGTAACATATTTATATATCTATGGGTAAGAGTCATGTGCCTATTTTCCGATCGGTTAACATTAAGTGTACGACGTCAGTAGAGCAGTTCCAAGATGGTGTCCCTTAGAGCCTGCAACCAGGGAGGAGAAACACTCTGTATCCGGTTTCTTGGGACAGTTGAGGGTTCGTGAATTCCAGTGAAATCCATCGCAAGAATGAAAATGCAATATGGTGACGCATGTTTATCACTGCAGCAGGTGTACACCTGCGGACAGGAAGTTTAAAAGTGGGAGTGTTCAGTGTGGCAATGCTGCTCGCTCAGGCTGGCCTCACACAGTCGAACTCACCAGAAATGGTTGCAAGAGGTGAGCGCATGCTTAAGGGAAAACTGTCGCATTTCGCTGGATGAAGTGCGGTAACCGAATTTGAACATTAAGCCATGGTTTAGCCACCACCATTATCATTCACAGCATACTGGCAGTGCCGCAAACCTCATTGGTAAGAAAGGCCTTTAGCCACCCAATCAATTATTACATAAGAAACGTAGACGGCACATTTACCCCATTGACATCGGACAGATTTGCTTCTGCCCACATGCATACATCATTACACATACCGGTTACTAACCTTTTGATTTAAATCCCTGAACCCAGATTCAAAAAAAAAGAAATTAATTCTGGCTGCCAGACTTGTGCGTCCAATCAGGTGTAAAATTAAAAACATCATTGTTACGGTTTTGGAAATTTACCCCAGTGGAGAGCGCAATGGACAGATACGGCTGACGCGATGATTAGTTATTTTCATTCGTCTTATGTGTAGATAAATTAATCCTGTCTCTTGAGCGACGAGGGTATTCAGTGGGCATGTGTTGCTCGGCTTTAATTTTCCCAGTTGTAATGTCTCCCCCCTCCCCTCTGGTACTTCAAATCTTTCTCCTCACACCACTCGGTCCATTCCCCCCTGCCCCATCTGCCTTTCTCAATCCCAATAACCTTCCCTTCACCAAACATCCTTCAACAACCCTCCCCCTCCCCTTTTCCCCATCGGTCTGTTACCCCCCTCCTCTGTCCTTTCGAGAATCCCACCTTCACTCCATCGGTATTCCCTTCAAAACCTGTGGCCGTTCGGTCATCCCTCAGTCTAAACGGAGCGCTCTTCGTTTTTACTCCATTCTTACATGCATGTGCATGGCACAGCAATGCGACCTTGGTGTTCGTGGGCCTGGGAGATGCGCTTTCTCGCATGTGAACAGTATGTAACCAAGTGCAGGACTGTTACGCGGTGAATGCTTACGTGTGAAAGGGGGCGAGGGCTTCCGTTGCGGCCTTGGCGCATGAAGGAGGGACAGGCGGCTGTACCGAGCATTTGCCTCAGAAAATGATGTGCATTTTCCACAAGCCACGTCATGTACAAGACTCCCATCAGCTGTGGGACCAATTGAGAGATGGAAAGACTCGTGAAAGAAGGGGGGGGGGGAAGAAGCAATGTGAAGAAGAAAGACAGATGCAGACGGAGAAGCTCGCACAAGCTGGATGGAAAGTAGTGATGCAGAAGCTCAGAGAAGGGAAAAAAGTGTGTGAGGGTGAAGAAAGAAAGTTTCTGGAGCAGTTTGTGTCAGACTACTGCTGGAAAAAAGAACAACTCCCTTCACGAGCCGTCGTCCTGCGGTCTCGCATCCTGTCAGGCCACGAAGGACTGGGAGGCATGAAAAAAGCAGACCTCATTGATAGTCGACCTGAGCAGGAAGAAAGCTGACAGAGGAGTGCAAGTTCGCATATTTAGCTGGCATATTTGATGCCAGAGAGGACTCGTCTTTACCGGCGTCTGGGCACCTCAGGGACGTGGCTGTATCCCATCATGCCACATCACCACTGTCCATCTTTCCCCATCCATTTTCCTCCACATTCATCTTTGTATATTTGGGCTGATTGAGGTGCGGCAGAAAATCAAAAATTACCCCCGTTTGGGGTGACGGTCATCTCGTGAAGCTCTGTAGATGTGGATCTCTGATCGGCTTAGAATGGCTTTGATGTGTCTGTCTTTTGGTCAACGTACAGACGAAAGCCCGGATGTAAAAAAGGATAGGAAAACTCAGAAATCAACTACATTTCTGAGTTATCAGGAGATAGATTTTTGAAAAATGGTTGATTTGGGAACATTTTATGTCAATGTGTCTTCAAAAGGATAGAAACTGGACCTCAGGAAATTCAAACCGCAATTTCTGAGTCATAAATGGCGGATGATATTTGACAATGGATGATTTCACAAGTTTACAGCCATCAGTGACCGCTTGACATTGACCTTTCAAATCAGGTCTAAAAGTCATACATCGTTGCACCACTCAATCGGACCCCTTACCTACATACCAAGTTTCATCAAGATCGGGCGAAATTTTTGACGTATCACATCGCACGATTTTCCAACTTTGAAGACACGTGACTGATAACCAGGACGAATTAAAAAAACCGGCCTGACCACAAATTAGATATTGTTCCATATTATCATAATCCGGAAGAAATTCGAAGATCGGATCACAAACGGCGGAGGAGATAGATTTTGAAAATGGACGATTTTCGCAACTTTGGAGGTGGCCTTTGTCCTGACCTTCAATCGTGTAAAAGTCCGTCCGTCGTGCATCACTCATCGACCCCTACCCTACATATCAAGGATTTAATCAAGATCCGGCGGCGAATTTTTTGGGACCGTATCACATCGACGATTTTCCAAACTTGAAGACACGTGACTGCGAAACAGAAGAATTTCAAAAAAAACCGGCCTGACAAATTTAGATATTGTTCCATGGTATCAGAATCCGAGAGCGATATTCGAAGATCGGAATCATAAACGGCAGAGGAGATTAGATTTGAAAATTGATGATTTCGCAACTTTGGAGTGACCTTGACATTGGACCTTGACCTTCAATCGGGTCAAATAGTGTCCATACCGTCGTGCATCCCTTATTCGACATCTACCCACATTACCCAAATATCAAGAAAATCGGAAGAAAAACATGGGGACTACGTACGTACATCGAGACTGGTTTTATTAGGTCATCTCGCTAGGTCACTTTATTAGGTCAAAAACTTCTTTTTTTTCTCAATACTTTTCTTTTATTTTCAAGTTTCTTCTCGTTAATTTTTTCTCCCATAAGTGAAGGCCAAGTCTCTTTTGTTGTAAATAAGATTAAATAAATCAATATATGTTATGCAGTTAAAATCTGCTATGTGTCTTTTGCTCCTTGCTTTAGATTACTTTCTAAATGATCGCTTGCTTGGTGTGTGCAATTAAATAATTGTTTGTTGTTATTTCCAATCTGTCTCGTTGTCTTTTCCTTTATTGGCTCGACAGTGCCAAAGATAAGTTAGACGGGAAAGTACCCCACCTTGATTTGCTCATTAGCCAGGTGTGTGCTTTGGCAGCTCCGCTCGGATGTACCTGATACAGTAAGTTAATGCCAAGTACGCATCGAGGGCACGAGAAAACTATGCTTGGGGGGTCAATCCACGCGAAAACCGTAACACATGAAGTAGGTGTAACACCTACCAGACTGGCGCGTTCCAATCGGGCATTCGTGGTTGCTTGAGCAATCCCGCCGGCACCCGGCAGCCTAACAGGACCAGGCGTTCGGGAGGGAGCTGAGTGCTTCCCTCTGGCAGCCCCAAAGCCTTGGTTGATGAAAGTGGTCAAGTGAAAATAATTTAAGATTTTCTTTCATCCAATTACGGCTGCCCAGGACCAATTGACCTATTAATTTATTCATGAACAACCCTCGTATCCCCAAGCTTGAGGAACATGCTGGTGAAGTTTCCCCTCTATCTGTCGAGCCGATATGGAGAAGATGACTTTTGAAAGTTAATTCTTCAAAAAAATTAAAATCATAGCTGCCAAACCATGCCACCTCATGACATCACTAGATGAGAAGCTTTTGTTCCTCATGGATAGGCGTTCATACCTGCAAAGTTTTGCCTCGATTTTTCAGCCATTTGAGATTCTGAAAGTTTTTGTAAAAAAACAATAAATGGCTGCCGAACCACATGACTGATACGTCATCAATCCCCCCAAATACAATTTAGCCTTCAATGACCCCCAAAAACTTTCATACTGATTGCGATAAAGCATTCGACGTATTCAATCATGACGTTCACAATGAAGATACCTCTAACATCATCCATAATATGGATGCATACGTAGTTATATATAGATATATATATATAATATATATTATATATATATATATACCATATACACACAGCATATATTAAACATAAACATGTTGGAGTGTTGACAAAGCACTCTGCCGATCCCCATTAGATTACAGTCTGACACCAATAGTGGATTGGCGGAGTGTGACGAGCCACTCCAATGACTCCAATGGGGTTAGGCGGGAGTGTCATCACACTCCAATGGGGATCGGGAATGACTTCGTCACACTCCCAATGGGGAGCGGCAGAATGCTCGTCACACTCCACGTTCGTTTTCCTGCTGGTCACATCACCTGCCTTCTGGTTGAATGCGTTATGCATTAGTAGGAAAACAATCGTTTACTGGGTGGCAAGACGGCATGGTTTTTCTTGCGGATCATTAATATTGCATTTTTATCGCTGTGAAGACAAACCTGCAGCGAATGCCTCTCCATAACCAGTCAGGAGCGGTTTATTGAATGGTGTGTGTACGTATCATGTTATAATATACATATATACACACATACATAATATATAATATATATATGTATGTATGTATACACAACACATATAAGCACTTATTCCCCATGAGGAGTACTTGATATATGCCAAAGTTTCAATTTGTTCCACGAAGCGGTTCCAGGGAGATACAGAGGTTCCAAACTTTTTCCTCTCCCCCCCCACCCCCAACATGCTGCCACACCACTAACTATACGTCATTAATTATCATTTAAAAACATCACATGAGTTAAGTCACCACCTATTGGTGAAAATTTCAGTCAATTGGATAAATCTCTGCAGAGAAAACAGAAAAGCACTCAGGGAGAGTGCATACCTCCGCCATGCAATGCCTGATCCACGAGAGAACATATCGGGCCAAATACATTTTGAAATATCATGCAACATACCGTTTTGGCCCATCTCTCAATGGTGAAGAATCACTTTAAAAATTAAAATAATTATCGTATCCGAGTCTGGACTCAGATTTCACCAAAATGAATCGATTCTTCCTTGTCACATGCCCATGTCCACCAAGTTTCAGTTCGAATCCATCCACAACTTTTTAGATATCCATGCAAAATCGTTTTTTGCCCCATCTCTCACATGGTGAAGAATTAATGGAAAATTCGAGCACCAGAATTCGTCTTCACCAAAATCTAACAGCTTGTCCTTGTCACACAACCCAACATGACGACCAAAATTTCATCGAATCCGTCCACAACTTTTTGAGATATCCTACACACACAGACAGATAGACAGGAGTGAAAACATAACCTCCTTCCACCATTCAGTGGCGGAGGTTAATTTGCAAGATGGACGTTACTGACAACCAGAAAATATAATGCCTCAGCGATGTCAGCGGAGGCATAAAAGTGGCATTTTTGACATGCCATCTCTCCTCACAACTTCCTTTTCCATTTTACTCCCTTCTCCTTTAATCCACGTGTACCCCCCCCCCACTCCGGCTTATTTTGCCATATCCTCCTTCCTCTTCATTTTTGCTCTCCAATCCACTGAATTTTTCTCCATATTTGCATTTACACAGCAAACTGGAGCAATGAAAACTGAAATTGGATCCAAAATACTGCCTAATATATCAGCATGTTATTTGCCAAATAAGCAATGGAGAAAAAGTACCTTCTTTCTGTTGATGCAACAGTGTAAAATTACATGGAACAAACATACGTAATGCCAACACGACAGGAATCCAGAATTAAAAGCATGTATCGCAAGAGGTGAGGAAAACTGCAGGGAAAATCAAGCAGGATGGTTTCTTCCTCCAAGTCATGTGCGGTGCATTGTTCAAGTTTGTATCTGGTATATGCTCCCCCTTTATCCATTCCTCACCTCAAATGGCTACAGTGCAGACTCTGGCACAAGATTAGGCAGAATGTCTAAACTTTGTCTTTGCCTCCAAATCGCAGGTCCCACCATTTTATGCGACATCTCCATTTTACCAATATGACTTAGATGTGGTCCCCTCCACATATAAGTCAGCAAACATCACTCCCATCTACCAGAACCGATGCAAAATAAGGTATAGATCTCTCTCTCACCATATTTAACATGTCAAAGTGCAGTAAACCATTCAACATTGTGGTTTTGACCAATCGCGGGCAACATCTTTATGTACCGATTTAGTAACTGCAGGGTTTAATTTCAACCAATGATGGTTTTTGAGCCGAGTTGTCATGGTTTTCTCACACCAAGAGCCTTTTGTTGTTTCTCGCGCACCGTTAATAATGGAATGGCACCGAAATGTAAAATTGACAGACAAATGTGATTCTTTTAATTTTTATTTATTTGCAGGTTTACAGAGCTGCAGAAACAATTTACAAAATAAATACATCGACAGATTACACAGGAAAACGATTTAAGAGATTAATAGTGGAGGAATGCTGGAGGTGAGGGGGCAATTTAATCGCTTCTGAACGTTTCATCTGCTTCAACGCAGCAGAGAACTTAATCGTTAGCCTAATATATGTTGCGGCCGGGCTCCAGTGGCGAGAACGACCGCTAGGTGGGGGAAGTTACGTCGTTCTCCACCAGACTCCCGGAATTGTAGGCCGTCGCTCACGGATAATTCCGTGAGGCGGCGGGTCGCTTAACCGACCGTGGACGCCAATACCTCCACCGCGTAGTGTAAGGTCTTTTTGTCGAGAACCAATTTACCGAATTGACCAGACGGTGTCGTCTACCGGGGAACCACGCCCTCGGTACGCCTTGTCCGAACCGGATCACTCTACAAACTACGGTAGAGTACCAACTACCAACTCCGGATCGGATGCAGCCGAGCG
>CM068963.1:104589950-104603251 GCA_035128595.1 Eptatretus atami
CTCTACTGACGTCATACACTCAATGTTGCCAGATCGAAAATAGGCAAAACATGACTCTTACCCAGAGATATATTGTTGTGGAAATGGGCCCTTAGTGGGTTATTGAGTCCCCCGGACTCTGTATAGAATTGATTGATGAATTTTGTGTGGACAGTGGCGTGAAAACGGTTTCAACCGGTTTCACACAGCCCTGTGTTTCCACAAAACAAAAGTGGATCACAGTTGAAGGAGTCAGCAATGGAGATAGTAACCACCCCTGACCTCCAACTCAAAGCTGTTGGACAGCCAGGTACAGCGCTCAAAGTTAACCGGACCCACGGCCCTTCACTTCTGACTCCTCATTGTCAAGAGCCCTCCAGCCTGTCCACTCTAACTGCAGTACACCGAGGATGGGCTTGGAGGAAGGCAATGAGAAAATTCCCCTGTAAGCAGCTGTGAATCACTTGACCACATGCGTGCTCTACCCACCTCACGAGATTCTTGCATATTCTCCGCCTTGTCCACCCTCAGCGCATGTGCAGTTTTACTCCCCTGAACAGCCTAATCTGCCGATTAAGTGCTGCAATGTGTATCTGGGTCAATGGTAATCACAGTGTCCCATGAGACACCAAATTTCTTTTGCCCTACAGTGATTCCAGAAACATCCACCGGCAAATCAAGATGATGGGTCTTGAAGGCACTTCCACAACTCTTCAGGATCCCCAATCACACAGAGACCCCCAAATCCCTACTCAGCCTGTTCGCAAAACTCTCAGCTGGCCCTCTCATCCCTTGAAGCTTGCAAACATCCAGCCATGGCTGGTGGTACCATTCCGCAGATTTAAGCTTGCAACCTCAGTGCGACCACAAGCATGTTGGTCGTATTGAGAACTGAGCACTCTGGTAGACCTTTCAGTTCTTGACATCCTCCATCGACCATCGAGCACATGGTCAATCTCTTTTGCCACCCCACCAGCATTGGAATACCAAGTCCAGCGATGAGCTTGTTGTGCACGCTGAAACAGAAACACCACACCTAAGTCCATGACGTTTTGCAAGTCAAGGAACTTAATGCTATTATGTTCACAGTTCCAGACCCATGGGGAATCAACACACGTTCATAACCATCCCTATCAACTCCAGGCATGCTTTTGAACCCCCCCCCCCCCCCCCACACAACACAAAAAGAGAGAAGATCTCGCCTGGGGCAACTGATCAACACAGACTCGAGGCGGCATAGAATGCATTCCTTCACCCGGTAGAGCACTCGCCTCAGTCGGAGCAAATAAAACCAGAGAAATGGACACTCCAAGCGAGCGACGCATCCTTGGTCTTCAAAACGCTTGTTGTCGATGTTACCTAATTACCATTAAAATCAATGCACAGTACAGGCAACTCCTTGGGCATGGGTATAACCAGAGCGACCAGACCAGACTTGTTAGGTGTGAACACACCTGCCATGATCTCGCCACATCCGGTCTCCGAACCTCAGAGAGTGCTCCATTACCGATTGTTAATGCATGAGCTCATATGATAACAGACAGGTGATCATCCTGTTCTTTGGATAGGACCATCCAGCACCACCCGAGAGCCGCCTCAGTTAACCAAGGGGAGACCACCATCTGGTGGACAACACCTCAGCAACCACCCTGACACACACTACCGCATCTAACCATGAGGTTACCCCGTGGTTTTCCTATATTATCAAAGAGTGGGGTCCAAGATTGCTGCCCCAATCCCATATCGGTGAGACTGCCGGTGGATTGCAGCTGCACAAGAGTCTCCTGTTACGGCCAGGGTTCCGGTGGCGAATAAATGACCACTAGGTGAGCAGTGGAGTCGTCTCTCACCGCACACGCCGAATATTAGGGTCTGGACTCTCGGACAATCCGAAAGTCAAACGGACCTTACCGACTGTGGTCGCCATATTCGACGGATGAGTAGGGTTTCACTTGTCTAATTCCATATTTACCTTCAGTAACCAGCCGTCTAACTACCGGGGAACACACCTCGGCCGGACTTTGTTGATCGAGTCCATAGAACCGACTCGGATCCGGCGTAACAGCGGGAAGTTATCAAGCCGCCGCGGATCAAATGGACAATTTACGCACGAACGGCCTTACTAATTCTCAATATCCCCTTGCTGGGTCAAGGGAGAAAGCACAGAAAACGATTGGTACATTTAACAGGGGTTTTATTTATCAGGCGTCAGGGGAGCACAAAAGAGCAGAATTATCCGAATATTGAAAAAATGTTAATGTTACAATGACACAGGGCACTTAGACAGTTTCTACCTACAGGCGGCGCCACACACACACAAACACACCACACACACACACACCAAAAGAACTGGACCCTCGCGGTTTATTTTGGTAGGCATGGCCGGAAAGGTACTTCCCGCCTCGTGCGGTCTGGCCGAGCCTTCTGGTTGCGGGACTCGAACCCGCCCCAACAACGCACACCAAGCTGCAGAGACCAGGACGCGCCACGGACGCCAGCCAGCACGGCAAGGACCAGGCGAGGCACCCGGCGGCAGAACGAGAACGCCCAGGGCACAAGACGCGGGCTTCTTCTCCTTCTTCTCTCTCTTCTGTACGACGGGCGAAACCATTCCCCTCGACGACGGGGCGAACTTCTCTTCAACGACGGCTCGCCACCTCGTCCTTATCCTTTCCCTTCCCCGCATCGAGGGAAAACGCTCTGATGTACTTGCCTCGGATTGGACGAGGGGTTGTCGGGCAACTCGTGGCTGCGTTGTTGGACGAGCTCATGGTGGGCGGAGGGAACCTCACCCTGACGTGACCACGCTTGCACGTCGGCGATGGATGGCGATGGTGTCGAAACGAAGGATGAAGATTTAAGATATAAAAAACCTGACTATAAAAGTTAACTCGGAGCGCACACACAAAATTCCCATTTGACAGCAAGGACGACCCTGATTATAAACACACACTTATCAAAAATACTGAACTTGGCGGGGGCTGCTGTCTGTCTGTGTGCAAATGCTTCCAGATTTCTTAACACTCCGGAGTGGGTTTTCAATTTTGTTAAAGTTTTCTTATGTTTTCGCGAGAGGAAGCGGTTTACGGGTGGCTGGAGGTGCAATCCTGCCCACCAGTCCTCAAAAAAAAAAAAAAAAAAAAAAAGTAACCCACTGCAGGAGAGACGTCCGAAACACAGTTGGGCATTTGAAGATGGATGGCCGTTGCTCACAAGAGAGCCGCCTCCACCTTTGAGGGAGGGAGGATTCCTTTGTTAGTCTGCTCATCCGTGCCGCAATTCCCTCCCGCGCGCGCCATAATCTCCAAGGATCCGTGTTCGCCCAAAGGAAACCGCTCGGCCTATCCGGGCTGATCGGTAATAACCGCCCGTCCACAGCAATCGGGTCTGGGGGGGGATAACCAAACGCCAGACCCGCGCCAACATATCATATAAAGTGGTGTATGAATTAAAGTTTATCCAAATGCAGTAAACACTTATAATAAAAGTAATAATTAAATAGTTTGAATTAAGAATATTTCTGTGTGACTGACTGACTAGACATAAACTTTGAGGTTGTGGGGTTCCTGTGTTCAGTAATCTGCTGATGTGGACGCGGACAGGGGTGTTGGATCGCTGTTGGAGAGGTTCTGGGCTTGGAAAGGATCGAAAACCTCATGGAAAAGCCAGTGCCCAGCTGATGATCGGGCAGTGGGAATCGTCAATTGCTTTGTAGAGTTAAGGTTTCACATAACGTTAAATAAAATAGCTTTGTAAGTACGTTCCAGGACATAATATACTGTGGTGTTTATATGTGGTGTATGGCGCGCTTTGCATGGGTGGACGTGGTGATGTGTGTGGTGTGGTGTGTGTGTGGTGTGTGTGTGTGTGTGTGTGTGTGTGTGTGTGTGTGTTGTGTGTGTGTGTGTGTGTGTGTGTTGTGTGTTTGTGTGTTTCTTCTTGGGAACTACGGTGCAGTAATTGTCTTTATTTTTGACTACCCCATTCAGTGTTTGATAGTATACATTTAAATTTGAAACAAATAGGATTTTAAAAGACGTTTTGTAAAAATTCCAGAAGTTTTTGCGCTATTGAAGGCAGTACTTTCTTATGTAGCATCACCATATTTAACATGTCAAAGTGCAGTAAACCATTCAACATTGTGGTTTGACCAATTCGCGGGCAAACATTCTATGTTACTTGATGTTATAACTTTTGCGAGGTTTATTTGCAACAATCATGGTTTTTGAGCCAGTTGTCAGTGGTATTCTCACACAAGAGCCTTTTGTGTTTCTCGCGCACTCGTTAATACGATGGAATGCACCGAAATGAAAATGACAGACAAATGTGATTCTTTTTATTATCTTGCCAAAAACGAAGTTTTTTGCAAATATTTAGTCAGTCTGTATTTTTTTTTTTTGATATTTTTTTTTTTTGTTGTTTGTCTTAATCACGAAAAAAAATTCTGCAGACCACAGTTTTCATTGGATAATTTTTTGAACTTCGCATATCAGAGGGCCTATGGAGGTCCGCTTTTCAGCCATAAAATTTGAAGGTCAAGGTCAAAGTCAAGTTTCACTGTCGCAAATCAGGGGAATCGACAAAACCCTTTTTTTTTTTGAAGTAATTTTGATCGGATCGTCTTCAAACTTCATGGGAAATTAGTTCATGGTCTGGGCGCTCAGCTGATTAATTTTTGGTGGCGATTGGCCTGACCTTCATGGTAATGCCTAAGGTCAAACATATTTGACGCCCTAGGTCCAAATTTTCAAGTTTATAGACACCATATCGTGTAGTACCTCAAATTGTAAACTCGATGAGTGCTTTCTAGATATTTCAAGCTTGAGACATTATGACGTGATTTGGTCTGACTTTACTAGGCAACGCATATTTTTCATGGTTACTTCTGATTTAGAACGATTCTCATCGGAATCGTCTCGTAGGCAGATTATTCTCAAGGGTCGCTCCTGGTGGATTAGCAGCTCTGTTCACCCAGTGTGACCTTAAAGATCAACATGTGGTCACTTTGGCACAGATACGGATTCACCCTTACGGGTGAATTGGTATGTTTATTTATGTTGGCAGGTGTTTACCAGAGCTGGCAGAACAATTTACAAAATAATACATCGACAGCATTAAACAGAGGAAAAACGATTTAGAGATTATAAATAGTGGGGAATGCTGAGGCGAGGGGGGTAAAGTTTAATCGCTTCTGAACGTTTCATCTGCTTAACGCAGCAGGGACTTATCGTAAAGCCTATATTTGTTGTGAGCGGGCTTCAGTGGCGGGGAGAGAACGAGCCCAGTGGGGAAGGTTAACGCTCGTCTCCCACCAGACTCCCGGAATTGGGCCGTGCTCACGGGATAATTCCAGGACGGCGCAGTACGCTTAAACCGAACCCGTGACGCGTAATATCTCAACCGCGAGCGTAGGGTCTTTTTGTCTAGAACCAATTTACCTAATTAACCACGCTGTAGTGTCTCTACCGGGGAACCACGCCCCTCGGTACGCCTTGCGCCGAAACCGGATCACTCTACAACTACGTAGAGTACAACTACCAACTCCGGATCGGATGCAGCCAAGCGAACTACCAGATGTACCGGCTTAATGAAAAGATTAATCGGGATAAAGGACCCGGCTAAACTCAGATCGAGCCATGCTGGACCAATGAAGGAAAAGAAAAATGAACTGAGAACATTTCTACAATAATTTATTACAAATCAACTTACAAAGGAGGACAAGAGCCAGCTTACGTGGGAATTAAAACACGCAAGATTACAATGATCAAATAAAAACCACTTATGCAAATTCTACTTAAAGACGGCCGCCACACAGCTCAGACGAAAATAAACCCAGACGTTATTGGCCAAGGACCTTTTTGCAGCCAGAGGGAGGTAGAGCTGGAGACCAGTGTCTTTCGGGTACCTGACGTTGGAGGGACAGGGATTCTCCGTGGTGGCCCCGGGCACCTGCCAATGGTCGTGCGGGCTCGGTCCACAGCGCCCCCCGCCTGTGGAGGACTGTCTACGAAGGAGCCCGGTTGGTAAGCGGAGTCTGAGGTGGGGATCAGGGCTGCAGACAGGACCCTACGAGAAGACACCGTCAGGTAGGGTCAGGTCTTCCCAGCTCTCTCACCGCGAAACAAACGACCCCCAAAGAGTTGCAAACCACTCCAATGACCTTCCTCCTTTCTTTCGCTATCAGCCGACGAATGATCCGTCCAATGTTCATCAACGCTCCGCTCAAGACGACCACTTTCCAGACTCACTCTCCAGGCGACTCACTTTCCAGCTCAGCAAACAAACTCTGAATGGAATGGTTGTGTAATTTATAGATCTCCTCTCGGAGGCGGGGAGGGGCCTTTGGTGAAGCCGATCGTCCTGTTCGCCCTGATTGGACGGGCTTCCATGTAGGCCGTCCTTTCTGGGCAGGTTTCGGCCCATTACCGGCGAAGCCCGCCCACTCCGATAGTCCGGACTCGCCAAAAAGATACGACACAGAGAATTCTGCCTCGTTTAAGTGAGTCCGGTTCGGCGAGTAGGCGAAACACGCGCTTGTTCAGCCCATGTGAGAGACAGCAAGCGAAGCTGAGGTGCAAGCAGGCCAGAGGTACCTTGGGTCGTCGCTGGAGGATATTAATGATTATTTAATCCAACTAAAAAAACATTGCCACGGCACCCCCAATGTCTTCCCAACTACACACAAGGAGGCGGTTCTTATCTGCAACATATACTTAATGGAATGAACTGACGTTCGGACAACTGCATGTTGTATTGCATATGGTTCCTAGAACCGTGAACAATATATTTATTTTAATTTTATTGCAACTTAGCAGATACCCTCTACGATGGTCATGGGGGACAGGACGGATCACAATACTCGATTACGGAGTTTCTTTGGATGTTTTGCCACCCGCATCAACAGCCTTCAGTCATATTGGTAGGCATGTCTGGGTGCCCATGGTTGCGTTTGAGACTGGTCGCCTTTGGAGTTGTGGCCACTTGACACATTTGTGCCGGATGAGTAACACGAACGACTTTACATATTCATCCGTTTCTATATTTACCTCCATCAACAGTTTACCAACATGGCAGGAAAAAGCGTGAGCTTGAGTTGAAAAAAAAAACGCCCTAAACTCATGACTTAGTTATTAAAGGCACGTCGTTTGGACCCGGCCATCGGTTTTCCGCCGAACGGCTACTGATTGTGACGTTCACTCATTCCCTCTTTTGAAAATTCTATCTATATTCGATTTTTTAAAATCTGCTATCACCTGCGCGAAATACATGGAACACATTAGATGTGAAGGATTTCGGAAGTATTGAACGAATCTGTTCGGAGGAAAAAGGTTGTTAGAAGTTACCATGCTTATCCCATATATTAATGATTGTGATTGTCTACATTTTCTGACTGCCACCGACCTAACTCTATATTTTCTTATCGAAGCCAAGGAACCTAAACCCTTCCTTATTCCATGGAAATTGGTTTAACTATTTTGTGCGTTTGAAATATCATTGGTAAATTCTCCACAAAACGTAACCCCGTGATATTTAAGTGTTTACTGCAGTCGGACCACATGTTACGCTATTCGGCTGACCCGCATATTCATGGGCCATAAAGAGTGTTGACCTGCTTCGACATTCGCCGCTTTCAGGTATTCGTCGTTATTATTATTATTTTTACACACTTTCAGGATCTGGTCTCCTTTAACCACTTGGGGGAATTGGAAAATTTCTTGCCAAAACATTTTCCCCAAAAAAAACCCAGCGGATTTTTTAACATTTAAAAATGAATTGCAAAAAAAACAAGATTTTTTTTTTTTTTTTTTTCAATTCTGTAACTACAGGCTAATTCGTTACTGCACTTCCAAATCATTCAGCAAGGTCAGTGAACCATCAATCACCGTTCACATTAAAATCATTTCCTTTCTCCAACAAGCGCTCATTCCACGATTTCATCAATTCCGATTCAGACCAGGTCATTCTACCTTGACATGCTGTTCTACTCTCCCAACAATGGTGGAGGTCCTCAATATCAGACTGAGATCAAGAGCCATTTCTCTGGACATATCTGGAGCTTTTGATTACAGTCTGGCAGTCTTGCCTTTGCTCTCCCAAGACTGCTCTGCCGTATGGGCCATCCAAGTCTCAACTTCACTCTTGAATTACTGACTTCCCTCCACTCGGTGGACAAACATGTGGCTTCATCAAAGGAACCCTATTCATCTCCTTCCTGTCAAGCGGACTCCCAAGGCAGTGTTTCGAGGCCCCCAAATAATTCCTAATCTTTATCAATGATCTCATGACTGGAAAATCCTCTTCATCTCTATGCTGATGACCCAATATCTGCCGTGACATTCCCGCATCCTTCTGACAGGAACAGCAGCAGCCTCTTCCCCTCTCCTCAGACCTCGACAAAAATCACAAATGGTCAAAACAATTTTTGCTCGATGTATCCATTATTGTCCAACCTTTGGCGTTTTCCCTAACCCATCATCATACCGCATCCCTTGTTTGTCCGTCTCTGACTACTTTTCTCCCTCCACCATGCTGTTTGTGTTCCCCTTTCTCCTGCTGTTCCCTTTGTTATGTTGTGTCCTGATTTGTTTCTGTGTCATCGCTCTTCCACGAGCCGGAGACCATTAATAAAAATAAAAAATATAAAAAATCCGACATTCGGGCATTTTTCAGGAAACATATCCGTCCCGGCGAATAGCGGGGATCGAAAGTACTGCCAAAAACTGGAGGTTATTGGAATAATAAGAAGCAAATGCGTGTTCTACAGGGTTTAAGTATATAATTTCAATTGATAATAAAATAATTGGACAGTAAAAGTCATAAAACAAATTTCATTCCGAATTTAGCCGCTGTTCATTGATTTCACACCATCCATTACCACCACCCGATCTAACATTAGTTATTTCGTGCCTTTACATGTGTTACTTTATGATGTCCTTAAAAAACAGTAAGTTTTCTTTTGGAATGGTTTTCAATTTTTTTTGATGCTATGCATGCAGAGTTAAATAAAAACCAAAAAAAAACCCCTACTCCTCTGCACATGTGCGATCGGGGCCGAATTTTTGGAGACAAAGTACTGTTAAAATGGCAGGTTTGTTTTCCCAATCAAGTTCAATATACAGCATAACATTCAATTTAAATAAGTTGTTCAATCGATCATAAATGACGTTTGTGGACAGACGGAACAGATATGAACAATTGCTTACCCTTACTTTTCGTTTTCGGTGTGCGAAGGAGTAAAAATACAAAAATTAAATTGTGGTCTGTGCCAAGTCCCCAAAGGGCATACATCAGTCTACCATTATTGTGAGGTGGATAAACCACACCTTTTTATCAGCAAAAAGTGGTTAAAGTTGGGGGTGCCGGTTAATACATGGGTATAGAAAAAATAATTCGAAAGATCAGGTTATACTTCCTCCTTTTATGAATCTGTAAGTCAATTCTGTAATTAATTTGGTTCGATTAGATTGCCACAGATATTTCGGGAAATCAATAACATGCTCAAAGTCCAGAATGCCGGTATGTACTTAACTCGCTCTTGACCTTAATCACTCGATAATTTTCCTATGTTTTCGTCGAATTTGGGATCGTCTTATGTGTAATGTGTAATCTTTGGTATTAGCTTGATATTAATTCAATTTTAAGTATAAGTCTTCAAAATTTTGTTTAATTTTTGGTTACGGGTAAGGTTTGACTTTAGTATTTATAATAATTCGTTAATTTCAATATAGTCATGCTGGCGTCAATTTGAATCGGATGTTAATTGTGTAGTATATAGCACTAGCGGTTAAATCAGTTAAACACACTAAAATAATAATGATAAGAAGAACACCTGGTCTCAATTCAAAAGAAGAATTATTCACAACAGCTGGAGTCCAATAACGGACAATCACCTCAAAAATAAAGCTTGCGTGGCAAGGCATTCTGTCTCGTTGTCATGTTCAAAGAGGAAGACAATGTCTAAAGACAAGTTTCCAGCCAGTCTCATTGTCCATGACAGCCAGAAGCGGAGTGGATAGCGAGGGACTTGACGTGGTGACATTGACCATTTTCGCCATGCAACATTCTGGTGCAGGTAGAATTAATCCACCAAGTTTGTTCATTGTTCCTTATGTGCTGATGCTATGCTCAGCCAAATGCTGATAACAGGGTGTGGTTTAAAAACTAGGAACAACCAATCAATCCCGAGTACTATTCTAGTACGAGTGCAGGGAATTTATTTAAAGGAAGGAAAGAATCTCACAATGAGCGAGAGCCACGTGGGGACGGTGAATTTTAAGACAGTAACCAGTGCTGCTCGGTTATTTTTGGTATTCCTTTGTTCTCTTCATTCTACCTGAGTTCTCTATCGTTTTCTCTCGTTTCTATCAGCTGTTCCTAACTTGTTCCCCATGGATTACTCGCATCAACCAGACAAACTTCTTACTTTGCAAGCCTTTGTATTCGACAGCTGTATCTCGCATGGAACCACCACAGAACGAACTTCCGATTTGCCCGACTTCGCCGTATTTTCATCAGTTGAAAATAAACATTTTATGACATTAGTTCCCACCAGGATTTCCCACCCATATTCCGAGGAGCAATTGGCCACGTGCATCTTAGGTTGAACTTATCACCATTACTCACATCACTACATTGGCTGGAGCATCATGTTGATGGGAGGACTGTCCTATTATCGGGAGGAATGAGAAAGCGTCCACCTTCCTGGTGAATCTGCGGCTGGATCGTCAAGCGTGTGGGAGGAGATACCGCTCGAATATGATCAAGCGAGATATTTCTTGAAATGCTGCACCTCCAACAACATGGATGGCACAGAGGACGACATTGGGGCGGGGGGGGTGAGGCTGCAAATGTGGTGAAAGCGACGTGGACCTTGCTCGACCCTGATTCGGACAGGGAGTTATTGTTGCCGTTATCGGGAAGTGTTTAAGCATGTTCAAGGATTTTTTTGGGTTAAGCTGAAAAAGCTTCATCAAACCCCAAACGCCTTTTTCAGGGCCACACAAATACACAATAAATATGCATAACCAGTATGAACCCTTTTCTAGGAACAACAACAAAAAAATTCCTCTTTAAAATATTAAAAAAAAGAAAGAAAAAAAACAAACTTCTTGGTAGCCTCTTGTCTCTTCTTCAACTTCTTGAAAATGAGAATAAGACTGTTAGATGAAATTGAGCGGACATGGGAGAAGCAGTTGATACCTCTGTCACATTGTCCGCACAAAGTTAATGTACAAACGTATTTAGATCGAAATATCAGAGATTAAATGTCAACATACCATTTCTTTTCAGGGTTAAACAGGGATGCAGTTAATACACCAGAAAAATACAGTACTCACAATTACGACGAATAGCTGTCGGAATGGTGGGCCTTTCGAGAATGAGAGTGCACCAAAATGTACTGGAAGCTTGAAACAAGAACAGTGTCGTGTTTTCAAATTTCTTGTGTTTATCACCAGATGCATTTGAGTGGAGTTGCTAACAATGTGAATCATGCTCTGATTGCTGCAGACACTGCGGACAGCAGGGGGGAGACAAAGTCATTGTTTAACAGGGCATCAAAATATGACTGCATAATCCGGTAAACACTTTTCACCTCAACTTAGCAGTTTAGATTGATGAAAGGTGCTTCGATTTGTTTTACCTTGATGTTGCACTTCTGTTCAACCCATGTGATTTTTTTTTTTTTTTAAACTTTTACAAGGGGCAGTCAACAATTCACCTTAAATGGCGATATAAATTTGAGAATGTAATGTGTGTAGTTGTAGGCAACATGTTATATTGTGAAGATTGCGGCACTTAACAGCACCGCCGTTCAGGGGTTATAACGCCGGCTAGTCGGCAACAGGTCTCGGGTCACGCGCCTCAGATCACGATACCAAAGATACACATGGGCCGTACCAGTTTGGGATATAGACCCCGGCTACAGACTGGTTTGAATCAGAACGAGCGAAGTCTGCCAGTCCGTAGCGCCGTTTGGTTTTAAATACAAATCGACGCATTTCCTCAGCACGGCACGAATAAAATTCAAGGCGGCAACTTTCTTATGAATCAGCCAGATTTATTGGGGACACATCGGGGGAACACGACACAAGCAAAGCATTCCGACAATGTTATAATTCATCGTATAACCCGCTCTTATCTAGGATGAGCTCCGGATACGGTTTCGAAGGAGCCCAAGCAAAATAAACCTTAGGCCTGACAACATGCATTAACAAGACACGGAGTACTTTGGTGTGCCTCATGACGAGAGGAAAAGTGCGAAGGCACAAATGCGGCTCGTGACAAGGCAATGTCAACGGATTTGAGCGCCCAGCTCGAGCATGCCAGCGTGGCCAGATGCGCTCTCGTACTCCTTACGGCACCGCTCCGGCATGGCCGCGTGGCAAGATGGCGGTGACGACGTTTTTTGTCCGGCACCGCTCATGACCAGCCTCGGTGCATCAGGCCCCTGAAGGCGACGGCACAGGAGAGTAAGATCTAAGATGTGTTCCAGCTGGATTTCTCAAAGGTCCAGCATGCGAATCCAGGACTGGCCTGTTACACCAGACCAGGACCAATCTGGGTGTTGGGCTCCGCAGGCGGATCGACGGGATGAAAAAGACGTGGTCCAGCACGCAGGAGAAAGGACAGTCAGAGGCCCCGTGGCTGGCCTCAGTATGAACCTGGGACGACCTGCACCGCTGGATCCATCGCAAGGAGGAACAGCTCGTCGAGTCACTCCTCATAAAGCAGATCGCAGACTGACAAAGCAGTTCCTTTCCTTGCCTTTCGGGGCGGGCTCTCGGACCACCCCGTGGACCGTGATTGGTCCATCGCTCGAGTTTGCAGCAGCTCTCCGCCAATGGGTTCTGACACGTCCTGTGTTGACTGACTCTTTAGGCGCTGGGGTGGGGGCTCTTTAGAAGGGGGAAGGAAAAAAAAGAAGGCGCCTCTCGGTACACCACACTGATGAACACTGGACAGCCTGCTACACCTCCCGACAACATGTAATGTCCGATTACAAACACCTGGCTAAACATGCATTTAAGGGGGGATCTGGGCTAATCTATATTTAAATATAAGGGTATGTTCTTTTGAACATATGAGTCCCTAGGACCACCAGGTGGCGCCATGAATAGAACACAGCGGTAGGTGCTGCCGCTTAGCGCAGTAGATGTTTGCAGCGTCATCATGGTTGGCGTCTCGCAATATAATTATTAGCGCGATTAAAAATACCGTTTTTTCCTCGCATCTTCATGTCTGTCAAAAAACCAGTGTCAAGGTGCACAACTACAGCTCATACCTATCCATTGAGGTGTTTTTCGCCCCCCCACACTGCTTTC
>CM068963.1:104609744-104621322 GCA_035128595.1 Eptatretus atami
AGTGTTTTTATTTGATCATTGTAAATCTTGCGTGTTTTATTCCCACGTAAGTCTGCTCTGTGTCCTCCTTTGTAAGTTGATTGTAAATAAATTATTGTAGAAATGTTCTCAGTTCATTTTTGTCTTTTCCTTCATTGGTCCAGCATGGTTCGGATCTGAGTTTAGCCGGGTCTTTATCCCCGATAATCTGTTCATTATAGCCGGTACATCCTTGGTAGTTCCGCTTGGCTGCATCCGATCCGGAGTTGGTAGTTGGTACTCTACCGTAGTTGGTAGAGTGATCCGGTTCGGGCAAGGCGTACCGAGGGCGTGGTTCCCCGGTAGACGACACAGCGTGGTTAATTAGGTAAATTGGTTCTAGACAAAAAGACCCTACGCTACGCGGTTGAGATATTAGCGTCCACGGTCGGTTAAGCGTCCTGCCGCCTCACGGAATTATCCGTGAGCACGGCCTCCAATTCCGGGAGTCTGGTGGGAGACGACGTAACTTCCCCCACCTAGCGGTCGTTCTCGCCACTGAAGCCCGGCTCACAACAATATATAGGCTTTACGATTAAGTCTCCTGCTGCGTTGAAGCAGATGAAACGTTCAGAAGCGATTACTTACCCCCTCGCCTCCAGCATTCTCCACTATTAATCTCTTAAATCGTTTCCTGTTTAATCTGTCGATGTATTTATTTTGTAAATTGTTCTGCAGCTCTGTAAACTGCAAATAAATAAAATAAACCAATGTCACCCGTAGGGTGATCCGTATCTTGCCAAAAGGTGACCACATGTGACTTCTTTAAGGTCACACTGAGGTGAACAGAGCTGCTATCCACCAGGAGCGACTCCTTGAGGAATATCTGCCTACGAGAGATTCCGATGAGAATCGTTCTACAGAGTAACCATGAAAAAATATGCGTTTGCCTCGTAACGTCACCAAATCACGTCATATAGTCTCAAGCTTGATATACTTAGAAAGCACTCATCGAGGTGTTCAATTTGAGGTACTACACGATATGGTTCTAAAACTTGAAAATTTGACCTTGGGGTCAAATATGTTTGACCTTAGGCATTAACCATGAAGGTCAAGGCCAATCGCCACCAAAAATTAATCAGCTGAGCGCCAGACCATGAACTATATTCCCATGAAGTTTGAAGACGATCCGATCAAAATTACTCAAAAAAAATAAGGTTTTGTCGATTCCCCTGATTTGCGACAGTGACCTTGACCTTTGACCTTGACTTCAAAATTTTATGGCCTGAAAGGGACCTCCATAGGCCTCTGATATTGCGAAGTTACAAAAATTTCCAATGAAAACTGTGGTCTGCAGAATTTTTTTTTCGTGATTACAGACAAACAAACAAAAAAAAAAATACAAAAAAAACATACAGACTGACTAACATATCTTGCAAAAACTTCGTTTTGGCAAGATAATAAAAAGAATCACATTTGTCTGTCATTTTACATTTCGGTGCCATTCCATTTTAACGGTGCGCGAGAAACAACAAAAGGCTCTTGGTGTGAGAATACCATGACAACTTGGCTCAAAAACCATGATTGGTTGAAATTAAACCCTGCAGTTACTAAATCAGTACATAAGAATGTTGCCCGCGATTGGTCAAACCACAATGTTGAATGGTTTACTGCACTTTGACATGTTAAATATGGTGATGCATACATAAGAAGACTGCTTCAATAGCGCAAAACTTTGGATTTTTTACACCGATCTTTAAAATCACTATTTTGTTTCAATTTAAATGTATATTCAACACTGAATGGGGTAGTCAAAATAAAGACCAATTACTGCACTAGTCCCAAGAAGAAACACACAACACACACACACACACACACCACACACCACACACCACACACACACACACACACACACACACCACACACACACACACACACACAACACACACGTCCACCCACGCAAGCGCCCATACATCCACATATAAACACACACAGATATATTATGTCCTGGAAAGTACTTACAAAAGCTATTTTATTTAACGTTATGTGTAACCTTAACTTACACAATTGACTGATTTCCAACTGCCCGGATCATCAGCTGGGCACTGCTTTTCATCGAGGTTTCGATCCTTTCAGCCCAGAACTCTCCAAACAGCGGATCACACCCCTGTCGCCGGTCCACATCAGCAGATTACTGAACATCAATGCCCACAACTCAAAGTTATGTCTAGTCAGTCAGTCAACACAGAAATATCCTTATTCAAACTTATTTAATTATTACTTTTATTTAAAGTGTTACTGCATTTGGATAACTTTAATCATACACCACTTTATATGATATGTTGGCGCGGGTCTGGCGTTTGGTTAATCCCCCCCAGACCCGATTGCTGGACGGCGGTTATTACCGATCAGGCCGGATAGCCGAGCGGTTTTCCTTTGGGGCGAACACGTGATCCTTGGAGATTATGGCGCGGCGAGGGGAATTGCGGCACGGATGGAGCAGACTAACAAGGAGATCCTCCTCCCTCAAAGGTGGAGGGCTCCTTGTGAGCCAACGGCCATCCATTTCAAATGCCCAACTGTGTCTGCGGCACGTCCTCCTGCAGTTGGGTTACTTTTTTTTTTTTTTTTTTTTTGAGGACGTTGGTGGCAGGATTTGCACTCCAGCCACCGTAAAACCCTCCACTCCGCAAACATAAGAAAACTTAAGAAAATTGAAAACCCACTCCGTGGGAGTGTTAAGAATCTGGAAGCCATTTGCACACAGCAGACAGCAGCCCCCGCAGTTCAGTTATTTGATAAGTGTGTGTTTATAGTCAGGGTCCCGTCCTTCTGTCTAATGGGAATTTTGTGTGTGCGCTCCGAGTTACTTTTATAGTCAGGTTTTTTATATTTTAAATCTTCATCCTTCGTTTTCGCCCCATCGCCATCCCGACGTGCAGCGTGTCACGTACAGGGTGAGGTTCCCTCCGCCCACCATGAGCTCGTCCAATCAACGGCAGCCACGAGTTGCCCGACAACCCCTCGTCCAATCCGGAGGCAAGTACATCAGAGCGTTTTCCCTCGATCTGCGGGGAAGGGGGAAGGATAAGACGAGGTGGCGAGCCGTCGTTGAAGAGAAGGTTCGCCCCGTCGTCGAGGGAAGGTTCGCCCCGTCGTACAGAAAGAGAAGGAGAAGGAGAAGAAGCCTCGTCTTGCCTGCTGGCGTTCTCGTCTGCCCGCGGGTGCTCGCCTGGTCCATTGCCGTGCTGGCTGGCGTCCGTGGCGTCGTCCCTGGTCTCTGGCGCTTGGTGCTGCGTTGTTGGCGGCGGGTTCGAGTCCCGCCACCGGACAGGCTCGGCCAGACCGCACGAGGCGGGAAGGTACCCCGGCCATGCTCTACCAAATAAAGACCCGACGGGGTCCAGTTCTTTTGGGTGTGTGTGTGTGTGTGTGTGTTTGTGTGTGTGTGGCGCCGTCCTGTAGGTAGAAACTGTCTAAGTGCCCTGTGTCATTGTACATTACATTTTTCATATTCGGATAATTCTGCTCTTTGTGTGCTCCCCTGACCCCCTGATAAATAAACCCCTGTTAAATGTACCAACTCGTTTTCTGTGCTTTCTCCCATTGACCCAGCAAGGGGCATATTGAGAATTAGTAAGGCCGTTCGTGCCGTAAATTGTCCATTTGGTCCGGCGCGGCTTTGGTAACTTCCGCTCGGTTACGCCGGATCCGAGTCGGTTATAGCGACTCGATTCAGACAAAGTCGGCCGAGGGTGTGGTTTCCCCGGTAGTTAGACGGCTTGGGTACTAAGGTAAATTGGAATTAGACAAGTGGACCCTACCTCATGCCGTCGAAATATTGGCGACCACAGTCCGGTAAGGGTCCCGTGACTTTCGGAGTTGTCCGAGAGTCACGACCTAAATATCGGGTGTGCGGTGGAAGACGACTCCACTGCTCCACCTAGTGGTCATTTATCGCCACCGAACCCTGGCCCGTAACAGGAGGACCTCTTGTGCAGCTGCAATCCACCGGGCAGCTCACCGGATGATGGGATTGGGGCAAATCCTTTGGGACCCCCACTCTTTGATAATAATAGGAAAACCACGGGGTAACCTTCATGGGTTAGATTGCGGTAGTGTGTGTCAGGGTGGTGCTGAGGTGTTGTCCACCAGATGGTGGTCTCCTTGGTTAACCTGAGGCGGTCTCTTCGGGTGGGTGCCTGGAATGTCCTATCCCAAAGAGAGGATGATCACCTGTCTGTTATCATATGAGCTCATGCATTTGAACAACGGTATTGCAGCACTCTCTGAGGTTCGGAGACCGGATAGTGGCGAGATCATGGCAGGTGGTTACACCTACAATTGGTCTGGTCGCTCTGGTTACCATGCCCAAGGAGTTGCTGTAGCTGTGCTGATTTTAATGGTAATTGAGGTAACACCGATCAACAAGCGTATTATGAGACCAAGGATGCGTCGCTCCTTGGGTGTCATTTCTCTGGTCTCTATTTGCTCCGACTGAGGCGAGTGCTCTCACCGTGAAGGATGCATTCTATGCCGCACTCGAGTCTGTGGTTGATCAGTTGCCCAGGCGAGATACTTCTCTCATTTTGTGTGTGTGTGGGGGGGGGGGGGGGGGTTTCAAAGCATCCCTGGAGTTGATAGGGATGGTTATGAGACGTGTGTTGATCCCCATGGGTCTGGAACTGTGAACCATAATAGCATTAAGTTCCTTGACTTTGCAAGAAGTCATGGACTTAGGGTGGCTGGTTCATGGTTTCAGCGTGCACAAGCTCATCGCTGGACTTGGTATTCCAATGCTGGTGGGGTGGCAAAAGAGATTGACCATGTGCTCGATGGTCGATGGAGGATGATCAAGAACTGAAAGGTCTACCAGAGTGCTCAGTTCCTCAATACCGACCACATGCTTGTGGTCGCAACTGAGGTTGCAGCTTAAATCTGCGAGAATGGTACCATCCCAGCCATGGCTGGATGTTGGCAAGCTCAGGGATGAGAGGGCAGCTGAGGAGTTTGCGAACAGGCTGAGTAGGGATTTGGGGGTCTGTGTGATTTGGGGAATCCTGAAGAGTTGTGGAGTGCCTTCAAGACCATCATCCTTGATTTGCCGGTGGATGTCTTGGAACTCACTGTAGGGCAAAGAAGAATTTTGTGTCTCATGGGACACTGGATACCATTGACCAGAGTCACATTGCCAGACTTAACGGCAGAGTTGAGCTGTTCAGGGAGTAAAACTGCACATGCGCTGAGGGTGGACAAGGCGGCAGATATGCAAGGAATCTGTGAGGTGGTAGAGCATCGCATGTGGTCAAGTGATTCACATGCTGCTTACAGGGGAATTTTCTCATTGCCTTCCTCCAAGCCCATCCCTCGGTGTACTGCAGTTAGAGTGGAGGCTGGAGGGCTCTTGACAGAGGAGTCAGAAGTGAAGGGCCGCTGGGCCGGTTACTTTGAGCGGCTGTACCTGGCTGATCCAACAGCTATTGAGTTGGAGGTCAGGGGTGTTACTATCCCAATTGCTGACCTTCCATTCAACTGTGATCCACTTTTGTTTTTGGGAACACAGGCTGTGGTGAACCGGTTGAAATGGGCTAAAGCTCCTGGGATCTGTGGCGGCCATGCTGAACTTCTCAAGGCTGGTGGAAATGCTGTACTCGTGTCGATGCATGCAGTTCTGTGCTCTGCCTGGAACACAGGCATCATCCCAACTGACTGGAAGAGGGGCCTCATTGTCCCTCTCTGGAAAGGGAAGGATGATCGCCAGGACTGCAACAACTACCGAGTGGGATGCTGATCTCAGTGCCGAGCAAGGTCTTTGCTCGGATAATTCTTGATGGGGTTCTCCACCATCTGCTTGAGCACCAGCGCCCTAGAGCAGCCAGGCTTTCCACCAAAGAGGTCAACGATTGACTGTATCCTTGCCCTTCGGATCCTCACCAAACGCAGACGAGAGTTTCAGCCAATGTTGATCTCTGCAAAGTGTTTGATTCAGTGAAATGGGATGCCGGCTGGTGGATTCTTGGTCTTCGTGGGGTGCCACCAAAACTGATCAATCTGATGTCTGAACTATTCTCTGGAACTGAGGGTGCTGTGAGATGTGGTGATACCATCTCCGACTTATTTCCAGTTGTTGCTGGAGTTTGTCAGGGGTGTGTACTGGCCCCCACACTTCTCAGCACTTGTATGGACTGGATTCTGGGGAAGGATGTCGGAGAGATCAAGCTGCGGTGCGTCATTTGGGAATGTCAAGATCTCTGACCTTGATTTCGCAGATGATGCAGTCATCTTTGCGGAGACTCTGGAGATCCTTTTGGGGGTCCTCAAGGTGCTGAATGAGTCATCCCAACCACTTGGATTATGGGTTTCCTGGGTCCAAACTAAGATCCAGGCTTTCAATGACATTTTAGATGCTGCTATTTTGTCGATTTGTTTGCCAAGGTAAATTAATCTCTCCGTGACCTCAATATCCTCACCATCGTGATATTCCTGTCTCTGCTGGATGTGAACCAGAGGTCAATAGATGTCTGGGTCGGGCCTGGGGAGTCGTGGATTCTCTGCGTCATGGGTGTGGTGCTGCCGGTACCTGTGCAGGAGGACGAAAGTCTGAGTCTTCAGGTCCTTGTTGCTTCCAGTCTTGCTCTATGGATGTGAGACTTGGACTCTGACCAAGGATCGGAGATGGAGACCTAATTCCTTTGGTGCCAGGTCTCTTTGGAGAATCCTTGGCTATCGCTGGTCGGACTTTGTGTCCAACGAGCAGTTGCTGAAAGAGATTCATATGAGATTTGTCACCTGCATAGTCCGTGATGGTCAGCTGCGGCTGTATGGACATGTGGCTCGTTTTCCTGATGCTGATTCTGCTCACCAGATTCTCTCAGCGAGGGAGCCTCATGAGTGGAGGAGTTCAATGGGCTGACCATGTGCCTTGTGGTTGCAGCAGGTTGATCAGCATCTCAAGGAGATGTGGATAGGTCAGGCATCTGCCTGGGGGATGGCCAGACGGAGGCCCCTGGAGTCCTGGCGGAAAGTGGACACAGCGGGCACTGCTCCGGCGCGTGCTCTCATACCTGACCTAACATCACCTGACGGAGCAGACGGAAGCACAGCACAAGGGGTTTATAGTCGAACCCACGACAGATACACGGACACCAGCAACTTAAAGTAAACATGGGGATTTAATGAAAATAGATCAAATATTTGCAAGGGTAATAATTCAAAATGTAATCATAAATTGTGAGGTCAATTAAAGCCCAAAGTCGAGGCGCCTCTACACAAGGATTGTAATCTAGACAAGGGGGGAAATGAAAGAAATGAAAATCCTCCCTTTCTTCTGGCACTTAGTTTGTCCAGAGATGTTCTTTATTGAACTTTGGGGTCGAGCCGCTTCGTCCTGCGTGGGAAGATGCGCACAAAATGGCACTAAGCTGCTCTCTGGGCAGGAAGCATACATGAGGTAATTTATGAGGCGGTATTCAACGCCAGGGCTCACCAACCGGCATTCAGCTTCTTCTCGTGAACTAATCTGCTGAATGTTCCTCTTACACGAGCTTCGCTCACAACGATCGTCCACCTTCCTCAACCACACAACGAGGCGATCCTTGAGGCCCTGTGATCAGACCACGAGGCACGTACTTCATCTCTCATCAAATGCACACACTTCACGGCTCAGTCAAACAGTCAATGACGAGCGCCTTTCCCAGCACGCGGGCAAATTTACAGCATGACAGGAGAATTGCGTTGCCATTTCATTGTGCTGAGAGGGGAGCAAAGCAAGATCCTCTGTCCCTGCCACGTTTCTCACCAACCATGTCCTCTCACTACTCTTCTCTGCTCTTTGATCATGCCCCCACCACCGCCTTCACGTCACGCTCACCCATCATAAGCCTCGGGGGCTTGATTTGCTGGTACGGATCCGGGATGGTGGGGCTTCTCACCTGTTTGGACGTGCAGCTTGTTTATTATGGTTGTTGTTGTAAAAACGTAATTCTTTCATTGCTGACTTGTAATTGCAAAAACGTCGGAAAAGGTCACAAGGGGGAAATTACATCCTGGGGGAAATTTTCCTTAATCCCGATCAAATGAACACAGCACCACCCACTGTGTGGTGACAAGTAACACTTAAGCTCACAGTTTCCCTACTTGGTTTACATCGAGATGTCTCCTACACGTCCACAGACCAAGCAACTCTATACAATCGTAACTTTGCTATGAAATTCCTCCATCTACCCCACAACCGTAACAATATTAAGTGATGAACATTTTATCTTGTAGACGTGTCCAAACTGTCATTCAAATATTTAAACTGTCATTAATAACCGATTTTAACATGATTTTATCATGTTCTCTGAACTCTCAAGTTTTAAATGTTTATTTTCATTTTTATTTTTTGTTAAAGCAGTGATTCATCATGCCGTGTGGTGGTTGTTCCAGGTATCTTCCTACTTGTTCTGCTCGTGCTTCCAACTGTCATCTTAATTTTGATGTTTTTACAATCTGATCTTCTTCACGACTTCTTTGAGGTGAGTTCATGGATCCACATGATACTATTTCTGGGTTTTCCCTTTTCTTTTTCTTGGCTTCATAATGTCTTGTTTCAAAGTCAGGGTATATTTCTGTTTACTTGCATTTTGGTTACCTTCCCCCACATTTTGGTTACCTTGTGTATCAACCTTGCTTTTTCTGCCCTACCATTTTTTTTAGAGTTTAACATGTTCCATTCCTGTGCTCTTAATTTTGTTTTTTATTCCCACAGCTTTGTATGACCTGCTTCTGATTTGTAAATATTGTATGTGAAAGCCATTTTATGCTGATACTGTCAGGGAATAGGAGTTTTTAAAAAGCATGCAGCAGGTGTTTTATGCGTCTGCAGCTGAAGGCCAAAGGCACTGTTTTTTTTGTTACCATAACTCTTGAACCACTAAAGGGATTTCAACCATACATTGCATATGTATGGACTCCAATTAATAGATTAACTGGTTGGATGTTGGGTTAAAAATGTCAAAGGTTGAAGGTCAGGTGGCCTTTAAATGAAAATCTTTATTACGTTAACTTGTAAACCACTGAAGGGATATCAATCAAACTTGGCACAAGTATGGACTGCAATGCAAAGATGAACTGATTCATTTGTGGGGTTCAATTGGTCGAATGTGAAAGGTCATGTGCCCTTTGAAAATCATTTTGTCGACCATAACGACTTAGAAATATCTGATGTCTTTTCTATTCATTTTTTTCTCTCTTGCACGTTCTCTCAAGTCACTTAATTTTTCCGTTTAATTGATATTAAACGTAATAGTGGGTTGCCATCTAATGTGCGTGGAAGCATATAAATGTCCATCGACGCATTAATGTTGTATTATTTACCTCCACCACCAAAAGTGGATGGAGGTTGGTTTCACGTCTGTCTGTGAGCAAGATATCTCAAAGTAGTGGACGGATTTGGCCGAAACTTGGAAGACCGGGTTGGGTGTGTGACCAGGACAAAATGATTCGATTTTGGTGAAGGTCATGATCCAGATATGAGAATTTTTCAAGTGATTAATCACCATTTAGAGATAGAACCAAAAACGACATATAGCGCAATATTTCAAAATATTGTGGATGCATTATGACAACGCTTGGTGGATGAGTTGGGTCGGTGATAAGAACAAGCCGATTAGATTTTGGTTTAGGCTGGGGTGCAGATCCGGCCTATCAGTTGGATACAGATCGTAAATTTCATCAGGCACTCTCCGGACTGCCATTCTAATTGTCATCATCATTATTATCACTCTGCATTTGCGGAAGAAGCCTTGAACGTTTTTGATCGTTTTACCTGCCGAGAAATAACGTTTATAGTAGCTTTCATGTTGTAGCAATTTTCTCTTCGCAACCACATTCCTGGAACCAGAGGTGGCGTCAGTCATTTGGTGGCCCCATGCAAAACGCAATGGTGGCCCAGTGCGGCCCCTCCGAGTCCTGGTAATCCATCATCACACTAAAAGATGCATTTTGACGTCAGTCTGTCTGTTGGTGTATACGGTCATTACTTCTGCACTCAACCAACTAAACTTGCCAAGTGACCTATGGGTCATAAGGCAAAGGTTGTAGCGACTTCAGTTGCTCCCCTTACCAGGAGTTCCGAAGGGGGGACAATGCAAATCATCTTCGTAAATGTGTACCGTGTAGCTCCGTTCCCAGTTGTGGTTGGAGAGGGTATTACAAGTGACACTTCAGAACCCTCCATTGTAGTATGAGGAAGAGTACTTCATGTTATTTTCAAACTCACTTAGCCTATGCTGCTTTTGACTCAACTGCAAAAAAATCTGGAGGAATTCCCGCTTATTACCTTTTTTCCGCATTGGAAAGGTGTGTGTGTGTGTGTGTGTGTGTGTGTGTGTGTTGTGATGTGTGTGTGTTGTGTGTATCTACACGCACACATATATACACACACACATATATACACACACATATATATAGACACACATATACACACACACATATACACACATATATACACACATATATATATATATATATATATATATATATATATATATATATATCCACACACATATACACACACATGTATACACACATGTATACCCACACATGTATACACACATATATATATTGTTACGGCTGTGGAAATTCGCAACCACCATTCAGGTCCCGTAGGTGAGGTATTTCTGAAGTACATGTGTAGTTAGCTCCAAACCCGTTGTTTAGAGGGAATTAATGTGATTCATTCGGGCTGCGACGCTTTGAGTCAGTCGTTTTTCTGTTCTTTCTTTATTTTTGAACCAACCACGTCAACCACAACCACACCATCCCACCACACGCCGACCGCGCTGCGGCCGCGCCCGCCTCCGCCATCTGCGCTACTGCATCTTCGCCACCCACCATTCTTCTCCGCGCTTGGTGTGGGGAAGAGAAACGGAGAGGCGCAGCTGGCGCCCGATTGGTGGACGCGCGGTGTGACGCGGCCAGGGAGGAGGAACGCCCCTCTTCGAGACCTTTCTCGAAACTCCTCGAAGGGGTGGAGCAGGGAATGGGGCGAGCAACAGGGCGGAGCGTGGGGCGTATAAAAGACGCCGACGGGTGAAGCAAGTGAGGAGGCTCGAGGAGGCTCGGATGAGCTCAGAGGAGGCTCGGAGGAGGCTCGGTGGATGTTCTTGCTCCGCGGTTGCTCTGGCTCTCGCTTCCGCTCGCTTTCTGAGGCCGCTGGCCTGGTCTTGGTGGGGCGTCGCAGGACCCGCTGGCGGGAAGGAGCGTCCGCCATACCCCCCCCCCCTCTATCCGCGCTGGGATAGCGCCGAACACTCGGTCCGGGGCGTCGAGTGCTCAACACGGGCAGGCGCGAGGCACGCAGGAGAGGACTCGCCTGCCACGCCAGGGCACGGAGTCGCGGCCAGGCGGGACCACGTCGGCGGACTTCGGAGTGGGGCTCGACGGCCCACCAGGAAGTCACCCTTCTTTTCTTTGGGTTTTTGGGCAAATGACTGTGGAGGCGCCTGTCTTGTGAAGTAGAACTGTTATAAGTGTTGCCGTGTGTACGCGTTATTCGGTAGTATCTCTGCGTCACTGTTTCTTTTGTTTCATTGCTATATGTGCATACTGTATGGCTTGTAGTATGTAATCTCTCTCG
>CM068963.1:104639156-104651944 GCA_035128595.1 Eptatretus atami
GACTTGCATTGCATTCTCTGGCGTTGTCACGGTGACTGGTCTACCACTCTTTGGCGAGTTGTGGATAGACCGCGTCCTCTCAAATTTGTCACGTATCCAGTAAATCGTGAGCCTCGTTGGTGGAGGCGATGCAAATGTTTCTCGCCACTGCTCTCGCACACATTCACTATTCTCTGTCTTCCAGTACTGTTTCAAAATCCAGTTGCGCTCTTCGTCCGTTAAATTATAGCCATCGTTAAATTTCCACTTTACCTGCAAATAAAAGATGTATTATAGAAAAAATTACGAAAAAAAAAAAATTATTTTGTTGTCTTCCTCCGAAACTACCACACACAATTTGGATGAGCTTGACCACAGCCTTCATCACGCGAAGGTTGGACTAAAGTGTATCGGACTGCCTATCAAAGTTTTGTTCCCGGCATCAAAAATTTCAGTGTCGAAGGAGGTCTGCGGGGGGTTTGATGACTTGCTCCTGATCCAGGTGAGCATCAGGACAGGAGTCCTGGTGTTTTTCACATGCAACTGTACAGAGAATAACTTCTTAGGATTATTTGCTGTGCAAGAAAGGCAATTCGTTTTTTCCAATTTGGTGGGGGAATGGGAAAAAAAAGCATCTCGTTTATCAAATAATTTGGGCTTGAATTTATTACTGATATTGATTTGTAATTCCATAAAAGAAATTGAAGCTGTGGGTTTGGTTTTCCTTGTTTTTAATTCGAGTTCAGTTGGATAAGATCACAATGAGCTGATTACAATAAAACTATCATTAATTGCTAGTAAATCATCAATGGAATCTAATGATGTTTTCACACCTTCGCAACAGTTGTTAGTTTATTCATACACATGTCTCACCCAATTAGAAACTCGTTTCATGTGCAGAAATAAATTTACAAAAGGAAAGGGGCTGGATCTGAACCCTATGGGTATCCAACCCCACTGTCTGCTGGAGTATCTTGTTGCAAATGTAAAGAAACTGTTGAGGAGAATCGAAAACTTTCTTAACAGTTTATTTTTGAAAGACTACATGAATATTATGCCGGTGCTGACTTAATGGTTCGGGCTGGAGGGTATGGGATCCGAGGATCCTGGAAGTTGCGAATCCCCCTAGGGTGTTGAATAATACCACGGTGGGTTGACTGATGCCTGTCGATCCTTCTGAGACAGCAAAATGAGTGCAGCTTGCAGGTATCCTGTGTTGGAGTGGCGACCTGTCCAGATGTGCCCAATAGCCAAGGAAAACTGCTTTAGGCAGCACCAATGCTCTGCACAGGTATGCTCCCGATGATGGATGGATGGTATGGACATGAATATTGAGTTCCTTTATAGACCGTGTTGCTCTTTTTTGATAGCTTTAATGCTATAGTTTATAATGTGCACATTGCAGATTCCACCAAAAATTACCTTATCGGAGGTTTAGAGACAAACAAAATTAGTTTTTCTTTAGGCCTTGTTACTGAAGCCAAATATACTTCTAATCTTCCATCTGTTGTGTGTCGTGTATCAAGCAGAAAAGCCAGTTCTGAACATATCACTGTCATACACACACAGTAGGTCTGTGTAGTCTGGCATGATGAAGACAGTATGAATGTTTACTCCGTGTGGTTTTTTACACTATAGATCGATGATTTAATTTAAATGTTGCAGATTTCAATTGAATCAATGGTATAGAGAAGAGTAGGCTATATCCTGTGGCAAATGGGACAGGAGCATGGACCCATGGAAATTCTATGTAATGTAAAATGTGACTTCAGGACCTCAATTCCCACACCACCACCCTTCCCCCTCCTCTCTCCTGCCCCCCCCCCCCCCCCCCCCCCCCCCCACTGTCTTTTCTCTTTTTTTCTCTCTCTCTCTCTCTCTCTCTGTCTCTCCCCTTACCTTCAACCCCTCACCCCTCTTCTTTTTTTTCCCCACCCTCACTCTGTTGACACTCCCCCACTCTGTACCCACCCCACCCCCACTCTGTCCACAAGCCTGATGTTGGCTTAATAGACCATGTGAGGTACTCGCTATTACCTTCCAGAAAATGATTTTCGTTGTGCAGATCACCAATCTGAATGTTAAATTTGCATCGTAAAGATTTTATACGCTGAGTCCAAAATCCACTTGTTTCCACATCGAGGATGTGACACAATTGGTCATTTTGGCAATTAAAGATAAACCGAACATTAAAGCACGATTTTGACACAGAAATGAAGAATCAAGATTAGACTGATATGTACGTCAAAGAAACTCTTGTGAGGTCTTTAAAATGATACAATATGTTTATACAGACCCTATTCACTGTTATTAAAGATGTTTATAATTAAAGGTCGTAAACCGAAGCAGTTTTTACCGGCCGAAAACGTCTGGACCGAACCAGACAGGCCTTCGAGTTGACCAAGGCAACTTTTTGCTTAAAAGGCAGCCACACTGGCTATTAAAGGTAGTTACATTGACTATTAAAGACAGTTACATTGGCTATTACGGGTTAAATCAAAGACAAAGAGACTGCGCGACTCAGCCTGATGAAAAGTGGAACCGCCACAAGAGGATTACTGTATTAGAACTCCAGTATTTCTTGCTCTGAAGCGGTTGCTGAACTCGGCTCTTGATTTGCTGCTATTACAAAAACTCAAGTCCACTATTACATGCTAACCAACTGAATACTACTGTGTAGTAGATCACCACAGCAAAAGCAGTGTGACACCCGCATTCACAGTTCGTCGTCGAATCATCGTCAGTTCCGCTTTCATCATCCATAAGTTCCATTTCTGCACGGGTCTGTTTATCGTTGGCGCAGTTTTGGCACCCACAGCACTCTGTGCAGGTCAGTCCTTTTGACCAGCAAGAACACTGTGTTGGTCTCGCATTTCATCTTCTTGCAATTCCATTTCGTCGCCTCTAAGGGCCCTATCACACCTTGACGTTTTAGCCAGCGTATGGCAAGGTATCAAAATGTATGTAAAGCGCTGGCGTACGCTGAACTATGATGTTTTTTTAAAAGTTTTGGGCGTATAATAACGTCTTGGACGTATGCATAATGTATTAGTAACGTCACAGAACGTTTCAATCACATATAGATAACTTATACCAACGAAATGCTGAGCGTGTTGTCGGCGTTCACAACCTATGCCCAACGATAGTCTAACTTATGCATAGGGGCGCAGCAGCGTATCGCCGACGATCACGTGGCGTAGGCTATTCATAGGCTACGGCTCGACGATTCAAATCATAACCGCACTAGACATCGAAGTGTGAAGCCGGTCACACCGTGACATTTTAGCCAGCGTATGCCGACGTATGAAAAATTTGCCGAACCAAGCTGGCACACGTCGAATACGTTATGGGTAAGTTTTGTATACGTTAAGAGCACGCTGGCATACGTCGTAGTACGCTGGCAGACACGTAGTACGCTGCATACGTGTCATACGCCGAGTACATCGAGAAATTTTCAGCATGTTGAAAATTTCTCGACGTACTCGGCGCATGAGACACTTCCGCATACGCTGGCATAAGTTGTAGGCACGTTAACGCGATCGTGACACAGGTCGACACACGTTACTTGTTACGTTACTCATAAGTCGAAACACGTCGACGTAATGGTTAGCGTCAGTGTTCCAGACTCCCTGTTTTTTTTTTTTCTCGGTATGACGGTGATGCTGACACTTCGATTCTTTAGTGCGGTTATGATTTAAATCGTTGAGCGGCAGCCTAATTAATTATATTATATCATAAACTGCACTAGAAATCGAAGTGTCAACATCACCGTCATGCCGAAGAAAAAAAAAAAAACCAAAAAAAAAAAAACCAGGGTGCCTGGAACACTGACGCTAACCATTACCTTGACGTGTTTCGACTTATGAGTAACGTACAAGTAACGTGTGTCGACGTGTGTCAACGATCGCGTAACGTGCCTACAACTTATGGCCAAGCGTATGCGGAACGTGTGACGTATACGCTGGCATACGTCGAAAAATTTCAAGCATGGAAAATTTGTCTAACACCTCGCGTACTATGACGTATGCCAGTGTACAAAGACATATGCCAGCGTACTACGAAAAAAAGCCAGCGTACTACGATGTATGCCAGCGTGCTCTTAACGTATATACAACTTACCCATAACGTATTCGACGTGTGCCAGCGTTTTAGCCAAATTTTGCATACGTCAGGCATACGCTGGCTAAATCGTCAAGGTGTACAGGGCCTTCACAGTTCCTTCGGCGCTGGTGGTTTGCTCAGTCAGTGAACAATCAGTGCTCCGTTGCATTCCACCATCCGTGAAATGTAGGAGAGGGCTTCTATATAAACCTCTCAGTCGCGCGGGTGGTGGATCGCAGACTGATAGTTCACTCTTTTGCAATGCAGCATTCAGAGCGTCGCTTGTAGGCGGCAACTTCTGTTCTCCCAGCGACTGGCTGCAGAATAGCTTTGTAGCGAGCCTCATCCACACTCTTCATGGTCGGCTGATTGTACATGGCGCAGACGAATTGTTCCAGGTCGTGAATGATATTCTGATCTCGCATGAATTCTCGACCAATGCTCCCGAAACAGGTGATGAGATGGGACCCTTCATTCATCAAGTCAAATGGCCTTGTTTTGCCCTTACCGTGGAATGCACTGGTGGTATCACTTCCCGTGAAATTGTGCAAACCTATCAACGCATCGCAGACAGAACTTTCCAGGGCATTACTCAGCTTCCTAATGTCAACGACGTAATGTCCTTGGGACTTCCTGTGACCAGATGGAAATTTCGCGCCCGAATCGACTTCGAGTGAGCCAATGCCAACACAAAACACATCGGTGTCGAAACTCTCTATGGCACCGACTCTTCATTCTGTCCCGCATGGCGGCATGTAGCATGAGCTTCGTGTCAGCTTCCTCATGGTCACATTCAAGTTCAGTACTGACGACAGTCATGACACCATTCGACGCCTTGATTTTCCACATTTGCCGGCATGACTGACGTACAACAGTATGACGGCCAGTTTTGATGGAGAGATGTTTCTCATCCACGATTCGACGATTAACTCTATCAACGCCTCCTTGTTGGCTCGCCTCAGGAGTAATTGGCCCCCTGTTTTGGAAGGGCTTGATCATGTCCGTAGATGGTTCGCACCTGAGGATCGCCCGCCCTGCCCGCTCATCTGGCGTGCTCCAGGCACTTGATGCTGATACTTGGGGTAAGTTTCAAACACACGTCCAGTCTCGAAGATTGGTTATGTCGTGCTTTGGCCACTACGATGTTCAGCACCATCTCTTCCAGTTTGCCGAAAGTGTTAGGCAGTGAACCACCTTTATCGCCTGAATAATGGCCATTCCATCCACAATGTTGCACCTTGGATAGGGCCGAGCGTCCACACGGCAATCGGGCTACAGTTTCAGTATATGGTTGCGGAGTTTGGCTTTGTCCGTCTTAGCAATCGAACCATCACCGGATGCCGGTGGGAAAGATATGTTCGCCAGTGGGTACGCGAGCAGATCGTGGAGTGTTACATTGCTTTTCTCGCCAATCAACAGCAGTCGTGTGAAAAGACGATTCATTCGCAATTTCAACCTTCGGCATCTTGCTGGTGGGGAGTCGCCGACTTGCCTCGCGCCTTCGAGAAAGTTGCCAATTTGGCCTTCAAAATCGGACTGAAGAATGGGGACCTCACCCGAGAGAAGCCGATCACGCAAGAATTGCACGACAGCATTCTCTCCCTTGACATACGCGTTCATCAAGTCTGCGGAAGTGGCTGGCGGTGCGATGACACCTGAACTAATATTGACGAGTTCAAGGTGAGCGCCTGAGAAAGGTTAATCATTTGAAGTACTGTGTCCATCACTTGTACCACCACTGCTTCGTTCTTCTTCGAGCTCGACACATCCAAACCCTTTCTCGTTCGGGGCTCGTCGTGGATACCGCCATGGACTCACATTTCCTTGCGATTTCCGCACGTGCTGGTTGGGACAGGATCCACTTCTTCACAGCTTGCTTTTCTGAGTGTAACCAATGATTCCTCCACTGGTCTTGCTGTCCCTACTTAAAGCTTGCTCTATGATCTGATCACACGCAACACTACTAAATCCATAACGAGTATGCCGTTGGGCAGTCCATTTGCCATCCATGCACGCTTGATAGGTGTCTGGGTGGAGTGCTCTAGCCCAGCCATTTTCAGCCAGTAAACGGGTAAGTACCTTGCATAGTTTAGGTGATGGTACGAAAGTACCAGGGCATTGACGCTCTCATGATCGCAAGGTGTTTCGGCCAGTTCGAAGTATGAGTTGCCCATATAAGCTCTTTAGTGCTAGCTCCACCATTTCCAAGTAGGAGCACCAGAATGTGAATGTTTTGCTCGCTGTACATTGCTGCTGTCTGAAGTCGCTGTGTAGCGTGTGAACATTTCTGAGACCTCTTCCGATGACAGTAACTGTTCGAACAATGGAGACGGAAACGTTTCCTGGAGACACTCTATACACCTCTCGAATCGCACACGCGTCCTCTGCGAGGGAGTCCATGAAGACCTGGAAGCATAGTCTTCCTAGCGCTTCGTAGACGAGCTTGTGACAGCGCAGACTCCTGTTATAGTGTGGCCGTTTATTACTGAATTTGCAGAACGCTGAGCGACAATACCAGACTCTATTATAAGGTCTAGCAGACCTGCGTCTGAATCTTTTGCCGATCACGCCTAGGAAGCTCATGAGTTGGTGAATTCGCCGAGAACGAATTACCAACCTTTCTGTCAACTCCGGGTGCAACCAACGAATCTCCTGCGCCTTACCGTAGATCGCAAGGTCGAAGACTAGAACTACTTCTTCACGTTCCAGTTTATCAGCCATATCGATGCTTTGGCGTAGGGACCGTGTAAACTGTGTCCAGTTCCGTGGTGATGCCTCGATCACGGGAAGGTAGATGACGGCTGACTTGGTCAACTCTTCATCCCGACGAAGGAGGGTGTTGTACTCAGTCCATGTCGGCAACCGCCCGTCCGTTTTCTGGACCGTTTTCATTGTGTAATAGGACACATCCAGCAATAGCCTGTCCTTTTGTGACGGACTGATGTCAATGTCACAACTGTAAAAGGCTGTGGTCCCTTGCCTTTTCCCGCCACCATACTTGAGAATGGTGGCGTGTTACCAACTAATGACCGCTGACGACGGCTAATTGGAGTCACTGGACGAGCGTGCTGAATCGGCTCAGAGGGTGCGTCTTGTATCATCAATCCATTGGTGTGGTGAGTGGTCCCATGACGGTGAGGGTCTCCTCACTGAAATCGATGTTATCGTACACAAATATTGTCGGTACATTTCTGAGGCAGTTTGAGGGCAGTTTTCCCTCCTGATCAATCTGCAACAGCACCAAAGCAGTTTCCAACACCTGTTTAGTACTGACTGAGACACAATGCCCAAGCTTGTTGAGCAGTCCTAACAGTCGAGTAGAACCAGTCCAATGTTCACAGTCAGGCCCAATGCATAGACTTCGGAGTAAACGTCTGACCCTTGACGGTATAGAAACAACGTCTTGAAGAACAGAGAGCATTTCAGATGAATATGCCGTGGGAGTTCCACAAATTCTCCAGGGTTGGCTCGTCTGACAGGCCCGCTATCCATGCAACAAGGTTGTTCAATGCAACAGGGACGGCTCTTTCAGCATTTGAAATGTCGAAGTCAGGAGCAAGTGGTGGCCATGTAATGTCCACACTTTGGTGTTTGTTCAGGTCATCCCTCACCATGAGTGCTCCCGAGTATAGAACATGTAAATTGAGGCCTGAGTCACCCTGCTGTGGACCCTGGCTGGCTTCATCCTCTGTAGTTGACTGTTTCTGTTGTAGAGCTACTGTCTACAACAGCAGCCTGAGCAATGGAACCAATATCAATGTCCTTCATGTACACCCTTCGCTCTCAGACATTTTTGGTGGACGATAGAAAATCATGTCTGGGTACCGTTCCTGCAGTCTTTTCTTCAGTCTTGTTGCCTGGTAGTTGGCCTTATCCTGACCTTCGCATACTCTGAGTCGGTCATTGAACATCTCACACAACTTCTTCATATGTATAGATTGCTTTCCATCAATGAGTCTACCTGGATTACTTTATCACAGAAAATGCCAAATGTTGAGTCATAGTTCACTTTCTGAGTTTGGAGTTTACTTTCACTCTGTCTGTGGTATGTGTCATTCACATACTCGTAATAACATTTTCGGTAATAACAAACTTCCAGCGCCACACAGTCTTTATGCTTTATAGTTGTCATTATTCTCACATCACGTTTTATCTCTCCTCTGCTCAGCAGTTTCCCTCAGCTTTCCTTCATCCTGTGTTTCTGCCAAGCACAACTGATCACGTTGAGATTTCCTTTGACATGATGAATTTGTCTTTTTTCTGGCATATGATACAAATTATTGGCAGTACACCAGCTGATTTGCCAGCCACCCTTTCTACAGAGGTTCTGAGGGATTTTCTACGTATTTTGTGGTATGAGTGCCCATCTTCTTCGAGTCCGCCACCACCTCACTGCTCTAGCAGAAACTGCAGTAGTGCTGGCTTCTGATTTCCTTTTCCTGGCTTCAGCGCGTTTTATATGATCCTTGTTACAAAACGACGCATAGCAGAACCGGTGACAGCCGGCATCCGCAGGAGGATCAGTCATTGGCAGCAGTTTCATAATTTGATCAGCCAGCAAATGGCATTTGTTGATAGTTTCACTATTTGTGGCGTCGCACCAAGCCTTCACACACTCGCATACCTTACGCCAGCTCTTATCCGTGAATTGCATCACTTCTATCATCCTCCGCGCCCAAGTGTATGAAACAACGCATATTTGGTTGTTGAAAGACCAAAATCACTCAAAATCACACGAAAACCATGGGCGCCGCCATCTTGATTTGTTGTTTCCTGGTCGTTTCCTCCGCGATTAGAAGCACGCCACGCCACTTCACGGCGGTAATTTCAAATGGTAATAACTGTCGGTGTGTCAACTTGCGCATATGGAACAAAGTAGGAATTTCAATGGTGTGTTCTCATGAATGTACAGGTGAATTTCGTTTAGATTGGTGATCTGCACAACGAAACGGAACGAACCGACCCACCTCCACATGACCTATAATGGTCAAGGTAGCTGGTTTAAGATCTTAGGGTCTGAGTATGAGCCTGTCGTGCCAAATAATCACAGCAAAATTAGCACATCTAAAGGAAAGGGCCGGGCCAAACGCAAACCCGTTTTATTGTTATCGTCAAAACCCGTGTGAGATGAAAAGTATGATCAATTTTATAAAACACAATGTTTCGCTTTCATTCCACTCGCAAGGAGTGACAGACCGATAGACCTGTAGCCGGAGCAAGGTACCACTATCGTCATTTGACTGTGTGACGTCATGAACTTTCCCTCACCGAAGATCACGTCACCACCATCCAGGATTCCGCACGCAGTATCACCTCACCATACGGATCCACCAGTGCAGCCAGCATGCGCTATGGCATATAGTCCACCAATGTCTGGAATTCTGCAGGAGGGATGCGGCACCATTCCTCCACGAGAAAGTCAATAAACTCACACCTGCTTGATGGAGGTGGAAAACGGCGTCTCAGGCGTCTCTAGAATATCCCATAAATGCTTGATTTGTTCAGATCCAGTGACCGAGAAGGCTATGACATATGGATAACATCAGTGTCATGCTCATCGAACCATCGAGTGACCACATGTGCTCTGAAGATGGGGGTCATTGGGGTCTCCTCTTGCAGCCATGCTTTCTTTTTTTTCCAAAATTATAGGCAACTCGGCCTGTGTAGCCTTTTTATACTTGACCCTATGCATGCTGGGATGTTATTTGCTTAATTAACACATGGGCCACACCTGTGTGAAGCCGTTGGTTGGTGTCCCTCATTTACCTAGGCGTTTCCTTTTGTCCACTACCTGCACATACATATACATACCCTCATTATATATAGAAGATAACAACAATACGAACCAATATAACTGAAGATAAATTAATTACCAAAGTATCAAGTTCAATTTATTATTCAGTTTAAGGGACATCCTTTTGAGTGAATTTCCACCAACTACTGAAAGGGTACAATTTCAACACATGCATCTTTAAGATCACTCACTGGTGTTCTGCACACAAAGGGTTGCGAGCTTCTCAGGTGCACCCTTGCAGTAAACGTGCATGTGGCGCTCGCCCAACGTGCGCGTAACACAGACATCCGCTGCAGGGTCGAAGAAAATGGAAATTGTTGCACAATGCCCACCTCAAAACCATGCTGTGGATAGGATGGTGGAGGCAAACAGAAAAATAAACCAGCAAACAAAGATGAAACTTTCAAAACTGTGACATCAAGGGACAGACAATCAATGAACTTGTATTACAGAGCTAAAAGAAAAGAAAAGAAAAAGTGAGCTGCTTATTTTTCCAGATTCTTGAGTAGCATTCTCCAATTGCTCTTGAAAATAACTTTTGACAAACTAGTTAATTAATCTTTCATCTCGTGTAATCACACAACTGCCTGCCATAGGTGGGCACACTTAAGGGCTCTGTTATTAGCCTCTGCCAGATCCTTTGATGATCACGCCTCATTAGATGATCCATAGTCTTGTGTTCAAGACCGCACTCTCAGTTGGCATAATATTTACTGTGTCAACATCTCAGCACATCGTCGATTCAGGTTTTAATAGGTTGTTGTCCATTGTTGGTTGGCACCTGGTGAGAGTTTCCCTATCGGCTCAATGTTCATTCGCTCTTCATCTGAGGCCAGTTGAAATATTTAATCACAAGGGTTCAGCCTCATTGAGGTTGGATTTCCGTTGGGTGAATGGATTGATTATAGGAAGCTCCTGCAAGATTCAAGTCATGGAAGGATAACTGGATGGCCATCAAGAGGGTGTCTTTCATCTTCTGATCATCTATGGTATTCTATTTGGCTTGTTACTGCTCTCATGTCAGGTGGTGCAACACCAACCAGCTATATTATGATGGCTCATATTGGTGGGTTTCAGACAGCCAGTAACGCAACGACATTTTGAGTTTGGCACTGGCCAGGTCTAGCTTCTTGACATGGACTGATCATTCCCAAACTGGGCATTCATATTCCACCCTGGAAGAAGCAGAGGGAGACACAAACCTTAATGTCATTCCACACATGGCGAGCCAAGAGAAAAGTGCAAGACAACTTTCCACAGTCATTACTCTCACCATAATTTCACTCTTTCTGATTTAACATTGACATCATACATCATACAACTCCACACTCAAACCACATGTGCACAGACATCTTCCTTGTGATTTTCATTCCCATTAGCACACCCAAATAATCACAGCAAAATTAGCACATCTAAAGGAAATTGCTGTTCTAGTGATGCAGTGAAATGAACCTCTCTCATGCTTTTCTCTGTGCTGGAACTATTGTGAAGCCTCAAGTATAATAATCCAATTATCAGCCAAGATCACAGCTGCACAAATTGCGTGAACGATGTTTCACCACAAAACACATTTGTCAATCCTCAAAAAGAAATATACATATACAGGGGGCTGCAAAAGTAGGTATACAGTAATGAAAAACAAAACGTGTGCACAAAACGTATTTTATTGATTATACAAGCATATCAATAATAACATACCAATAATAAACATATCAATAATAAACATATTAATCCCTCAAATGTTCAAACTGTTTGCCCCCGGCATTCACACACTCCACTAGTCGAGTGTGGACACCCATGCACACTCTGGCACAAAGGTCTTTATCAGCATCAATTTCCTGGCAAGCCTCCCGTATGAACTGAATCATGGCATCAACAGAACGTGGCTTGCGTGCGAAAACCCTGTCTTTTACACATCCCAGAAAAGAAGTCCATAGGGGTGAGATCCGGCGAACGTGGTGGCCAGTCAACGGTTCCCGACGTCCAATCCACCTGTTGGTAAATTCTTTGTCAAGTAGTGCACGCACAGTGAGTGCGAAGTGCGGTGGCGCCCACCTGCTGAAAGTAGAAGTCGTCCTGCTGCTGTTGTTCGCGTCGCTGTGTATGATTGTATCCGTCAGCATGTTCAGATACACGTGTGTGATCGACAGTCATGTGCAGAATGATAGTCCAACAACACCTTTGCAGGACAGGCCAGCCCACACTGTCACCCCAGGTTGATTGAGCTGTTGCTCAATCGTGACTTTAGGGTTTTCAGTTGCGTAGTACACACAATTGTGCCGATTAACAGCACCCGATAGCTTAAAGTTTGCTTCATCGGACCACACGATTTTGCGCAGAATGCTGTCACCCTCTCGTTCCTCGTTCAGGGTGGCTTCGCAAAATTGTAAACGCCGATCCGAGTCATCCTCTAATAAACCATGTATCAATCGTGGCGCGTACATTTTCAGTCCTACACGGTGCATCAAACGACCCAACGATCTGCGTTCAATACCCAATTGAGATGACGCCCTGTTTTTCGATTTCTGAGGGCTCTGGGTAAATGCCAGGGCGACTTGCATTGCATTCTCTGGCGTTGTCACGGTGACTGGTCTACCACTCTTTGGCGAGTTGTGGATAGACCGCGTCCTCTCAAATTTGTCACGTATCCAGTAAATCGTGAGCCTCGTTGGTGGAGGCGATGCAAATGTTTCTCGCCACTGCTCTCGCACACATTCACTATTCTCTGTCTTCCAGTACTGTTTCAAAATCCAGTTGCGCTCTTCGTCCGTTAAATTATAGCCATCGTTAAATTTCCACTTTACCTGCAAATAAAAGATGTATTATAGAAAAAATTACGAAAATAAAATATTAAAAATGGTAATAGATTTTAATGAATTAAATGAATTCTAGTATTAAATGAATCTAGCACCAC
>CM068963.1:104727702-104738229 GCA_035128595.1 Eptatretus atami
CATACGTCGTCATACGCCGAGTACATCGAGAAATTTTCAGCATGTTGAAAATTTCTCGACGTACTCGGCGCATGAGACACGTTCCGCATACGCTGGCATAAGTTGTAGGCACGTTACGCGATCGTTGACACAGGTCGACACACGTTTGGTAGCTTCTTCCGTTCTCGAGTTATCGTGCCTTACAAACAAACAACAAGCAGTCATAGACTGGTACTTACGAAATCTTGTCAAACTTGACCTCTGACCTGGTCTAATAAAAGGCTGTCTCTAGAGAGTAGCGACGCAAAAACAGAGTTTCTACGATGATTCTGTACCAAAACCATTCAAAAATTCGAATTTTTGACCTCACCGTGGACCTTGAACGTTGACCATTTTGACCAAAAATCTAATCAGCACTAGCCATCACCCTACCTGAATCACGTGGTGTTATTTGACATGGTAGCCTTCTTCCGCTTCTTGAGTTATCTGACCAAAACCATCAAAAAATTCGAATGTTGACCTCACCGTGACCTTGGACCGTTGACCGATGTTTGACCCAAAAATCTAATCAGCACTAGCCGATCACCCTCCTGAATCACTTGATGTAATTTGACATTGTAGCTTCTTCCGTTCTTCGAGTATCGTGCCTACAAACAAAACAAACATACAAAACAAAACAAACAAAACAAGCAGAAACGGTAGTCATCAATATACTTACGAAAAATCTACAAACACACAAAAACAAACCAGAAACGGAAGTCATCGAAATTACTTACGAAATCTTTCTAGATTTCGTAAAACAAACAGAAACGGAATCATCAATATACTTACGAAATCTTTAGATTTCATAAGTAACAAACAAACAGAAACAGAAGTTCCCATCAAATACTTACGGAAATCTTAGATTTCGTAAAGAGTAATTAAGTGATAAAGATATATTATCATTAAATTGTCCTGCTACTCCCTCGAACTGTTTTGTGTACTCACAGGCAGGTTATGTGTGGTCAGGATGCATGCAGCAATAACTGGTAGGCACTTTGCTCTGGACCCATTCACAGTGTGCGGTTCAATCTCGACGCATGCACACGCACACACCACTATGCATATATAATAAATAATGCTACATGTGCAAAGTATCACAATAAAAGACCGTTTCATTATAGAACTTATAACAGCACTCTTTGACTGATATGCCTCCACCACATATTACATCATGATATACACTTATACAGATTGATTTAAATCCCTTCAGCTGTTCTCAAGTATCACATTCTTACCTGACATGACCTTTGACTCTTGACCCCATAACCGAATGAGCTAATCATTGCATTATACATTCTTGTACTGCATTTTGATTAGATCCCTTCAGCCATCTCAAGTTATCGCGGAAACGAAATCTAATGATGGACGACAGACATTCAACCCAGAAACATAATGCCTCCAGCGACTTCAATCAGCCAGAGGCATAACAATTCCTACGACAAACAAAGCTCAAGATGCAGGGGAAATCTATTAACATTTGGGACCACAGCAGGACATCATTGTGCACCCCACAACATTATATGCAAAAGTTCGGGGAAGAACTGTGTTAATCCAAACATCAGACCTTGAGCAACATGTCAGGAAAGTGTTCAGAGAGTACGCTGTAGGAGCGACCACAAACAGCGAAATGGTACGGCTGCAAGTCGGACGTCTTTTGAGCATTCTCCCAGCCACGCCTCCATCTGGCAAAGGCTGCAGAACATTGCAAAAGAGCAACCCCACAAAAGGATAATAAATAAAAATTAAAAACTGCAAAAGTAGATAACAAGCAATTTATACGTTGCATCAAGGAACAAGGATGGTTGAAAGCATTTGAACTTTGACCTGAGAGCATTAAACCATCGTGAAGAGATTTTACAAACAGCCATGCATAATGTACACACAGAGGCGTCGTCAGCAAGATTCCAGCAGATGGAAGCAGGTCGTCCATTGTGTGCAAAGTTTGCGTCAACAACGATGACTTGACTGCATGCTGCCATCATTCCACAGTTTCGCGCAACAGATATCGCGTCAAGATGTTATCACCTGCCCAGAGCAACAAAAACACAGAGCAATTTGGCCTGCTTGGCATTGCCATCTGAACACACAGCTCATGATGCTCGGATTTACTGGGTTGATGCTGTCGAGCAGCAAAATTCTTGAAATTCACATTACTGTGCAGTGGTGCTCCTACAGTCCATGCCTGATAAGGGACTTGTACAAACTCTTCCGTGAGCACGAAATGACAAAAGTCAGGAATGGACCGGATAGAAAGAAAGTAGAAGTACACAAAGCTAGGGGTGTGAATTGCCACCAATATTTTAGCTAAATTATCTTGGTGACAAGCTCTCTGTTGCAAACACCTGAAGGTTCATAATCAAATTTAACAAAAACAGAAAACAATATGGAAGTGCTTAGGATAGATAGTGCTCTACCAGTGACCATGATGGTCTGATGCCAGCTTTGCTGCAATTTCTCCAGCGTAGCGATTGTGTCAATCTTGAGCTTGTTCTCCATCACAACAGCCCCACAAACTCGAGATTTGACTCGATTGTTTCCCTGAGAGTCCAGTGATATCCAATGTAAAGTGAAACTTTGTGAGAAAGTTGGAGTAAAGTACAAGAATAGAAAGGTACAATAAGATACAGAATATAGTAGGATAGCAAACTGGGATAGTACGAAGGGATCCATGTGACTTTGCTCTCCAGCCGACGATGCGCCAGCCCAGCACACGGAAGCCTCTCCGAGTGTAACCACGAAGAATCGACAAAAAAATCTTCTGGAACTGGTGGTTAAAAGATTATGTTTAACATTAATTTAGGTTTTATAGCACAACGGACTAAGTTTTTGACAATGGTATGATCAAACCGAAGGCCTAAAATGTGCTTGGAATCCCACACAGTTTTCATATCGTCATCGCCTGCAAAAAACGTTTGGTGGTCAGTGCCAAAAATTGGGTACAGGGAGTTTGTGGAGGAATGATTTTGGCTTGTTGGTCCTTGCAAATTGGCTGGGAAAGATACATTTGTGTATGTCACAGTGTGTGTACAATAATAAAAGACAAATAGCACATTAGCTGCAGGATGATTATGTAACCCTTGTAGTTGTGTTTGCCTGCGCATGCACACACCTCTTTTCTTTCTTTCTTTTACACACACACACACACACACACACACACACCTATAACTGAAATACAATATAATTAAAGGATTGTTGTAATGATGTTAACCATCAAAACATAGTTCTCTTGCCTAAAGTAAGAACTCAACCTGTAAGCAATTCATGGTTTTCTGACTGCATGGTTCATCAGCTGGGCACAGTTCTTCTCGAGTTTCGATCCTTTCAGCCCAGGACTCCCCAAACGGTGGATCCACAACCTTGGCCATGGATCCACATCAATAGATACCGACATCAGTAGATCATAACCTCAGTTGCGTCCAGGCAGCCAGTCAACCCAACAATGAAACGTCACTAAACAGACTCTACTCGCTCGAGGATTTAATGTATTATCACGTAGTTACAACTCCCATCACACATTCTATGATATGATAATACATTAAATAATGCACATATAACACATCCACCAACAAACACAATCATCCCACTCACCTCTGGATCAAACTGTGTTTATAACGGTTTTTCACCAGCTTTCTTGTCCCAGCAACCACTAAAATGGTTTGAATGGTGTGTGGTGTGGTGTGTGTGTGTGTGTGTGTGTGTGTGTGTGTGTGTGTTATATGTATATATATATATATATATATTATAATATATATATAATATATATATTATATTATATATATATATACCGGGCGTAGTGGCCGTGCGCCCTGTAATCCGGCTACTCGGAGGCTTGGTTGGAGGATAGCTTGAGTACGGGAGCTCTGCACTGCGCTGCGCTATGAGAGGTGTAGGGCAGCCCGGAATCATGGCGAAACCCAATCCATATCCCTGTGTCGTAAGACGCGACCAGGGTTGCGTCAGCAAGGGCATCCGGCATAAAACCTGTGCCAATCAGTATGCGGATCATAACGGATGATCCGCTGTGGCGACCCCCTAACGGGAGCAGCCGAAAGACGAACAACAACTATATATACATATATATATATAATATTATTATATATATATAATATATATAATAAATATACATGTAATACAGTTGTGCACAGTTTTGGTCACCACAGTTCCGGAAGGACATATATGCCATAGAGAGGTTCAGCGTAGGCTACGAGATTGATTCCGGGCCTAGCTCGACTCAGCTATGAGGAGCGGCTGAAGGAGACAGGGCTTTATTCACTAGAAAGGCTGTTACGAGGAGATATGATAGAGATGTTTAACATAATGAAAGTATAGATAAAATAAGTGCAGATGAATTATTCAACAGAGTAGACATGATAAGACCAAGGCCATAGCCTGAGAGTAAAGAAGAGGAGAGTAGATGGTAGTAAGGCAGGGGACTTTCACTCTAGAGTGTAGTAATGCATGGAATGGTCTATCCGGAAAGGTGGCAGCAAAAAAGTAGATAAGTTAAATTAGAATTAGATAGGTACCTGGAAGTTAGGAGATGGAGGGGTAATGGGATGTTGATAAGACTTTTCGGTAGTTTGAGTATTGATGGTGATTGTGTACGAGTGCTGTTGGTGGGGGTCTTGTCAAGGGGGGTTGTGTGGTTGATGTTGTGCCCCTCCCCGAGGAGATGAAAAGGACAAAAAAAAAAATACAAAAAAACAAAAAAAGAAGAAATTTTTATTTCATTAATTACAAACTTCTTTTTATGCATTTTCCTGCCTGGATCTTGTGTAGATGGGTTGGGGTGGTGTTCACAACAGGCATGATGGGCTGAATGCCTCCACCTGTGTTGGATTCCTTGTTATTCTTTGTTGTTTTATTTCTATATATATATATATATATATATATATATTATAATATATATTATATTATGTTATATAAATATCTCGTTAATAAAAGTTTTACTATTCGTATTGTATTCACCAATTCTATTTGGTGTTGTTTTATGATCTAAACAAAACTTGTTTATTCTGTTTATTGTAGCTCCCTGTGTTAGCATACATCTGACTAATTGTATTAATCTATTGACAAGTTCAGTGCTGTGTGTGGTTGCTCTCAGTCTTATTGATTAGCTCACCGGAACGTAGTTCCGGGGAGCTTATGCGATCGAGCAGTGTCCGGAGGTGTCAGTCAGGGAGTCAGTCTGTAAACACTTCAGTCATTATCGCTTGAACCAAACACCGATTTTGATGAAACTTGGCCGCAACCAGTGATGCACCAAAGTGTATCGACCACATCAAAATCTGCGCTCATTAAGGGGGTCGAAGAGGGGTTTTTGACCACCCCCCCCAAATAGGTATTTGTTGTCTCCTCCGAAACTACACACACTATTTGGATGAAACTTGACCACAGACTTCATCATGCGAGTTGGAGCCACTTGCTCAAAGCATACAGTCATGTTCTATGAGAAATCAGTTTATTTAGGCGGTGTATAAGCAACAGTGCACTGCCTCGATCACTCCCGAAAAAAACAAATAACTCAGTTACGTATATTAAGCAAAAGCATGCGTACAATTTATGTGCAGAAACAGTCCCTGGCTTCTGAACATCGTTCATATAAACATTATCGTTTATAACCATGTTTCGGTCTTTCAAACGGTCGAACCATTTGTATGAACACGGCTTCTTTGAACATACCGTCGAGCGCTAAATGTAGGAAATCAGACCTCGAGAGTAAATTACCCATTCACACCGCTTCACTCCAACACTTCCGCCATTCTCTCAATGTGGTTCCTTGCCGACACGAGAGAGACAGCAGGATCGCCCGGCTTTACTAAAATCCTCTCTGACAAGATGGTTATCCCTCATCATCCCTCACACTAGCATAGATGGCAAATGACCCGCATTCCCGGGTTGGGCCATTTTGTTTCTGAAAACCCGCCAACCGTTTTATTGTCGTCAAAACCCGTGTGAGATGAAAAGTACGATCAATTAAAAAAAACACAATGTTTCGCTTTCATTCCACTCGCAAGGAGTGGCAGACTGATAGACCTGTAGCCGATGAGCAAGGTACCACTATCGTCATTTGACTGTGTGACGTCATGAACTTTCCTCACCGAAGATCACGTCACACCATCCACGATTCCGCACGCAGTATCACCTCACCATACGGATCCACCAAGTGCAGCAAGCATGTGCTATGGCATATTAGTCCACCAGTGCCTGGAATTCTGCAGGAGGGATGCAGCACCATTCCTCCACGAGAAAGTCAATAAACTCACACCTGCTTGATGGAGGTGGAAAAACGGCGTCTCAGGCGTCATTCCAGAATATCCCATAAATGCTTGATTGGGTTCAGATCCAATGACCGAGAAAGCCATGACATATGGATAACATCAGTGTCATGCTCATCGAACCATCGAGTGACCACATGTGCTCTGTAGATGGGGGGTCATTGAGTGTCTCCTCTTGCAGCCACGCTTTTTATTTTTTCCAAAATATAGGCAACTCGGCTGTGTAGCCTTTTTTTTATACTTGACCTATGCATGCTGGGATGTTATTTGCTTAATTAACACATGGGCCACACCTGTGTGGAAGCCGTTGGTTGGTGTCCCTCATTTACCCAGGCCTTTCCTTTTTTTGTCCACTACCTGCACATACATATACATACCCTCCAATATATATAGAAGATAACAACAATACGAACGCAATACAACTTGAAGATCAATTAATTACCAAAGTATCAAGTTCAAGTAATTATTCCGTTTAAGGGACACCCTTTAGGTAGTGAATTCCACCAACTACTGAAAGGGTACAATTTCAACACATGCATCTTTAAGATCACTCACTGGTTCTGCACACAAAGGGTTGCGAGCTTCTCAGGTGCACCCTTGCAGTAAACGTGCATGTGCGCTCGCCCAACGTGCGCGTAACCACAGACACCGCTGCAGGGTCGAAGAAAATGGAAATTGTTGTGCAATGCACACCTCAAACCATGCTGTGGATAGGATGGTGGAGGCAAACAGAAAAATAAACCAGCAAACAAAGATAAAACTTTCAAAACTGTGATATCAAGGACAGACAATCAATGAACTTGTATTACAGAGCTAAAAAAAATAATAATAATTAAAAAAGTGAGATGCTTATTTTTCCAGATTCTTGAGTAGCATTCTCCAATTGCTCTGAAAATAACTTTCGACAAACTAGTTAATTAATCTTTCATCTCGTGTAAACACACAACTGCCTGCCATAGGTGGGCACACTTAAGGGCTCTGTTATTAGCCTCTGCCAGATCCTTTGATGATCACGCCTCATTAGATGATCCGTAGTCTTGGGTCCAAGACCGCACTCTCAGTTGGCATAATATTACTGTGTCAACATCTCAGCACATCGTCGATTCAGGTTTTAATAGGTTGTTGTCCATTGTTGGTTGGCACCTGGTGAGAGTTTCCCTATCGGCTCAATGTTCATTCGCTCTTCATCTGAGGCCAGTTGAAATATTCATCACAAAGGTTCAGCCTCATTGAGGTTGGATTTCCGTTGGGTGAATGGATTGATTATAGGAAGCCCTGCAAGATTCAAGTAGTGGAGGGATAACTGGATGGCCGTCAAGAGGGTGTCTTTCATCTTCTGATCATCTATGGTATTCTATTTGGCTTGTTACTGCTCTCATGTCAGGTGGTGCAACACCAACCAGTTAGATTATAGATGGCTCATATTGGTGGGTTTTCAGACAACCAGTAACAAATGACATTTTGAGTTTGGCAATGGCCGGGTCTAGCTTCTTGACATGGACTGATCATCCCAAACTGGGCATTCATATTCCACCGTGAAGAAGCAGAGGGAGACACAAACCTTAATGTCATTCCAACATGGCGAGTCAAGAAAAAAAAGTGCAAGACAACTTTCCACTGTCATTACTCTCACCATAATTTCACTCTTTCTGATTTAACATTGGACATCATACATCATACAACTCCATACTCAACCACGTGTGCACAGACATTTCCTTGTAATTTTCATTCCATTAGCACACCAAAATAATCACAGCAAAATTAGCACATCTAAAGGAAATTGCTGTTCTAGTGATGCAGTGAAATGAACCTCTCTCCTCATGCTTTATCTCTGTGCTGGAACTATTGTGAAGCCTCAAGTATAATAATCCAATTATCAGCCAAGATCACAGCTGCACAAATTGCGTGAACGATTGTTTCACCACAAACACATTTGTCAATCTTCAAAAAGAAATATATATATATATATATATATATATATATATATATATATATATATGGACACACACACACACACACAGACACACACACACACACACACACACCACACACACACAACACCAGTTCAGTACAGTACAGCACGCAAAAACATATCTTCCACGAGCTGCACACACAACAGTTCTAAAACATCTTCAATGAGCCATATTGAACCGAGCTGCACAGATGTTCCACCATTCATAGTAATAAAGACGCTTCACCGCATCTATTACGAGCTACCAAAGATGTTTCCCTCCTCCATACCCTGCCCCCCCCCCCCGCCCACTCCATGAGTTGCACAATTAAAATGTTTCACCATATTGACACCTGCTGAATAAAATTCAGCATGCACACACACTTGCATACATAAAATGTTAGCTTGCACACAGACTTGCATAAAGTAAAATGTTAGCATGCACAACTTACAGAATTAAAATGTTTAGCCACATCAAACTTCAAAGTAAAAAGTTAGCATGGAGACTTGCATAATTAAAACATTTCAACACATCAACCCCAGAACCCAGATGAGTACATCTGATAAAACGTAAGCATCCGCCAACATCCACACAAACAATGGGCAGACTACTCCCACTCCCGCAGCTACCCACAATTCCCGCATGACTACTTATGTGCAGCATGTCCAGGGTCTCAGTCATTCTTCTTGTCCTGCTGCCTTGACCAGTGTTTTGCTTCTCGTTCCACTCATTTGCTCATTGATCAAACACGGCTCCCAAGCACAAGACCAGTGCTGGAGATGCATCGACTGCCAAGAGGTGAAAGAAAGTGATGAGCCCGAATCACAAAGTTGATCTGCTGGACTAGCTGTCGAGAGAACAGAGTGTGGCTTCTGTGGGCAGACAATAAGGAGTAAACAAATCCACCGTTCGCTACATACGGAAGATAAGAAGGTATCCGAGAAAGTGTTGCGGCGAGCGCCGCACCGAGCACGAAAGTGATCACTCACGTCCGGGATGTCCACATAGAAAGGATGGAGAAGGCGCTCAGTGTATGGATTGAGGAAAATGCGCAGAAGAACATGTCTTAAATGGATCTCTCATTCGTGCAAAAGTGATGCGTATGTACACACATCTGGCTGGCATGGGTGTCACTATCAGATGATGAGGTTATGAGCGGTCCCTGTCCATTCAAAGCAAGCACGGCATGGCTTGACTGCTTTAAGAAGCACTATGGTCTCCGAAACACCAAATGACAGGCGAGTGTGCCTCCGCGGACCATGAGGCGGCCAAAGCATTCCCTGCTCAACTCGCGCAGCTCATCGAGGAGAAGGGGTATCTGCCACAGCACGTGTTTAACGCGGTCAAGACCGGTCTGTTTTGGAAAAAAAAGATGCCAACGCGAACTTTTATCTTTAAGCATGAGGAACAGCATCAGGATTCAAGGCCGCAATGGACCAGGAATCTCTTCTCTGTGCAAATGCAAAAGGGGACTGTATGACAAAGCCCATGGTGTTGTACAGTTCCTGAACCAGCATGCTCTCAAGGGCAAGAACAAGCACACGCTGCCCTTGTTTGGAGGATCAACAGGAAGGTGTGGTGATAGCAGCAATTTTCATGGACTGGTTCCATAACCATTTCGTCCTCAGGTGGAGAGGTACCTGGCAGAACAAACAGTTGCGTTCAAGGTTCTCCTGCTCGTTGACAATGCTCCTTGCCACCCCAGGGACCTAAATATGGCTCACCTTAACGTTGAGGTGATCTTCCTGCTACACACACCAACTCCCTGATCCAGCCTCTCGCCAAGGAATAATCTCGACTTTCAAAACCTATTATACCCGAGGCACCTTTCGTCGCATTTTGGTGCGATAGACTCAGAACCAGAGCGCACCGTCAGGAAGTGTTGGAATGAGTTCAACATAACCCACTACATCGACACAAAGAGTACTGGATGAGGTGAGAGCCTCCACTATCAACGCCTACTGGTACAACCTGTGCCACAGACAGTGAAAGCTTGAGAGACTTTCCGGACAACACGGAGACGCATAAAATTGTCAGGTGGGCATGGCAAGTGCAAGAGGAAGGCTTTGACAACATGGAGCCTGAGGACTTGGATGCTCTTATCGCCTCACATGCTGTGATGAGTTGGGAGCCATTAATAAGGTTTCCGAGGAGGAGGAGGAGGAGGAGGAGGAGGAGGAGGGAGGGGGGAGTGATGACAAAGAGATGTCGAGGTCCAAAACTCATGGTCAAGCTCCTAGGTGAGATGCTGCAAGACATGCAGTCAATTACTGAGC
>CM068963.1:104745152-104757568 GCA_035128595.1 Eptatretus atami
TGAAAGGATTGGGGAGAATCAAAGCTTGGGACATTTCATGCAATTTCAGAAAGCTGAGACTTCAAAACACAAAACCATTCCTAACAGATTTTGAGGGACCAGTGTGAGCTGGGGCCAAAATTTCAACACCAGCATCTTGGGGCTCTTCAAACCAAAAATAATTTGGAAAACTTTTTGGTGACAATTTGTTTTAATTACCGCATCTATATTACAATGCACGTGGGGGTCGACTTTGTGCATCAATCTTCACCAGTGCACTGCAGTAGACATTCCATTCTGTGGTCTCAATATTTGTGACGAGTTTTTATTTTGCCATCGACAGTACGTAGCCCCAACCCACCTGTCCCAGGGCAGCACAGGGCAGCCCCTGCTCATATAATATAATATAATATATCTTAAGATGATTTCAAGCATTTGTTTGTTAATCTTACATGGCTGAACCATACCATCTAGAGGCCCCAAATTTGGAGCGTCGGTACTGCAGAATCTGGGCAATGTTTTAAGCTACCACATGCTGGCCTTGAAGGCCATTTTGAGGCCAAAATGAAGTGTATCGTGGGATGTGGGGTCAGGCAGTGCTGATGCTGGCACAAAGACAAAAGTTAACCACCATGAGGCTAATAACTCCATAGCTTTTTAATGTCCAACATGTACTGAAACCACTGCCGAGAAAAGCTCACCACCATGACAGCAATGACTCCATATGCCCCTAGGACTCCATAGGAACCCCTAGGTAGTTTTTCTTTTTTTCCCCATGCAGTGCCAGATACCCAGACTGGTAATAGATATGTGGCATTAGGTTGATGCAGTTGGGATTATCCATTTAGTAACAAAAAATGCAGAGCAACCAATAAAATTACAAGTCGACTCTGCTCCCCAATTTGATACAAAACAGAAAGAGCAGTCAGCCTCAAGCTATCAACACACACACACACACACACACACACACACACACACACACACACACACACACACACACACACACACACACACACACGTTTTTTTAAGCTTTTCTGGCTAAACGTTGCATAGGCAGTGCCTAGAGGCATGAACTTAGCAGGGCTACAGCCCCCCCCACTACTTCTCCATAGGATTGTACTACAGCGAACACCGAGAAGATAATTGCGTTCTTAATTACAGACTAGTCAGACTTGGGAGGGAACATCCACTGGAAGTGGTTTGGCTTCTTTGCCCTCATCAGCATGGAGCAGAAACTGTCCCCGAAGTGAACTGGTAAAACCCTACAAGAAATATAGTCGAGATCAGACCCCATAATGTAGGAGGTACCAGAAGCAAGTTCACACCAGCTATTACTGCATGGATTCTGACAAACAGGAAATGCCTGCCATACATTAACCTGGCTGGGGTACACAAAAATAGTCTGGGAGCAGCCAGGAACAATTTAAATTTCTTTTTAAAGGCTCTTATACAAAACAGTTGCTGTGGCTCCACCTATTAGGCAGGAGCTTAGCACAGCACAGCCCTACATGTTACCTGTCGTCGCATGCCATTATTAAATCAAAAACGATTCATTCTTTCTACATTATTTCAAACACCGATTCTGCAACTGTCCGAAAAAGTAATGATGGAAGACTTTTAAATTTGCAGCTCAAACTCATAAAGTTTGCAGGAGAGTGATAATTGAAGAGTGGTCGAATTGAGGAGAAAATTCTAGGAAGGAAGACTGATGAGCAAAATTGTATATTTTAAATTTGAAATGTGAAAAGCAAAAGTGGAAAGCAGTGAACAGGAAAATCAATGTTGCATGTAGAAAACAAAAAACATTGAGAAAAAGGATATGAATTATCGAGTGGAGAATCATACAGGTTCTCTCCACAAAATACAAGGTCAATGTCAGTGTCTTCAGCACTAACGGCTCCGGCACATGGGGGCTTCACCACAGTGGGCATTATGGAATCGTATTTAGTACGATCATCAACTGTCGGCTCCTCAAATATCTGAAGATACAGAAAAGCGAACGAGTAAGCAAAAAGGCCACAATGCCAAAGAAAATGCCATGAGAACAGAATGTACATTCTCAATTATTCAGATTAGGTTTAGCTTGAAAAATGGAACCATCTATCTATAATTCCAGCAATCTCTGTGTGTGTGTCTGTCTGTCTGTATGTGTGTCTGTCTGTATGCGACCGCCGTTTCTCGATGACCGCCAGTCCGATTGATTGACACTTGCCAGGAATATTGCTGGGGACCCGCGGATGTGCCTTTTCGGGTTTGATATTAATCGACGAGCGGTCCCAAGTTATGGCCATTATCTGTCGACCAATGACAGGACACGGTGCTATGACGTCATGAATGATGTCACAATTAATGTTTATTTATTATTTTATTTATTTATTTGCACGATTGACAGTCCTATCTGATTGAAACTTGCCAGGAATATTGCTGGGACCCGCGGATGTGCCTTTTCAAGGTTTGATATTAATCGATAAGCGGTTCCCAAGTTACGGCCATTTAGCTGTCAACCAATGAGAAGACACGGTGCTATGACATCACGAATGACGTCACAATTCTTCTTCTTCGTTTGTATGACGTCACAATCGACGCTGGACCTGAGTATGTGCCTTTTCAAGGTTTGATATTAATCGGACAAGCGGTGCCCAAGTTATGGCCATTTATTCACAAACCAATAGCAGGACACGTGCTATGACATCACGAATGACGTCACAATTAATGTTTTATTTATTTTTATTTTGTTTTTTGTTTTTTTTGTGAATACATTTGTGAATACATTTACAGAGAGAGGGGCGAGAGAGGAGGGGAAAGAGGGAGGGCGAGAGAGGGACAAGAGAGGGGGCAAGAGAGGGGGGTGAGAGAGGGTGAGAGAGAGGGGCGTCACAATTCAAGAGAGGGGAGAGAGAGGGGCGAGAGAGGGGGTGAGAGTGGGGCAAGAGAGAAGGCGAGAGAGGAGGGGGGAGAGAGGAGGGCGAGAGAGGAGGGCGAGACTAGGGGGAGTGAGGGGGCGAGAGAGAGGGCGTCACAATTCTTCTTCCTTTGATATGACGTCACAATTGACTGGGGACCTGAGTACGTTTCCCAGATGTTTCCCAAGTTATGCCATTTATGATACGTTGTCCGATCTTAATTGAAAAAATGCCCCAATCCAGTCTCGTTTACAGAGAGCAGAAGGAATGAAGCTGCACATACTGGCACGCCTCACCCACAGAGAGGGTACTGGCACGATAGAGGGAGAGAGGAGGGCGAGAGAGAGGGGGGGTGAAGGGGTGAAAAAAATGCCCCAATCCAGTCGTCGTTTACGCACCTACGGGCACGCACCTACGGGCCGCACTAGTATTCTAAAATATTCAAAACATCATAAACTGTGATTCTTGTGTTGTACGACACCAGCCAGTATTCAAACATTTTCGATCCAACGGATCACCAGAAAGCTGGCCATCGACCGTGTAAGAGAATGCACGTCGCCATGTCAACCACCATGTCCCGGTCCCAGAAAACTGCTGCACTGGAGCCAGGAACCTACATAGCAAGACACTCATCTGTCACAGAATACTTCATGTAGTAAACAACATAAATGGTTGCTGAAATTAACAGTAAAACAATGGTTGAAAGCTTTACAACAAGTGTACCAACAGAGGCAACACAGATGCATCAGGCACTTACTTTTTATCTTGAATAGGAACCACTCCCCAGAGATCCAGCACATCTTCAGTAAGTGTGCCAGTCTGGATAAGGCAGGGGTAGTAGAATACAAAGAATGTATCCAAAACGACATTTTCAGCCGCTTGACATAACGTTGATAATCTTCATTTTTTTTTATTCTCAAAGTTTGCTGAGCAACGAATAAAAGACTCAGGATGAAAAAGGAAGCAAGTGAATGAACAAAATTGTGCTCCACCTTATCAAAGGCTACTTAGGTTGATTCGGCCACAGATATTGATGCGATTGGGCTTGTAGAGAAGATGCCTTGCCGTTTCAGGCGCCGTTGTGCATACACAATACCAGCTGTAAGAGCGCGGCGCAGTGCCGGAGGCACGCTGATTGTCACAATATCCAGTGTATTTATCACAATCTTTTCTGTCTGTTCCTGCAGTGTGCAATTACATTGAATGAGCAACACAGACAATAACAAGCTTCTCACAATTTCACATTTGTACTTGTTCCTCAAAAAGGTATATTTTTTCTACTTAGCAGCTCCACGCCACTTTGGACCGCACCACCATTCCAGGAGTTACTACCGTTGTGCGGGGATCCGTCAGTTGTCTGCCTTTTTGCTGCTGTGGTCATGTTGTTGAGAGCCAGAAAGGGGCCATGCTTCAGTGTTCGGACCATGCTCTGTGACAGAGGGAGAGGCTCGCATTAGTGCTCTTGGCTGTGAGGAGTGTCGAGGTTGCTTTCGGAGAATGTGAGGGGCATAGTTCATGTGCTAAGTGCTACTGTCCCTCGATCTGCATCATGTTCAAGGACCTCTGCGACTGCAAAAACCACGTTAAAACGGTCGTGACGGCCAAGAAGCTTCTACCGGGCAGTTAATGTGCTGTGCGAGTGGGGTGCAGATGTGCATGGACAGCGTGCTTTCCGTGGGCACCATGTCGAGGAGACAGGGGACATTGCGTGCACTCCGAAGGTGGGGGTCATAGAGTGCTCTTGCTTGTGACTTGGGAGGCAGTCTTTTCAGTTATCAAGCCATCTTTGAGTGGTCATCGTTGCAGTCATATCGTTGGCTCTTGCTCAAGACCAGATGTCCATGACACAATGGCTGGGCAGGGCACGACTGCTGACCATGCATGCATGGTGTTCCATTGGGCCTGTGAAGAACCTCTTCAACAACAGGCACTGCCGGCGCTTGGGGCATCCGTGATTCGCCGAGGTGTGCTCCACAGGGAGCAGAGTTGGCTTAGTTGCTACTCGGGGAAGGTAGTCTCAGGGAGCCAGGGCATAGCAGGCAGGGCTTTGGGAAGAGAACATGGTAAACTAGCTGCCCTCTTGTGACTTGAAGAGGCCAACAAATATTATGATTGGGCCATTGGAAGTTTAATGCTTGTGGTAATTTCGTCCTTGATTTTATTGCTTTGAATTCAGTTTTGTTGCCTTCTGATATTCTGTATTTCTGCAATTGCACGCAATTTAGCATGGCTACCAAGATAAATTTCAAATAAACCATTCCGGCATCAAAGTTAGTTAGATGTTATAAGAGAAGATGTGACATGGATGTGGAGGGAGACAGAGTCATAAAATCGCATTTTTTTTTTTGAGCAAACAAACTTTTTTACTTTTCGTGACAACCTCCCCAACAATTACAGCAACACCACAGTGACTTACTCCAGCCATGATATCAAGATAATCGTGTACAGCATTCCAGCTGAAGCCAAGGCTGCCAAGCACATCAGGAAGCAGACTTGACATCACGATACAGCTGGAAATCAATGGGCTTTGGGAAGAGGATAGAGCGAACTAGTTGTCCCTTAGCTGTAGAAAACCCTGAAATGATGAAGGGGAGGGGGTGGGGGATCACATAATCAGGTATGTATAATGAATGCTGCCCAGAGTGAAGTGTTTAAGTTATCTAACTCCAATCAAAAAAAATCACAATGTTTTTTCTCATCAACAGCATGTACAGTAAATATGTTAATAAAAATAAAAATAAACCAATGTCACCCGCAGGGTGACCCGTATCTTGCCAAAGTACACTGCTGACTTCTTTAAGTCACACTGAGGTGAACAGAGGCTCGCTTATCCAGCCAGGACGACTCCTTTGAGGGGAAGTGAGTGCTGCCTAGCGAAGATTCCATGAGAACTTCTCGGTTCCTACAGAGTAACTTAACCATGAAAAATATTGTTTCCTCATAACTCACCCAAATTACAGTCAGTAATGTCTCGAGAAGCGTGAGCAGAGTCTAGAGAGAGCGACGCGAGTCGAGTGTTCAATTTGAAGGGCTACTACCACGACGTATGGTTCCTAAAACTTGAAAAATTTACCTTGTGTCAAATTATGTTTGACTAGGCTAACATGAATCAAGCCAATCGCCACCAAAAACTAATCAACTGAGGCCAGCCATGATACTACGATTCCATACATTTGAAAGACATTCATAGAATTACTCAAAAAATAAGGCCGTCGACTCCCCTGGATTCGACAAAGACCTGACCTTGACCTTGCTTCAAAATTGTTGATGCCGCTGAAGGGACCTCTATAGGCCCTCTGATATGGCTATACAAAAATCTGTCCGCAATATGCAAAAACTGCTCTGCGAGAGATGGTGTGTTGGGTATTACTGATGGACAGAGCAAAAAAGAATAAGAATAAAATAAAAAAAACATACAAGCTGACTAACATATCTTGCAAAAACTTCGTTTTGGCAAGATAATAAAGCACAGTCAGATAAACAAGATGAATAACCAGGAAAATAAATACGACTCATAAAGCATTTCTCTTAGGTAATGACCGATTGGCCCTAAATTGTTTTTTTTTACAATGTCATTGGATTGATGACATTACAGGTATGGTTTCAACTGTCAGTTGCATGTGCTGTTGTATGCATGGTCTATTTCACCTTTGGAATTAAAAGAAATGGGGTGTTTACCACCAGTTCCTGAATGGTTTGGTGTAAGATATCTGGATTTACCAAAATTAAGAACAAGAAATATTTAAGGTGTAAGCTACCAAACAAGCGAGTCTGATAATAGTGTCGCCTTAGACAGCCTCCATCAACACGTGACATCTGCGCCGGGTTCTTTTATCCCGCCAATGGCCGAAAGGTTTCGAGCTAAATAACGGTCAATCAGTTCTGTTCTTGCATATGGCAGCTTGGCTGCCAGGTCGCTATCATTTCTTGGAAGGATGGCTGTGCTGCTGATGCTGTGCCCCTCGACCAGCACACTGGCACTCATTTCGCCGAACTCGAAAGGACAGGCTGATTCAACCCCACCTGGTGTCACCATTCAGCAGCCAACGGGGGCTCAAACTCAGGACCCTAGGATCCTAAGCCAGCCACACTGGCCACTAAGCCAACACCAGGTTTACTACGGTCAATTAAATTAAATCTACAACTTTACCATTTCCCAAGGTCACCAAAATTTGGTGGTGGGAGGTTGCCATCCTCCAAGCCGCACAGCCCCACATGGTGGCCCCAGAAATAAAAGGTCCCCTCTTCCAGTCCTACAGCGCATCCTGCAACCATGGCACATACGGGAAGCAGAAGGATGGAATACATTTCTTTTCTTTACAACGGTTTATTTATAATAGAAGTAAAAGATGCAGGGAGAAGAGGTAGACAGGACGTGGAGAATGGAACAAACCAAGCAAGTCAACAGACACAAAGATGGATGTTGGGACATGCAAACTTATTTGCAGGGAAGAATAAATAACAATCCTAAACCACTAGGCATCAGAGACAATACTCTGACAAAACAATGGGCTAAACAGGCAAGGAATTCCCATTGGCAAGATGCCGAGTGGTGTGCAGGGCGATGGTGCAGCTCAGGAACAGGAAGGATGCAGTGGAGGTGAGGGATTGTGAAGCGGCAACCACGTCTCCAAAGAGCTGTCTTCCTTGTCCCCACGATGAAGCAGAGCAGATACGAAGAGCGAGATAGATCAAAAGAGCGGGAGACGAAGAGCGAGAGAGATCAAGAGAGCGGGAGACGAAGAGCGAGAGAGATCAAGAGAGCGGGAGACGAAGAGTGAGAGAGATCAAGAGAGCGGGAGACGAAGAGCGAGAGAGATCAAGAGAGCGGGAGACGAAGAGCGAGAGAGATCAAGAGAGCGGGAGACAAAGAGCGAGAGAGATCAAGAGAGTGGGCGACGAAGAGCGAGAGAGATCAAAAGAGCGGGAGACGAAGAGCGAGAGAAACAGAGAGCAATCTTCTTTCCAAAGGTTCCACTCCCATCTGTTTCATGCGCATCCGCAAACCTAGCCCTTGTGAAATCCCTGTACTTTTCTGAGCTTCTGCACGGTGTGTCCTGCAACCCACCCTCCATACTCTGGGACTGCCTTCGCCTGTGGTGGGTCCTGTGATTGGCTGCCCACTGCTTGTGGGAGGTGCCATCCTCCAAGCCGCACCGTCCCACGGGGTGGTCCCAGAAATAAAAGGTCCCCTCTTCCAGTCCTACAGCACATCCTGCAACCATGGCTTGTGGTGATCACAGCACAAGGGTGATTCAAGCGACACTCGCCTTGTCATCACTGGACGTCCTGTTCCAGTTGAGCTGTACAAAGTCTGACAATACAGAGAAGAGATCTGGAGACCACAGGAAGAGGTGACACCATCATTCCACATCAGCTGGCATTGTCAAACCACAGTCAGCCATAGTGGTGGCAGACGACACAGACATCTTGTCTTGCTGTGCCATTCCGTCATCTTGGGAAAGATCACTTCACAGGTGTGGATGGTATCACCAATCAGGGGGTCGGTCAGTGATTGACATCAAGCATCTGTAGCAATAATGAAGAGATTATGGAAGATTTCTTCCAATGCATGGTTTGTCAAGGATGTGACACAGTGGCACATACTTCGGAATTGGAAGGGGTTGCCCTCAGAGTTCTAAGGAGCAAAGAGCATTCCCTCAGTTACTTGGGACATCACAGTTGAGCTGAAAAATGTAGTCAAACAATGTACACGCTTCGTCCTTGCATGCTATGGTGAGGAGACTGATTCAGCAAATGATGCTAGTACAAACTGTGGATGAAGAGGTGAGCAAGAAATCGCCAATGCTCCCAAGCTCCAGTTCTCACCCAACCGATGAAGCCCTTGTCAGAATGTGGCCCGGGCTCACATCAGGTTGCAGTCTGAGGAACTCCTTGGAGCCAAAACCCACCAGCACTTGACCCAGCAGCCCATGGGTGGTACATGGAAGGATGATCTCTGAGTGCAGTATGCTTCCTCCAACACTCGCACAGGCTCCTGATGCCTCTTCAAGGTCATCCAATGCTCCTGCAAGGGGGAAAAAACCATGCACACACGCAGATGCAGCTGCTGCAGTTCAGGATGACTTTGCACAGTGTTTTGCCATTGTGAAGGAGATGATGAATGCTGGAATCATCACACCAGGATAATGATAGCAATGGTGGAAAATGACTCTGATGATGAATATTGAGAAGCATATGTTTATTTGTTCGAGTGTGTTCAGTATTTTGTTATCGACTGTCTGATTGTTCAAATCATTGAATGTTACCGTATTTCAAATGACTGCACATAGTAATCCATATTTTATGAGCAATATTGCAACAGGTTGAAGATTATAATCAGGACATGATTGAAATTATTGTTTTACAACACACGATATTGTGATTATGTTACTTTAATAATTAGTATGTTTTGCAAGGTATGTGATTATAATGATTGTAATGATTGTAATAGTGTGACATGCTGTTCAACTTTGTCATTATCGGTCTTGCTTTATTTGTAATTTGTGTATGTAACTTTCAAAAATGGTATTTGTAAATTTGAAATCTTTTCTGAAAGTAGTTTGAATAACATTGCAGAGTAATTCTTTTAAGTTTTGTTAACATGTAGTATCATAAAACCACATTTCATGTCGTAAACGAACTAAGATGCTGTTTCCGACGTTACTAAACTGGTACTCAGGTCAATATTATGTACATTTATGGAAAATTATTAAACATACAGTTTACTAGTACAGAAATTTGGTTTCTCACCTATGAAACCCTATTTGATGTCCGCTTCTCTAGCATATTTGAGGGCACCATAGTAGTATTTTATAGCGGAAGCCATTTTGGCCGCATCTTGGATTTCTCAACTGCCAAGGTGAGAGTTCACACCACCAGGATGTTAACTTAGACCCTATACTACAATAATCCACAGAGAAAAAAAACTTTAATAGAGACTTTGAGGTTGGGGTAAAATTCAGTTTGTGCAGACAGACCTATGCAGTTTAAATTTAATTTAGAGCTACCGTTTTTATGTCTTAATTGCGTTCATGTCTGTAACTAAGTATATCACACATATACAATTTTGAGTTATATCGGGTAATTATTATATGGGGGAGGAAAATAATTTGAGGAGTCAGGGAATAACTTTAAATATCTTCTTTTCCAGAATGACTTGAAGATCGAGGGGAAACCTTCACCCACATTTTTCCCAGCAAAGTCTTAAGGATAATTAATCAGGTCAGTGGTCTGGCAGCCATATTGGATTGAATGCAAAATGTTAAAAAAAAAAAATTTGGAACTGGCTTCATACAATCGAGTGAAACTTCACAGTTATCCATATAGGTATCATGTGGAATATACTGTTTTAAATTTCAACCTGATCGAGACGCATCGTCTGGCAGCCAGAATTATTTAATATTTGAATCTGGGTTCAGAGAGATTTAAATCAAACTGGTACAAATATGTATAATGATGTAATAATGTGGGCGGAGGGCGTGAGGCATATGCTTGAGACGAAGAGCCCCCTTCTAGTTAGCTCGCCACGAGGTGAAGAGTTATGTTTTTCCGTGTGTGTGTGTGTGTGTGGTTGTTGTGTGTGTGGTGTGTGTGCAGGATATCTCAAGAAGTTGTGATGGATCGGATTGATATTTTGTGGACAGGTTGGGGTGTGCAAGGACGAATTGATTCGATTTTGGTGAAAATCCGGATCTGGATATGAGAATTATTTAATCTTTAAAGTGATTCTTCACCATTGAGAGATAGGGCCAAAACGATTAGTGCTTTCATAATAATGTTTGCGGGATATGTTCTCGGATCAGGTATGCGGGGAGGTATGCGCTCTACGAGTCCCTTCCGTTATGCATGTTTTGAGAAACGGGTACTCATCGTGGTGGAGCGGCATAGCTGAAAAAAATTTACAATTGTGCATTTAGTGCATACAAGGATCAAAGTTTGCAGAGATAGATCAATATATTGTGAACAGATCTGGATATTGAGGCATTGTGGATTCAGCCCTGAGGGCGTGGCAGCCATTTTACAATGGCGCAGCAGGATAGAGGTTACTTTGTTGAATGATGCATTAAGAGGATAGTAGGTGGTCTAAGTGGGGTGAATTGAACACTGCAAGGTTGAAGAAGACTATTCTGTGATGGATATTTAGGAATAACACATTAACCCAGTTTTATTGGAATTTACATGAACTTTGGTCTGAAATGTCTGTGGCAGAACACAGCTACAACAAACATCTTTAACTTAATGAAACTGTAGATACCAACATTTGCAGTTGTTTCAACCACTTGTACGTGCTGTGACGTGCGTGCCCGTAGTGCGTGGCGTACGTGAAAAAAAATCTTCAAACTGCGTGCCAGAAACAACAACACACACAGGCCGTTCTCGCTCATGCGTGCCGTACATGGTGGCGTAACATGCAAAAAAAACACTTTCAAACAACACACAGGCCGTATCCTTCGGCCTCAGCGTGCCCGTACATGCGTGGCGCGTACATGCAAAAAAAAAACTTTCAAACAACCACAGCAGGCCATTCTTCGCTCTCTGTAACGACGATGGATTGGGGCATTGTGTTTTATCTATAAATGCGCAAAAGGAGTCGAGAAATTATTAGAATCAAGTGTCATGACTATCCGGAAGTAGTGCGTGGCCTCGTACGGAATGTTACATGCATTCCACGAATTATCGCTTGTATTGAAGTAAGCAACTGCTGTGATACTTACACACACAGAGTTAATTAAAATCCAAATACAAATCAAGTTTATCCGCGCCTGTCTTTGCTAGCCATGAATTCGCTGTCATTTCGACCATGATCCTATGCACAAGTAAGCTAAGGCGCCCTTTCCCATCGGCAGCTATGGCAGGCAACGTGTCTCTGTCATTGTTTGGTAATAAATGGCCGGCAGCAACGTGTCTGTCATTGATAACTAAGGCACCGTTTCCCATCCGCCACGCCTACGCAGCAACGTGTCTGTATTGGGTTTGGTAAATAAATGGCCATAACTTGGAAGCCACTTGTCCGATTAACTATGCAAACTTTGAAAAGGCACATCCCAACAGGCCCCAGAATATACCTGGAAGTTTCATTAGATCGGACGAGTGGTTATCGAGAAACAGCGGTAACACACACACCACACACACACACACACACTTGCTGGAAATAGATAGATGTCTCCGGGATCCGCAGTGTCAGTGTGAGAAACCTCCCTCCCATAAACAAGGCGTGCATGAATGCACGCCTTTTTGCAACTCGCAATTTGCTACACATTCCTTCTTGCATGCAGGACACCAGTCTTAGGCAGGTCTTGAACTGCTTGGGAGAGTCGTCCAATGTGGCTCACTAGTCCCATCATGAGTCTTGGTCAGTCCTAGCTGTTTTGTGAAGGAAGCTCATGGCCTTTTGGGGGAGCCCAAATTGTCGGTCGCACCATAGACATCCTGCCGTCGCGGCCTATTCACATGCTGCTCGAGATGTGCCCTCTGTTGGTGGAATCAACTGCACGTGTCTTTCTTGCATACCAACTTCTTCGAGCTTTATCT
>CM068963.1:104794920-104807331 GCA_035128595.1 Eptatretus atami
CCAAAATGTCCAGTCTTTAACTTTTCGAGTGCCACAGGTTCAAAGCGAACGATAGTGAACATCTGACACAAGATTCGCCAGGCGCGAGCAAAGGGAAAAGCCTGGGCATAAGGAAAAAAGCACCACGCGGGCAAGGGAAAGCCCCACGATTGTGGCGGTCAAAGGGTGAGTAAGCCACCACGGCGGCAAAGGGGAAAGCTCCCACTGGAGGAAAAAAACCAATTTTTTTTTTAATGTTTATCTTTTTTGTTCAGCAAATGGTCAAAGGTGATGGGTAATGGATGAAAGCAGATCGGGACAAAAGGTTAATAAAAGCCGATTCATCTAAAAATCATAGATTGCACATTTTCAGTGATAAGGTACCACCAACGGCACTGCATGGTTCCACGGGGCCAAATCAGCCAGAAGGTCGGGTCGAGGGCATATTCAGATTGACAGTTGTCGGGTACTTTGAACGTGTATCGGCATGCGCTATATTGAAATGAGCAAACCAAGCACTTGTAGAACACGTCGCCAGTGGCTTAAAACACTCAAGCAAGCATGCTCAAGCAAAACTGTCTGCTAAGGAATGGCGTGGCTTGGCAACGATTTAGCGATAAGGATGTATCAACACAGCCGACTCTGAGACGCTCGTGATAATAGTCCATGCCAATGTCCGAAAGTGCACCAATGACCACCACATATGTTTTTGGCAGTTTTGGGAACTCGTTAGCACTGAGGTTGATTCACCAGTTTTAAATTGTTTGAATTCAATTTCATGTTGAGTAGATTCTATCTAGAGCTATCACTGTGTGGAAATGGAATACATTCCAACAAACACCCGTGTCTCCTGTGTGGTGTTGATAAGCGGTATGTGGGTAGTGAAGATGAAGGCATATCATGAATAATGAGAGTGGAAAAGACATTTTATTGATCACTTTATGTTAAGGAAACTGTTGCGTGCCTGTTTCAATTGTCAAGGACACAGACAAGGCTTGCCTTTGACATGGAAACTGAATTCGCCAAAAATCCAGTCTGCTTCGGCATGACATCAATAAGTCCAATGACAAAGCCTCAACGTGTCCGGCCTAAGTCTTCAGAAGCTCCGCATTCACACTTGGCCGCTGTAATGTTGGCAAGCAGAGTGGGAAGCACTAAAAGAGGATAATTTCATTGTAAGAGGGGCACAAAGAACACGTTATACCAGGAACTTCTTCAGTGAGACTGAATCGTTGCACCTCACGCCGCTCTTTCACAATTCCATCAGATCCATTGTGATTGAGCACACATAACCAAACACCAAAATAAAACGTTTTCTACTCTTCAACACCAGGTTTTTGACTATTGTTTTATTTAAACCTTATATCCTTAAAACATTATGTACTAAGAGTAGCGTCACATAATACAATATGTTATGGGGTCATCTTCAAGGAGAGTAATTCAATGAGGTAAGACGAAGTACGCAGTCAAAGTGCCTTCGTGCCATCAAAGCTTCCTTCTGAAGAGGTAGGTGTTATTCCAGTGCTCTGAATTGTCTCATTGCTTGCAATGGAGCGAGTTTGCTGCGTTCACAGTTTACCAAAATACAGTCTGCTTTTTCTGTTATGTACCGGTTGAAATCTTAAACTCGAATACATGAAGTTTTCATGGATAAAAAGAAAAATATATTTTCCTTTATATTAATTTATTTATTTATCTACTCAATCGCCAGTAAGCATTTCTCTTCACGGAAAAAGAACATGAATAAAAATGTCCACTCAAACAAGTCTCCTTATTGTTCCACACTGTTTTCTTTCCACACTATACCAAAAAATTCAATCATGGGCACATATGTGTTAACATTGTTTTTAATGAATATTTTGTAATATGCTCGTCATAAATTTTGAGGGCGATGCGTAGACACGTTTCAAACAATGGGGCTTGGATTTGCCTTCAGTTACGACGGTGCCCATGGGGGAGGGAGGGAGGGGGGAGGGACTTGGGTCACCGGACAAAACGGCGACAATAATTTTATAACAGGTCAAAATTTGAGTGGGTTGGGGAATTCATTCAGGTAACTTTTGCATCTTAACCTTGCTTTGGCAGGAAGCGTGGGATTGGGTGATGATCGCTGACCATCCTGACTCTCGCTCTTGTTCTTTTATGACTGGTAAATTGAGGCATGAACTACACGAATTCTTACTTTCTGAATGTTAATCGCCGGGCGCATGTTATGGGACAACACGTCATATGATTCATTGCAAGTTATTATTATTTTTTTTTTTTTGTTAAGTGAAATAGTACAGGAGAGTTGTCTAATTACTTACAGGAAGTCCCCGAAGTCGAGTTACAAAACAAAAAGAGATAGTGTTGTCGATGATGTTGTACGGTTTGGGGTCATTAATTGGGAAGAAAGATTGTCTATTGAAGACGTTTCTGTTAGTCTGGATACAGATTAATCAGAGTACGTACAAGATTTTTCCAGATGGGATTTTCTTTCGTGAATGTTCTCTCGTTCATACACTATGCAGATACCCCATCAGAGAGATTGTCCAAGGTGACGTTCCATTTGACAGGTAACGCACACTTTGCGTTCGGCGCAATCGCTCGATATCTCCATGTGTGGTTTCAGAGGGTAATCGAGAGTATTCTCGGGGCTTCAAAGCATACACCTCAGTTGTTTGGAGAGGGACCATAATTCTTGGGAGCCGATGCTGTGAATTTATAATTGTTTCAGTTTTGTTCGTAAAGGGCATCTTTCACAATCGTCAACTAGAGACCACGGGAAAATTTCCGTGTGTGGTGTGTGTGTGTGTGTGTGTTGTGTGTGTGTTTATGTGTGTTTTTTATCATATCTTCCAGACTCAATGCGGCATACCACGGTGGTAGCTTAGATTGTCTTCTGATATTCTGGGATGGCTTGTTGCCTTTGAAACCACAGTCGAGTCATAACCAAAGACATTTAAAAAACATGGTATTCCACTGCTGCGTTGCTTGCTTGAATTCAGCATTTAAAGGGACAGAGCATGGACAAACAATGGCGGGCTCAGAAGGGGGAATAGAACAGTGGTAAATCCATGACAACAATCTCCTCCCGCATAAAACTCTTGCCAAGATTACTGATATCGCAAGCACCAACGCTCTTGTAGAAGATATGGTGCATCAAATCAAAAACAAATCGAACCACATGGGATAGAGAAATGAAGGAAGATCAGGAGGTGATTTTGTTGTGCACATGCACTGTTATGTGATTCTACTTTTGTTTATTTGAATATAGAATACTTTGTCTGGGAAGAAGCTCAGCGCCGTTCATAGGGAATTAGGTTTCACCAGAAGACATCACGAGTTGAGGAACTTAGGTTTTGTTGTTACACAGCGACTCTATTGTATCGTATAGGCTGGATCGAGTGAAGTACTCGCATGTGCTTGGTATGCAATATATAGTACCTGCTCAATAGAATTCGTAATGCTAAACGTAGCTCATGAAGAATGAAGACATGAAGGCTTCATGAACAGTCGCAATAACATGTATATACGAGATTGATATCTGTTAGTATTCGGACATGTGTGAATTATTTGCTTTACATGATGGTTGATCTAAAAAAAAATTCCTCAATTTTGTGAATATATTTTTTTGTATGGCCATGATTTGGCCATATCAGTGACCTTAGTCGCACAATAGTTGGTTATTCTACACAATGATTTATTTCTATGCACGCACACAATAACACTAGTGCCATCATGTAAAGCTTCATCGTTATAGATAATTACGGGCATGTCATAGTTCGCAATGTGTGAAAAAGTGTTTTTCTTTTTTGCTCTTGTGTCGTTATAGTTCCAATTACCAGAATTGAGGCTTCCGTGGTATTATCATCGCATCGCGATCAACTGATTTGTTTATCATTTGGGCAGGTCATTGTGATTATAATCTCACTAGTCAGAGTGGATTGTCTGGATTTGGTGCAAAATGTCCAACAAAAAAACTTATGAAACTCTGGATGAGGCAAGTTTGTTTTTTTCCTTCATCACTCCAGGTTAAGCTGCTGTTTTAGTAATCGATAGCTGAAGAGGAAAGGGGGCTTGCTTTGAGGGGATGGTGTTTGTTATTGTGCTTTCCTTGTTTTTCTAAATGTCCAGTCTTTACACCATGTAAAATGCCATTTTTTTTTCACGCGTAATCCTTTATTAATATATTCAAGTCGTTCAGCGTCAGACTGTGTGGCATTGTTTTCTGAATATTATACTAACACGCTGCCCATCATCATCAATGTCTTTCTCTCCTATTTTTTCCTCTTTGTACACACATGACCGTCAAGGTGAATGGAAATTGGCTCTTCATGAGAATTTGAAATGTTTTGAAATAAATCGCAAGTTTCCTGTACGCATTTCAACTACGTTTTGATCGATTTTGTTTGACTCGTTTTCATTGCTGTCATCGTGACTAAATTTTCCCCCCTTTTATATTTTTTCTTTTTTGTCGACTCTAGCAATATTGCAAGATGCTTCGTGACAATGCGTCTGCACGATAATGTTGTGACGTCACTCTCCTGCGAGGGAGGCAAAATGGTAAATTTCATTAAAACTACGTCGACTATAAAACCAACTTTAGAAACAAATATAACTAGCTTTTTAATCTTGCTTTCCTTGAAAATAATTTTTCAACTATATACGCATCTCGCCACCCTAGTCGCTTGCCGAAGGGTCCCTTTCATGTTTCCCGTTATATACGATTCAACAGGAATTTATACTGTTGCCTGATAGACTTTTTTTGTTTGTTTTTGTAAATACGGTCTCTCTATGGAATTGGGATCCACAGAAGGGACTTTGAAGTCTCAATAACCTGGTTCTTGACTTACAGTATACCCAAGCCATTCGTGATACTACAGTTTCTGTTGCAGTTTCAAATGATCTGTACTGCTATAAACCCCTTGAACATTGAGAACACCAGTTCAAGTCTTATCTCTTCAAAAGTTTTCCCGCTTGACTCACTATTTGATCAAACGCGACCCACTCATACCCCTCCTCTCCCTGCTACCAACTTCCTGACACTTCCCTTTTACAGTAAAGGTGCTTTGTACATTGAAGCACTATCTTACACTTGAATTGAATTTAGGAAAGCGAGTTGCCATGCGTGGAGTTGTTTTCCACGTGATACATTGTCGGTGCTATGTTTTTTTCCTTTTTAGATATACTTTATCTAAAAGTTTTTTAGAATTTCCTTTTTTTAGATCTAGATAATATATATATATTTAATATATATATATATATATAGTATAAAAATACGGTTCTAGGAACCGTATGCATAAACATATCAGGTGCCGGAAGTCGTTATTCCGTAAGTATATGTGTAGATAAACCCATCCTTGTGGTTTAGTGGGAAATCAAAGGGGTGTGTGCGATGTTTTTAGTTAGATTAATTAAATCTTTATCCCTCCAATTATGAACCACAGTGCCTTTCTCTCGGATGGGCTGAACAAACGCTTTGTTCGCTCTACTCTCGCCCAACCGGCGATCGCTGTCCGAGGCAAAATCCTCTTGCAGTAGTTCTCCTTTTGGCGAGTCGCGCGTGTGGAGTGCGGGCGGGCTCCCGGTCTGGCCGAAAGCTGCCAGAAGGGGCGGACGCATAGGAAGCCGATCCAATCACGGCGAAGTGACGTCAGCTTCATCACAAGCCCCTCCCGCGAGGGCAATCTATAAATTACGACACACATCCTCAGAGTGTGCTGAGAAGTCGGAGGGTTGTTGGTTTGTGCTCGAGAGGGTCAAGGGGTTCGTAGTCTGGAGTGGTGAGAGAGTGAGCATTCGTGCTGAGAGGGTGACGAGTGGAGCTTGGAAAGTGAGTCGTCTGGTGAGCTGGAAAGTAGCGTCGGCCTTGGGAGTCAGCTGAAAACCCTGATCCCCACCTTCGCTCCGTCTACTCGACTGGGCTCTTTCGCAGACACGGTCTCTCACGCGAGCGCGTGGACCGAACAGGACCCACCATTGGCAGGTGTCGCACCTACGGAAGCATCCCTCCTCCAAGTTAGGTACCTCGAGAGAACTGCGATTCCAACTCACTTTCCCTGCCTCTGGCTGTGGGGTGCCTTTGCAAGCATCTGGTTTAATTTCGTCTCGAAGTTGTGCGCCGTGTTTAAGTAGAATTGCATAAGTGTTTTAATTTGATCATTGTAAATCTTTGCCTGTTTTATTCCCGCGTAAGTCTGCTCTGTGTCTCCTTTGTAAGTTGTGTAAAATTGTCGCACTACACTTTCCTTATCTCCCTCATAAATCCGCCAATAAACGCCTGTTACTGTAACAACATAATTTCCCGCTTTATGTAAATAAATTAATTGTAAGAAAATGTTTCCCAGTTGTTTTCGTCTTTTCCTCATTGGTCGCATGGTTTGGACTGAGTTGTAGCAGGGTCTTTATTCTGATATTCTGTTCATGGTCCAGCGGTCGTCTGTAGTTCCGCTCGGGCTGCATCCGACCGGAAAGGTAGTTGGTAGAGTGATCCCGGATCGGTCAAGGCATAAACCGAGGGTGTGGATCCCCGGTACAACGACGACACCTGCGATGGTTTAATTAGGTAATGGTTCCAGACAAAAAGACACCTAGCTACACGGTAGGTATTGGGTCCATGGGTCGGGTAAGGGACCCCGCGTCAACGGGATTATCCGGAGCGCTGCCCTACCATTCCGGGATCTGGTTGGGAGACGCATCGTAACTTCACCACTAGTGGTCGTTCCCTCCTTGCCCTTCACCGTCGCCCGCGCCCTGCAGCAATATATATATACTTATATATGATATATGTTATTATTTAAGTATACTATGTATAATGTATATTGTATCTATATATAACGATATAATATATATATATTATATATATATATATATATATTGTTACGGCGCGGGGTCGTCGGCGCACTCTACGGCTGACGGCGCGCAGTTGAGTCGGCCCGAACCGATCGCCGACCGGAATTAGATCGCCGCCTCCGGATAAGTCCGACGCGACGGGTCTTGTACAAAGAACCGAAATACGCCAATGGGCCAGATAAGTTGGGGGTAGGGTCGCATTGCCAATCTTCATGTACCTAAATACCACGTGATCCAACTTCCGGGGTAATTCCACCCTCGACGGACACTCGATCCGGAAAAACGCCGAGGCGAGCCTGCCCGTGCGGCGATTCCGAGCGCTTTAATCGCCGAGAACCGTCGGTCTAAAGTCCCCGCCTTTTTAGGCAAGACCAAGGCTTTCTAACTACCAACAACAAATGCTCACGAATGAGAGAATCGAGCGCGATGAGCTGAAACATTTAACAATTGGCGCGTATTTATTAATAATCATGGGGAACTGGGAGCAGTAAGAGCAGAACTATACCGACTTTACGAAACTGCAATGCAAAGATTACAGCACACAAAGCACTTAACAATTTCCTACTTATTAGACAGGCCCAACGGACACACGGTTCGCACACCACCAAGAAATGGGTGGCTGAGGCCTTTAAAGATGAGCTCCAGCTCGGAGGACAGGTTGAGCTGAAACCCAGAACTTATCTCGACACCTCTCCACCTCGTGTGGTCTCAAGTTGTCTGTCACCGGGCCTCCAGCGAGAGCGAGCTGGATTCAATCCGCCGGAGCCGCGATCCTTCAACGAAGCTCCCGCGAATGCTCCCGGCTCTCAACAATGTGCTGGGAGAAACGAGGCGCCGATCCTTCCCATCGATGCGTCGCTTCCCCGAGCGAACCACTCCAAGAAGAGGTCGATGAGTCGCACCAAGCCGGAACAAACGGAGAACAAAGAGCTCCACGAACAAGAAGAAGAAGAAGAAGAAGCCACCATTCGGCAGCTCGAGGCCGTAGCATACCGGCTCAACTTTCTTCAAACAAAGCAGCTTCTCCAAAAAGCTACCGAGCCAAGCAGGACCCGAAGCTCTGCTGAACAACTCCTCTGCAGAAGCAAAAAAGCTTCCGAAGGCCTAACCTAACCCAGCAAGCAGGACCAACAGCCTGCTGAACGACTACTCTCCCATCTCCTCGAGAGCACAAACAAAGAAAGGATTCCTCTTACTCCTTCTCCGCGCCTCCCCACGCCCGGCGTGACTCATGCCACTCGTGATCCATCCCCGTCAAGCCACGGGTGGGAAAGAGTTCTGTTGACATCATGAAATCACGGGACGGAAGGGCTTCTTCGTTCCTCGCAGAAGAGGGGGAGGGACGTCTCATTAGTGTGGGATGCCTTCTTGTTAACTATTATATCGATCGCAGCGCAATCAATCGATTTCTAAACATTTAAACAATGGAAGGTGAGCTATCCTAGGAACAAGCACTTTATAACATAAGCTTGGAACCTTAAAAAGTTCTTATGTTGTTTGGTCAATCAAATCCAAATTCGTAACAATCATATATATATATATATATATATATATATATATTATATAATATATTATATAATATATATAATATAATCTGGTGCTGTACCGAAGTTCCAATTCATTTTCGTTAACTCTATTTCTCCCTTATTCTATTAGTACTGGAATCTTTGACTGCTGTTTTACACTGATGATATTTTGTGGATGTGTTTTTTTCTCACGTGGTGAGTTTCAATCCTTGCTGAACGTACAGCCAGTTTGGCACTGCGATTTGACACTATGCTCATCAAGGTGGCCTCTAACCAAACTAAAACAGGGAAGTCGATCCTATTTAACTCGATCAGCTAAGTATTTTGCAACATCTTCCAGATATTCGCACGGACAACAGGACTTTCAAATGGACTTATGATGCTAACTAAGCATTTCACACGATGCACGATGTGGCATGTTTTCAGTGACTTGCTCGGCGAACTGGGGCACGTTTAACCTGCCATTGCAATGGCAACATCATGGTTGTAAATAGTCTTTTTAACATCATTTTCAAAGCAATTTAGTTTTTCCACCGCAAAAGAGTGGGCAATTTCGAATGGTTCAACCATAATTTATTGTTCTGCTGCAAATCGGACTTTGAAAATATGAGAAATATCCGTGGATGTGAGGTGTCGTTCGCACATCTTCTGTTAAGGGGCTGTCACAAACTTGAAGTTTTAAGCCCAGCGTAATGCCGATTTATGATTTTTTTTCTAAAACGGGCACACGTCGAATACGTGTATGGTAAGTGTGTAATAACGTTAGAGCACGTGACAAAAACACTGCCATAACGTACGTAGTACGTGGTTTAATACGTTGTACTTTGCGGTTGTCCGCAATTTTAAGCAATGCTTGAAATTTTACGACGTATGCGGCGTATGGCTCACACGTTTCCGCATCGCTGGGAAAAGCTTGTAGGCTCGTTATGCGATCGTTGACAACAAGTTATTGTAAGTTTACTCATGAGTCAGAGACACGTGAGGTAATTGATTACGTACCGAAATTATTTATAACTATTGAGTAAAGCATGTTGTAGGCACGTTACACGATCGTGCACACGTCGAGGCACGTTATGCCGATCGTTGGCAAACGTCCGACACAGTTACTTGAAGTTACTCATAAGTGAAACAACGTTGAGTAAAGCTTAGCGTACCCAAAACTTATTTCTAACTGAGTAACGTTGCTTTGAATCTATGAGTAACGTACCTCGCACGCATATTGAGTATTCGACGTATTTGATTGACGTCTTCGAGACGAACCCATACTTAACTGAACGTGTTTCAATTACAAGCTACTAGTATAATGGCGTATTGGCAGCGTTAAAAAACAAACAAACAAACAACCCAACTCGATATTGTCACGTGCTGTTACTCACGTCCGATTGCCTCTTCAGTTTGCTCGTCTATCTTAGTTCCTCTCTGTGAATACTTTTCTGTTTGAGGATATTGTCAGTCGACGTCGAAACTTAAAAGAAATGTCGAATCATATTTTAAGATTCGTGATGGAGCTAAAAAAAACGCAAAAAAACACAACACACAACTGTCTTGATATTGTCGTCACGTGCTGTTACGTCAACGGTCCGATTGCTCTTCAGTTTGGCTCGTCTTATTCTTAGTTTTCTCTGTGAATATTTTTCTGTTTGAGGATATTGTCACGTCGGAGCGTCGAAAACTTTAAAGCAAATGTCCCGAATATATTTTAAATTCGTGATAGACTAAAAAAAAAACAACAACAACACTTCAGATTTTCGTACGTGCTTCATGGAGCCAAGGAGAAAAAAGAAATGGGCCTTGACGGCAGAATAAGTCGCGGTATGCTAAACATTACCCTCGCTTGTTTCGACTTATGAGTAACTTAACAAAGGAACTTGTGTCGGACGGTGTCAACGATTCCGCATATCGTCGCCTACAACTTATTCAGCGTAGCGGAACGTGTGAGCCTTACGTGCGAGTAACGTCGTAAACATTTTCAGCAATGCTTGAATTTACGAACGACACGCGTATTACGACGTATGGCAGTGTTTTTTCAGCGTGCTCTAACGTAATACACACTTACCATAATGTATTCGACCGTGTGCCAGGTTTTAGAGCAAATTTTTCAGAGTCGGCATACGCTGGCTAAAAGTCAAAGGTGTGACTGCGAATGTTGACGTACTTTCTCAATTCCTCAAGGCGGTTATGATTTAGTTCGGCGTGCGGAGCTTTTAATAGGCTACGCCAACGTGACGTCGGGCGATACGTGCCAGCGCGTATGCATATCGTTAGACTGATCGTCTGGGCGGAAGGTCTGTGAACGCGACACAACGCTAATCATTCGTGTGTCTCAAGTTATCTATATGTGATAAGACTGTTCTGGGTACGTTACAAATAGTTATGCATTGTCACAACTCGTTATGAATACGTCAAAAACTTAAAAACAAAACATCAAAATTTCAGCGTACGGCCAACGTTTGCATACAATTTTTATACGTTGCCATTGCTGGCTAAAAACGTCAGGTGTGACACGCGGCCGCTATAATTACAAGCGGATGGTGGTGTGGAGTCATCAATTGTTAATTTCGTCACGTACGTAACCCACACCTCGTACATTTTAATTGCCGATGAGCAGCCTCCCCTCCCCTCATCAATGATTAATGTAAATATCAGCATTCTCTCCATTCTTTTTTGAAAAAAAATAATGGGGCTACTGGGTAGTCTGTCCTGCCCTGTCACACTATCTCCTCCTAACGGTTGTGCAGAAATCTCACCCGAACTTTGTCGGTTACTGTCACCACTGGCAAAAGGTGCAACACAGGATCATTTTTTTGCCCCTCCTCCCCCCCAGAGTGGGCAATCAAAAGGATAAACACCAAAAGATGAAATTACCAGGCCATTATAAACTAAGAGCTGAGTTGAATGCATGCCATCATAACCCCACCGCTTCCCATCTAAAGCAAAGTTAAAGATGCAAAAGTTTCACCAGTCAATGATCCAATATAAATTTTGAAGTTAAAATTTGTTCCTTTGACCCCCTTGTGAACCACGTCCCACCTGCTGACGCAATGAAACGGGGATGCAAATCCAAAACAGAATTGTTGGCGTGTCTCCGCGCATGCTCCAATGTTGCATTTAGCTGTACAAAGTTTCATTGAAAATGTGCTGTGATTCATTTCTCAGTATTTGACCCCACCTCAACGGGGGGCGAGCCAAATGACATTGCTCTTGACATTCTTGCCATGTGGTGATCTTAACTACCAATTTGAATTTAGGAACGAGGTTAGGCATGATGGATGGACAAACTGATTACAATATCCCTCCCCCCCTCTTCCGAAATTTTATAAACAGTATGGGAGAGCCAAGAAGTCTGTCTGTGCATCACATATTGGGGACAGCATAAAATGGTAACTTTTTGGAGGATTTGACCTCCAGTGATTGGGACTGTGGGGTCAAAACGGGGAATTTTTTTGATTTATAAAAAAAAACTATTTCAGTTGCCATAGTTTTTGGTGGAACTTTTGCATCTCTTCAACTTGCTTTGTGAGGGAGAGCGATGGGGATTGTAATGGTGTGCCATCAACTTGGATCTCTTAAATATTGTCACACACCTTGGGAGTTATTTTACTCTCACCGTCTTTGTTTTAATTAGTTAATTTAATTCTGGAAGCTGCTCTGGTCAGAGGTTGGCAGAAGATCCTGCAAGTGGTTTTAGTACCTAAAGTTTTAAAATTTTAATCCTCCTTTGTAAAATTTTTTCTTTCTTCAGGCTGGGAAACTGCTGTCCTCCACCGGCCTTGTTCCCGGTATGTGATCACATTCTCTAAGGAGGCGTTATGTGCCGCTGCGATGCCGGTTGCTCAATTGGAAAGCCATTGTGAATGAGAGCATGCTTACCGGTAGGATGTGGTGGAGGGCAGACAATAGTTTTAATCTTGTCAGTTTGAGAATGAGAGTTTTAGTGTGAAGTTGTTCGAAGAGAAAGAGCTAACCAAGCATGCTCTCATTCACAATGGCTGTTCCATTGAGCAACACGGCATCGCAGGGCATCATAACGCCTCCTAGAGGAATGTTGATCACATCACCGGGAACAAGCTCG
>CM068963.1:104986652-105003361 GCA_035128595.1 Eptatretus atami
CTTCCCTTCGCAGGGAAGCTCACCGGATGATGGGATTGGGGCAAAGCCTTCGAGACCCCCAATCTTTGATGATAGGAGAGAAACCATGGGGTAACATTCTCGTGTCAGATTGCGGGAGAGTGTGTCGGAGTGGTGCTGAGGTGTCGTCCACAGAACCAGTGTCCCTTGGTTAACCTGCTCTTCCTTCGGTGGGTAGCCTGAGAATGTCCTATCACCTAAGACAGGATGATCACCTGTCTCTGTTATCATCTGAGCTCAAGCCTTTGGACATCGGTATTGCAGCACTCTGTGAGGCTCGGAGATCAGATAGTGGCGAGATCATGGCGGGTGGTTACAACTACTTTGTGTCTGGTTGCTCTGATGGTTACCATGGCCAAGGGATTGCTGTAGCTGTGTCCAATAAGCTGACTCCAATGATAATTGAGGTAATACCAGTCAACAAGCGTATGATGAGACTAAGGATTTGTCACTCATTGGATGTCATTTCCCTGGTCTCTGTGTATGGTCCGAATGAGGCGAGCAATTTCACCGTGAAGGATGCATTCTATGCCAAGCTCGAGTCGGTCGTTGATCAGTGCCCCAGGCGAGATACTCTTCCAGTGCCCCAGGCGAGATGTCCTTTGCTGAAGAGTTAGTACCATTACTTAGCAATGGCACACAGCATTATCTTTCCAATTGTGGACATCCATGAAATAAAATCACCAAGCCTGCCATGTTCACAGGGGCACTCACACAAAGTTCAAGATCCACTGACTGGTCGCGATCTTTCGAGGGTTTGATCAGCACAAATCCGTCAACTCGGGCCTTGCAGGGCCCACATGGTTGGGAGTTTACAGGACGAGCAGCTGCCTGTTGGTGAGCCTATAAAGTTCTCCAAATCTTTTGTTGTGCAGAGGCACAGAGCCCTTTCTCTTAGGTACTTTTCCAAGTATTTTTGGCTTCATTTAGAAGCTTTGTAAGCAAATTTAGGTAACAATCCTTACCTTGCATGCAATATACTTTATGATGCCCTGAACACCACCATTTTGAGGGGTTCTGTGCATGCATACTGACATTCTGGGGCGGATAAAGATATTTCAAAAGTCGCCTACTGATTAAGTTTCAAAACAAGTACACCCTCCCACCCACAATATCTACAACAAGGTGTTAACTTTGCCTTCAGTATCAAGACTCACCATTTCATCTTCCCTGCCTGCCTGGTTCAGGAGGGCGAAACCTCGACCTCCCCTGTAGCTCCCATCTTGTCTTGTTTTCCAAAAACTCAACCTTGAGAGAGGAGAAAAAAAGAAAAGAAAAAAAAAGAAAAACAAAGTAAACATCTGTCAGGACCCCAATTAATAACCATAAACAGGACCAATACGGTGGTTAGGTAGGAGCACACTTATGAAGCAATATAATCTGGGTTTCTTGCATACGTACTTACTTTTGGAGTTGTCTAGTCTGGGTTTGAACTCAACCCAACTAAAAACTGCCACTCTGGTACGTTGCAGGGAGGTCAGTGCAAGAAGGTGGTGCACTGTACATCAGATTGATGTTAAAAATCAATGCAATGGAGTTTCATATTTGGTTTAAATAATGAATAAATTTGGTTTCTACAGTCATGGCCAAAAACATTGGCACCCTTGCACATTTTCAAATAACTCACAATTTTCTCCAAAAATAAGTTGAAATCAACTAAAAAACAGTTTTTAACCTGGTGTTGGCTTGGCAGTTAGGGTGGTGGCTTGGCATCCGAGGGTCCTAAGTTCAAGCCCGGTTGGCTGCTGAATTAACACAAGGGGGTTGACTCAGCCTGTCATCCTTCCGAGGTCGGTGAAATGAGTACCAGTGTAGCAGCCAAAAGGCTGCACATGAAGGGAAGGGGTATTGATGGATTGATTAAATGTGGTATTGGTGTGGCCGCAGGCATGATGGGCCGCAGGCATGATGGGACGAATGGCCTCATCCTGTGCCTCAATTCCTTGCAAATTCCTTGTAAACAAAAGTATTTGGTCTCCACAAAACAGCAGAATGGCTTCTTTTTTCCATTCAAACTGGATAAATGAGTGATTCTTATATTGCAGGTACCTGCATCTTACTACAGGTGAGTTCAATTCCAAAGTAAAGGAGAATCACCTGCTTAAAATCGAATTATTTTTATCAACTTCTAAAAGGTGCCAATCCTATTGTTCAGGCCATTTTAGGATTAGTGTGTGGAATAAGGTAAGATTTAGTAATTTTTTCAGCTTTTTACTTTCGAAATCTAAAGATTTAGTAAGTATCTTATATATTATTTCCGAGTTTGTGGTTTCGTGTCGCGCTATCTTCGACTTTGTTCTGCGCTCGAGTAACGTGATATTCGGCTTACATTATCTCAAAGACCATATGAGGTGCATGGTACAATAAAAAGTAAATAAAATGGTTCTGAAACAGTGAAATAGTATTCCACTTACTGCATTAAAGTAAAATTACTGCTGATACTCTGCATCAGTTCCTTTCTCAAACACACCCACCCAACATGTCGCGCAGAGCGCGGGTTATGCTAGTATTGATGACTTCCGTCCTCTGTTTGTGTATTTGTGTGTTTGTTTGTAGGCACGATAACTCGAGAACGGAAGAAGCTACCGATGTCAAATTACACAACGTGATTCAGGAGGGTGATGGCTAGCGCTGATTAGATTTTGGTCAAAATCGGTCAAAGTCAAGGTCACAGTGAGGTCAAACATTCGATTTTTGATGGTTTTGTACAGAATCATTGTAGAAACTTCTGGTTTGCGTCGCTACCTTCTCTAGAGACAGCTTTATTAGAAAAGGTCAGAGGTCAAGTTGACGATTTCGTAAGTACCAGTCTATGACTGCTCGTTACTTATGAAATCTAAGATTTCGTAAGTATATTGATGACTTCCGTCCTCTGTTTGTGTGTTTGTTACTTACGAAATCTAAAGATTTCGTAAGTATATTGATCACTTCCGTTTCTGTTTGTTTGTTTGTGTGTTTGTTTGTTTGTTTGTAGGCACGATAACTCGAAGAACGGAAGAAGCTACCAATGTCAAATTACACCACGTGATTCAGGAGGGTGATGGCTAGCGCTGATTAGATTTTGGTCAAAATCGGTCAAAGGTCAAGGTCACAGTGAGGTCAAACATAATTCCGTAAATTCATGTGGAGAAATGGAGTATTTTTTGCTTCGCTCGACGTTACGAGTTCGTTTTAACTTCGATTTTAATTTTGTCTTCGGTTTTTGCGATAGCTTAGGACGCTTAAAACTCAGTTGTCGAAATTCTGGTAAAAATCGGATGTTTTGGAGACGTTTTAAGATTGTATAAAAATATTTCACTCGACGCGTCACGGGTCGTCACGTGATGCAGTGCGCTCGAGCAGACGCATCGTTGAGTCACGTAAAGGTTTTCCGTGTGCGCGCTGATGGTGTTTTCGATAAAGATGGTGTTTAAAAGTCATTTTTTATCCCAATAAAGGTTATCGTCGCATGCCTGACTCGCTGAGCCGTCGGATTATGTAAAGATTGTTGGTGGATGCCGAATATTACGGTTTTGTGACTTTGATAAAATAATTGCATGGAGAAATGGAGATTTTTGCTTCGCTCGACGTTACGAGTTCGTTTTAACTTCGATTTTAATTTGTTCTTCGGTTTTTGCGATCGCTTAGGACGCTTAAAACTCGGTTGTCGAAATTCTGGTAAAAATCGGATGTTTTGGAGACGTTTTAAGATTGTATAAAAAATATTTCACTCGACGCGTCACGGGTCGTCACGTGATACAGTGCGCTCGAGCAGACGCGTCGTTGAGTCACGTAAAGGTTTTCCGTATGCGCGCTGACGGTGTTTTCGATAAAGATGTGTTTAAAAGTCATTTTTATCCCAATAAAGGTTATCGTCGCATGCCTGACTTGCTGACCGTCGGATTATGTAAACATTGTTGTGTGGATGGCCGAATATTACGGTTTTGTGACTGACAAAATAATATAAAATAATTGCGTGGAGAAATGGAGATTTTTGCTTCGGTCGACGTTACGATTTTTGATGGTTTGGTACAGAATCATCGTAGAAACTTCTGGTTTGCGTCGCTACCTTCTCTAGAGACAGCTTTTATTAGACAAGGTCAGAGGTCAAGTTGATGATTTCGTAAGTACCAGGTCTATGACTGCTTGTTTGTTTGTTTGTGTGTGTTTGTGTGTTATTTAGGCACGATAACTCGAGAACGGAAGAAGCTACCAATGTCAAATTACACCACGTGATTCAGGAGGGTGATGGCTAGCGCTCATTAGATTTTGGTCAAAAATCGGTCAAAGGTCCAGGTCACAGTGAGGTCAAACATAATTCGCAAATTCATGTGGAGAAATGGAGTATTTTTGCTTCGATCGACGTTACGAGTTCGTTTTAATTTCGATTTTCATTTTGTCTTCGGTTTTTGCAATCGCTTAGGATGCTTAAAACTCGGTTGTCGAAATTCTGGTAAAAATCGGATGTTTTGGAGACGTTTTAAGATTGTATAAAAAATATTCACTCGCCGCGTCACGGGTGTCACGTGGTGCAGCGCGCTCGAGCAGAGGCGGGCGTTGAGTCACGTAATGGTTTCCGTGTGCCGGCTGACGGTGTTTTCGATAAAGATGGTGTTTAAAAGTCATTTTTTTTATCCCAATAACGGTTATCGTCGCATGCCTGACTCGCTAAGCCGGCGGATTATGTAAAGATTGTTGGTGGATGGCCGAATATTACGGTTTTGTGACTTTGATAAAATAATATTAAATAATTGCGTGGAGAAATGGAGATTTTGCTTCGGTCGACGTTACGATTTTGATGGTTTGGTACAGAATCATCGTAGAAACTTCTGCGTTTGCATCCTAACTTCTCTAGAGACAGCTTTTATTAGACAAGGTCAGAGGTCAAGTTGACGATTTCGTAAGTACCAGTCTATGACTGCTTGTTAGATTTCGTAAGTATATTGATGACTTCCAGACTCTGTTTGTTTGTGTGTTTGTTTGTAGGCACGATAACTCGAGAACGGAAGGAACTACCAATGTCAAATTACCACACGATTCAGGAGCGTGATGGTTAGCGCTGATTAGATTTTGGTCAAAACGGTCAAAGGTCAAGGTCACAGTGAGGTCAAACATCAAAAAAAATTATAACTCGAGAACGGAAGAAGCTACCAATGTCAAATTACACCACGTGATTCAGGAGGGTGTTGGCTAGCGCTGATTAGATTTTGGTAAAAATCGTCAAAGGTCAAGGTCACAGTGAGGTCAAACATCCAAAAAAAAGTTATAACTCGAGAACGGAAGAAGCCACCAATGTCAAATTACACCACGCGATTCAGGAGTGTGATGGCTAGCGCTGATTAGATTTTGGTCAAAATCGGTCAAAGGTCAAGGTCACAGTGAGGTCAAACATTCGATTTTTGATGGTTTGGTACAGATTCATCGTAGAAACTTCTGGTTTGCGTCGCTACCTTTCTCTAGAGACAGCTTTTATTAGACAAGGTGAGAGGTCAAGTTGATGATTTCGTAAGTACCAGTCTATGACTGCTTGTTACTTAAGAAATCTAAAGATTTCGTAAGTATATTGATGACTTCCGTTTGTTTGTTTGTATGTTGTTACTTACGAAATCTAAAGATTTCTAAGATGTTTGTTTTGCTTTGTACGCTTTGTTTGTTTGTTTGTTTGTTTGTTTGTTTGTTTGTAGGCACGATAACTCGAGAACGGAAGAAGCTACCAATGTCAAATTACATCACGTGATTCAGGAGGGTGATGGCAAGTGCTGATTAGATTTTGGTCAAAATCGGCAAAGGTCAAGGTCACAGTGAGGTCAAATATTCGATTTTTTGATGGTTTGGTACAGATAACTCGAGAACGAAGAAGCTACCAATGTCAAATTACACCACGTGATTCAGGAGGTTGATGGCTAGTGCTGATTAGATTTTGGTCAAAATCGGTCAAAGGTCAGGTCACGGTGAGGTCAAACATTCGATTTTTGATGTACAAAGATAACTCGAGAACGGAGAAGCTACCAATGTCAAATTACACCACGTGATTCAGGAGGGTGATGGCTAGTACTGTTTAGATTTTGGTCAAAATTCGGTCAACGGTCAAGGTCACGGTGAGGTCAAACATTCGATTTTTTGATGGTTTGGTACAAGAATCATCGTAGAAACTTCTGGTTTGCTCGCCACCTTCTCTAGAGACAGCTTTTATTAGACAAGGTCAAGTCAAGTTGACGATTTCGTAAGTACCAGTCTATGACTGCTTGTTTGTTTGTTTGTTTGTTTGTAGGCACGATAACTCGAGAACGGAAGAAAGCTACCAATGTCAAATTACACCACGTGATTCAGGAGGGTGATGGCAAGTGCTGATTAGATTTGTCGAAATCGGTCAAAGGTCAAGGTCACAGTGAGGTCAAATATTCGATTTTTGATGGTTTGGTACAATAACTCAGAGAACGGAAGAAGCTACCAATGTCAAATTACACCACGTGTTCAGGAGTTGATGCTCGTGCTGATTTAATTTGTCAAAATGCGTCAAAAGTCAAGGTCACAGTGAGGTCAAACATCCAAAAAATGATAACTCGAGACGGGAAAAGCAACCAATGTCATACACCACATGATTCAGGAGGGTGGTGGCTAGTGCTGATTAGATTTGGTAAAATCGGTCAAAGGTCAAGGTCACCAGTGAGGTCAAAATATCCAAAACATTCGATTTTTGATGGTTTGTGGAACAGAATCAATCGTAGAAACTTCTGGTTTGCGTCGCTACCTTCTCTAGAGACAGCTTTTATTAGACAAGGTCAGAGGTCAAGTTGACGATTTCATTAAGTACCAGTCTATGACTGCTTGTTTGTATGTTTGTATGTTTTGTTTGTTTGTTTGTTTGTTTGTAGGCACGATAAACTCGAGAACGGAAGAAGCTACCAATGTCAAATTACACCACGTGATTCAGGAGGGTGATGGCTAGTGCTGATTAGATTTTGGTCAAAATCGGTCAAAGGTCAAGAGGTCACGGTGAGGTCAAATATTCGATTTTTGATGGTTTGGTACACATAACTCGGAGAACGGAAGAAGCTACCAATGTCAAATTACACCACGTGATTCAGGAGCGTGATGGCTAGTGCTGATTAGTTTTGGTCAAAATTGGTCAACGGTCAAGGTCACAGTGAGGTCAAACATTCGATTTTTGATGGTTTGGTACAGAATCATCGTAGAAACTTCTGGTTTGCGTCGCTACCTTCTCTAGAGACAGCTTTTATTAGACAAGGTGAGAGGTCAAGTTGATGATTTCGTAAGTACCAGTCTATGACTGCTTGTTACTTAGAAATCTAAAGATTTCGTAAGTATATTGATGACTTCCGTTTGTTTGTTTGTTTGTTTGTTTGTTTGTAGGCACGATAACTCGAGAACGGAAGAACTACAATGTCAAATTACACCACGTGATTCAGAGAGGGTGATGGCAAGTGCTGATTAGTTTTGGTCAAATCGGTCAAAGGTCAAGGTCACAGTGAGGTCAAATATTCGATTTTTGATGGTTTGGTACAGATAACTCGAGAACGGAAGAAGCTACCAATGTCAAATTACACCACGTGATTCAGGAGCTTGATGGCTCGTGCTGATTATATTTTGGTCAAAACGGTCAAAGGTCAAGGTCACAGTGAGGTCAAACATCCAAAAAATGATAACTAAGAACGGAGAAGCAACCAATGTCAATTACACCACATGATTCAGGAGGTGGTGGCTAGTGCTGATTAATTTTGGTCAAAATCGGTCAAAGGTCAAGGTCACAGTGAGGTCAATATCCAAAACATTCGATTTTTGATGGTTTGGAACAGAATCATCGTAGAAAACTTCTGGTTTGCGTCGCTACCTTCTCTAGAGACAGCTTTTATTAGACAAGGTCAGAGGTCAAGTGACGATTTCATAAGTACCAGTCTATGACTGCTTGTTTGTATGTTTGTATGTTTGTTTGTTTGTTTGTAGGCACGATAACTCAGTAACGGAAGAAGCTACCAATGTCAAATTACACCACGTGATTTCAGGAGGTGATGGCTATGCTGATTAGATTTTGGTCAAATCGGTCAAAGGTCAAGGTCACGGTGAGGTCAAATATTCGATTTTTGATGGTTTGGTACACATAACTCGAGAACGGAAGAAGCTACCAATGTCAAATTACACCACGTGATTCAGGAGGGTGATGGCTAGTGCTGATTAGATTTTGGTCAAAATTGGGTCAACGGTCACAGTGAGGTCAAACATTCGATTTTTGATGGTTTGGTACAGAATCATCGTAGAAACTTCTGGTTTGCGTCGCTACCTCTCTAGGAGACAGCTTTTATTAGACAAGGTCAGAGGTCAAGTTGACGATTTCGTAAGTACCAGTCTATGACTGCTTGTTACTTACGAATCTAAAGATTTTGTAGTATATTGATGCCTTCCGTTTCTGTTTGTTTGTATGTTTGTTTGTTTGTTTGTTTGTTTGTTTGTTTGTAGCACGATAACTCGAGAACGGAGAGCTACCAATGTCAAATTACACCACGTGATTCAGGAGGGTGATGGTATGCTGATTAGATTTTGGTCAAAATCGGTCAAAGTCAAGGTCACAGTAGGTCAAACATAATTCCGTAAATTAACGGAGAGAATGTGAGTATTTTTGCTTCGCTCGACGTTACGAGTTCGTTTTAACTTCGATTTAATTTTGTCTTCGTTTTTGCGATCGCTTCGGATGCTTAAAAACTCGGTTGTCGAAATTCTGGTAAAAAATCGGATGTTTTGGAGACGTTTTAAGTTTGAATAAAAATATTCACTCGAAGCGTCAAGGGTCGTCCCATGATGCCATTGCGCTCGAGCAGACGTCCGGGTCGTCCCATGATGCATTGCGCTCGAGCAGACATCACGGGTCGTCCCATGATGCATTGCGCTCGAGCAGACGCGTCGTTGAGTGACATTAAGGTTTTGCATGGAGAAATGGAGATTTTTTGCTTCGCTCCACGTTACAGAGTTCGTTTTAACTTTCGATTTTAATTTGTCTTCGGTTTTCGGATCGCTTAGGACGCTTAAAACTCGTTGTCGAAATTCTGGTAAAAATCGGATGTTTTGGAGACGTTTTAAGATTGTATAAAAAATATTTCACTCGAAAGCGTCAAGGGTCGTCCATGATGCATTGCGCTCGAGCAGACGTCACGGGTCGTCCCATGATGCATTGCGCTCGAGCAGACGTCACGGGTCGTCCCATGATGCAGTGCGCTCGAGCAGACGCGTCGTTGAGTGACATTAAGGTTTTGCATGGAGAAATGGAGATTTTTGTTTCGCTCGACGTTACGAGTTCGTTTTAACTTCGATTTTAATTTTGTCTTCGGTTTTTGCGATCGCTTAGGACGCTTAAAACTCGGTTGTCGAAATTCTGGAACAGTGATGAATAACTGATATATATAATAAATAATAAGTCTTTTATCAGATTCTTTTCTGAAAAGTAATACACCTATTATCTGGAATATCCTGCTGGTACTGAATCACTTTAAAAAAAAAAAAAATGGAATTTTTATAAGAAATCTAGTTTTTGTCTGGGACTCATTATCTGCAAACCACAGTGTAAAATCGTAGACCACAATGAATTCAGAATTCAAGCTCCCTTGGGCTTCTGACTGTTCATGCTTTTATTAAGACTAAGGTCAAGAGTCAAGTTGACGATTTCGTAAGTACCAGTCTATGAATGCTTGTTTGTTTGTTTGTATGTTTGTTTGTAGGCACGAAACTCGAGAACGGAAGAAGCTACCAATGTCAAATTACATCACGTGATTCAGGAGGGTGATGGCTTAGTGCTGATTAGATTTTGGTCAAAATCGGTCAAAGGTCAAGGTCACAGTGAGGTCAAATATTCGATTTTTGATGGTTTGGTACAGATAACTCGAGAACGGAAAAAGCTACAATTTCAAATTACACCACGTGATTCAGGAGGGTGATGGCTAGTGCTGATTAGATTTTGGTCAAAATCGGTCAACGGTCAAGGTCACGGTGAGGTCAAAATTCGATTTTTTGATGGTTTGGTACAGAATCATCGTAGAAATTTCTGGTTTGCGTCGCTACCTTCTCTAGAGACAGCTTTTATTAGACAAGGTCAGAGGTCAAGTTGACGATTTCGTAAGTACCAGTCTATGACTGCTTGTTACTTACGAAATCTAAAGATTTCGTAAGTATATTGATGACTACCGTTTCTGTTTGTTTGTATGTTTGTTTGTTTTTTTGTAGGCACGATAACTCGAGAACGGAAGAAGCTACCAATGTCAAATTAGACCACGTGATTCAGGAGGGTATGGCTAGTGCTGATTAGATTTTGGTCAAAATCGGTCAACGGTCAAGGTTCACGGTGAGGTCAAACATTCGATTTTTGATGGTTTGGTACAGATAACTCGAGAACGGAAGAAGCTACCAATGTCAAATTTACCACCACCTGATTCAGGAGGGTGAATGGCTAGTGCCGATTAGATTTTGGTCAAAATCGGTCAACGGCAAGGTCACGGTGAGGTCAAACATTCGATTTTTCATGGTTTGGTACAGAATCATCGGTAGAAACTTCTGGTTTGCGTCGCTACCTTCTCTAGAGACAGCTTTTATTAGACAAGGTCAGAGGTCAAGTTGACGATTTCGTAAGTACCAGTCTATGACTGCTGTTTGTTTGTTTGTATGTTTGTTTTGTTTGTTAGCACGATAACTCGAGAACGGAAGAAGCTACCAATGTCAAATTACACCACGTGATTCAGGAGGGTGATGGCTAGTGCTGATTAGATTTTGGTCAAAATCGGTCAAAGGTCAAGGTCACAGTGAGGTCAAACATTCGATTTTTTTGATGGTTTTGTACAGAATCATCGTAGAAACTCCTGGTTTGCATCGCTAGCTTCTCTCAGAGACAGCTTTATTAGAAACGTCAGAGGTCAAGTTGACGATTTCGTAATACCAGTCTACGGACTGCTTGTTTGTTTGTTTGTAGGCACGATAACTCTGAGAACGGAAAAGCTACCATGTCAAATTACACCACTGATTCAGGAGGGATGGCTAGCGCCTGATTAGATTTGGTCAAAATCGTCAAAGTCAGGTCACAGTGAGGTCAAAATTCAATTTTTGATGGTTGGTACAGAATCATCGTAGAAACTTTGGTTTGCGTCGCTCTTCTCTAGAGACAGCTTTTATTAGACAAGGTCAGAGTCAAGTGACATTCGTAAGTACAGTCTATAACTGCTTGTTTGTTTTGTTTGTTTTTTCACTGTCAAAACAAAGAAATACATTGTGGGATTCCAAAAGATATTTTAATTTCAACAATTTCTTAGAAAAAAAAATGGTGCATATTTGAAAAAAACGTGCAAGGGTGTCAATACTTATGGCCACGACTGTAAAACATGTATCAATCAGGTTTCTTAATAAAAACTTTTGAAATATATTCGAGTATTTGGGATGCGTTTTGTACCCATATTTCCTTGCACCACAAATCCGTCGCTGGTGCAATGGAGAACATCACGTGATCCTTTTAAGTCATCTGGAACACTCTTACATGCGGAACTGTATCGCGTAGAACTGCATATAGCATCTTTGCACACTCTACAATAGCGATCGTCTTCGACTATAGACAATAAATGAAATGCCGAATTCACTCTTGAACAATTTACTTTGTAATATCAAATATTGCTAATGCCCTGGATGATTCACATCGTGAACAATTTACTACTTTACACGATGCATTTATGACTGTTTTGACAGCTACCAATTTTACCAAGGCTAAATCGGACTCTCATCTTGCGAAAGGAAATTACAAAATTGAATGAGGTGCGACATATTGTATGCCTTCAGCTTATTAACAATGTCGCAAGTTGAAAATTGCTCATTAAAACTAGAAGGGCACTCTTCGACGTCACCAGATATGCCTCCACCCACATGATTAACATCTTATACATATTTGCACAAAGTTTGTTTTAAATCCCTGAATGCAGATTCAAAATGTAAATGATTCTGGCTGCCAGACCATGCATCCGATCAGGATGAAATTTAAAACATATATTCCCCATGACGACGAGATCATAGTTGTGACATTTCACATCGATTGATGAAGCAGTTCAAGATAATTAAAAAAAAAATTCAAGATTTTCGTTCAATTCAATGTATCTGCCAGAACATTTGACCGATTAATTATTCGTGAACACCCTGGTATTCCCAAGGCTTGGGAACAAGTGGGTGAAGTTTCCCCACGATCTGTCAAGCCGTTCGAGAGGATTTTTAAAGGTATATGCTTCAAAAAATGATAGCTGCCAAACCATGTGACCCATGACATCACAGGTGGAGAACTTTTTGTTGCTTATGGATAGGTGATCATACCTGCAAAGTTTTGTCTCGATCTGTTTCACCGTTTGAGAAGATTTTTGAATGTTTTTAATGTTAAAAAAAAAAAACACATATGGCTGCTCAACCACATGACTGATTACATCATCAATTCCCCTCCCCACCCCAGTACAATTTAGCCCTAAGTGACCCTCAAAAAATTTCATACTGATCGGATAAAGCGCTTGACGTATGCAATGATGACGTCATAACAAAGCCACCTATGATGTCATAAAAAAAAACTTGTTTCCCATGGGGAATACTTGACATGTGCTAAGTCTCAATTTTTTTCCACGAAGCAGTTTTGGAGATAGAGCTCCAAAGTTTTTCCTTTTTTCAAACATTACTGCCACACCACGTGACCCACAAGTTCATAATTATCATTAAAACATTCTACACGAGTCGGCGCACCGATGGTGAAAATTTCGTGTCAGCCAGATAAGCGGTTGCGGAGAATAGAAAAAAAATTAGCGTTATGGCCAACAGACGTACGTATGGACAACATGAAATACAATATCTCCGACGACTTCATCAGCAGAGGCATAAAAATACAAATGTATTTAATACGAGTTTAAAATATGTTTAACATTGAGATGTACAGCATATTTAATCACAAACATGAAAACGCAACATTAACCAGGATTGGTGTCAACCTGGAAGTGACGCATTTATAATAACCAGTATTTCTGCTTGATATAAATATATCCTGCCGGCACGGTCTAGATGTTGCATACATGACAAACCTGTAAAAATAAGTAACATTTACATCGTGTAATATGGCCTCAAAATATTACCACAAATTTTGACTTCCTTGGCAATTTCTTAGCATGCAGGCAAAGTGTCAGGCTGCCAGGTTTCATGGTTTTGGAGTTATGGATTAGACGCACCGACACACAAACATGTATCGATTTATCGTATAATTATGCAGGCATCATTCCTAACTTGTTGACTTCTGTTATTACGAGTCAAGAATGATATGCATTTCAGTTTTACTTTTTATTTCATTGTAGGATTAAATATTTTAGCTATCAGCTGGGACTGCCTCTTGGTCCTTCAAACCATAACTGCTGGCCAACAGTTTCAATAAAATTCAGTATCTAACAGTCCAGTGAAACCTTCAAAGAGGCTTTAACATTTTTAAAACGACATTTTTGGACGCGGTCATATTCCAATGATTTTTACATGATTCCCCTTCTGGGATCCCGCAAGACATTCAATATGTGATGGAGGACATATTCTCTGCCCCAGGAAAAAAGATTATCGTCATTATCTGTTCCTCATTGTGCACACATTTCACATCCTACTACGACTCGTCAAGGAAGGAAATGTATGTGCACCTCACTGCCCTTTGTTACACACATCAATCCAACCTGGAACTACCCTGGCATGGGGTTCTAGTGCTACTCTTGCCTGTCATTCCAAGTTGGGAATCTTTTGATCTCTACCAACAAGAATGGTGGCAAACCTAAGTTTGAGATTGCTTCATGAGGCATCAAGTTCTGGAGCTCTCCTGCAACACTTCACAAACTTTCCTGATAGATGTTGCTTCTGTGGGGAAACAGAAACCATTTTTCACGTACACCTGCAGTACCTGCATCAAGCAGTTTTTTTTTTTTTTAGCAAGTGAAAATCTTGTTCTTTACGCTTCTGGTTTCATTTTTCTCCAACACTTTTTACTTTTGGTCATCCTGTAAAGGAGAGTAAATCACAGTATCTACATTATTAACCTCCGCCATCGAAGATGGACGGAGGTTACTGTTTTCACCCCTGTCTGTTTGTTTGTGAACAGTATTACGGAAAAACTCCTGGACGGATTTCGACGAAACTTGGTGGGGGGATTAGGTATGATCCAAGGATCATGCCATTAGATTTTGGACTTGGTCCAAAGTCCAATATGGCCGCTATGGCGGCCATTTGAAAAAATATTTGAATTTTTGTTTTGCATTTCTACATGTTTTAAGTGATTCCAACCAAAAAAATAATTTGTTAGAGAAAAAAAAAAATTTTTGCAACTTTTTTTTCAAAAAAAATTCGATTTATTTGAAAATATTTGAATTTTTTTTGCATTTACATGTTTTAAGTGATTTCCAACCAAAAAAAAATTTGTTAGAGAAAAAAAAAACAATTTTGCAACTTTTTTTTCAAAAAAATTTCGATTTTTATTTTTTGGCATTTCTACATGCGCGTCGATCTAGTTTAGTTTATTAACCTCCGCCATCGAAGATGGATGGAGGTTACTGTTTTCACCCTTTCTGTTTGTTTGTTTGTTTGTTTGTTTGTTTGTGAACAGTATTATGGAAAAACTCCTCGACGGATTTCGACGAAACTTGGTGGGGGGGTTAGGTATGGTCCAAGGATCATGCCATTAGATTTTGGACTTGGTCCAAATCCAATATGGCCGCTATGGCGGCCATTTTGAAGAAAAATTTGAATTTTTTTTTTTTGGCATTTCTACATGTTTTAAGTGATTTCCAACCCCCCCAAAAAAAATTGTTACCCCCCCAAAAATTTTTTTTTTTTGGATTTCTACATGTTTTAAGTGATTTCCAACCCCCCCCCCCAAAAAAATTGTTAGAGAAAAAAATTTTTTTTTTGCATTTCTACATGTTTTAAGTGATTTCCAACCCCCCCGCAAAAAAATTGTCACCCCCCCCCCCAAAAAAAGATTTTTTTTTTTTTGCATTTCTACATGTTTTAAGTGATTTCCAACCCCCCCCCAAAAAAAAATTGTTAACCCCCCCCCCAAAAAAATTTAAGAAAAAAAATTTTTTTTTTTTTGCATTTCTACATATTTTAAGTGATTTCCAACCCTCCCCCCAAAAAAAAATTTAGAGAAAAAAATTTTTTTTTTGTATTTCTACATATTTTAAGTAATTTCCAACCCCCCCCCCAAAAAAAATTGTTTGAGAGAAAAAAATTTTTTTTTGCATTTTTACATGTTTTAAGTGATTTCCAACCTCCCCCCCAAAAAAAATTGTTACCCACCCCCCCCCCCCAAGAAAAAGAATTTTTTTTTTTGCATTTATACATGTTTTAAGTGCTTTCCAACCCCCCCCCCCCCACCAAAAAAAGATTGTTAAGAGAAAAAAAATTTTTGCAACTTTTTTTTCAACAAAATTTCGATTTTTTTTGCATTTTTACATGTTTTAAGTGATTTCCAACCCCCCCCCCCCCCCCAAAAAAAAAATGTTGGAGAAAAGAACTATAACTGTCAGCACTGTTGACATATTTAATGAATAAGATAAGGTTCACTTGAGTGACCCAGCAGTATTGGCGGCGGAGGTTTTGCACTCTCCCGAGTGCTCCCCTCTAGTTCAATCGTGGTTCAGTAGAGTCTGATCCCTTTTGACCTACAATGAATAGGATATCAGGTTCACTTAAGTGACCCAGCAGTATTGGCGGCAGAGGTTTTGCACTCTACCGAGTGCTCCCCTCTAGTTAACTTTATTTTGGCCTAGCTGCAAAACTTCCAATATACAGTTAGTTCACCAGAAAGCAAACATTGAAAGCGGTGATGCAGCATTGGTTTACATGCCTGAAAACGTTATGTTCACTAATCACTTCAGAGTTCAAGGTGGTTCAACATTCCCAAACGATTAAGAGGTTTCAAGAAATTTGGACCACAAATGATGCATTGTGCAGTATTTCCCCATAAGGAACTTTGCCTTTACTTGTCCGGTTGTTAGTTTTTGTACATACTTCATTCTTGTTTCAGCCTCTCTCCCTCTTTATCCGTCTTGGTCGTAGTTCTCTTTAAAATGCTCCACCTTGTCCACTGAAGTTTGAACCATGGACTTGCAGAGATGAGGAAGTTGAGTGACATTAAAAACAATAGATGTCTGACTGAGCTTTCCTGTGTTATGAGCACAAACCTCTCACCATTCTTACAAAGTACTACTACTACACCCATCCTCCACATATAACTACTTGTTCTTCTCCTCCTCCTCCTCATATTCTTCTTACTCCCCTTATCCTCAACAACCTATTCCTCCTCCTCTACTTACTACCCCCCTGCCAACTCGTATTCCTATTCCACCTATTCTTCTTCTTCAGCCAATGTCAAGCAAAACGGTTTGTGTTCTACAATGTTCAAATACATTATTCAATCAAAATTAAAAGTTTTTAAAGGGTGTGTGTGTGTGTGTGTGTGTGTGTGTGTGTGTGTGTGGGTGTGTGTGTGTGGTGTGTGGTGTGTGTTTGTGTGGGGGGGGGAGGGGTGGGGAAAGAAAACAAGAGAAACTAGAGGGGGAGCACTCGGGAGAGTGCAAAACCTCCGCCGCCAATACTGCTGGGTCACTCAAGTGAACCTTATATCTTATTCATTAAATATGTCAACAGTGCTGACAGTTATAAAAAACAATAGA
>CM068963.1:105028278-105039935 GCA_035128595.1 Eptatretus atami
TAATACATTGGGGGGGGGGGGGGAGTTGGTTGGTCATCACCAAATCCAGGAGGGAAGGTTTGTCATTGGGAGAAATTCGGTGGAAAGTTACAGATTGAGTCAGAACCATGCAGTCACAGAAGTTTTTTTGCAGAAGTGCCATGGCTGGTGAGAGAGCATCAACACCCAGCCAATTAGCATGGTGACAACTGAGTCACCACATATGAGGAGAAGAGAGATGAGGGAGTAGTGTGAGAGAGAGAGAGAGAAGAAGAAAGAAGAGACATCACTGTTGAGAAGAGGGTGCAGCACATCGACAAACATGTGAGAACGGAGCCATGGAGGTTAAGCACAGCCAGAGGAACTCCTGGGTTGGACATGTAATAGTAGTACAGTACATGGAGAGTGAGACATTGAGTTTTTTTACGTAAGCACGACTCCGCGCCAGACGGGGTCAAGGTCGATCAAACGGAGAAGATATAGCCAGGCGAGAGACACTAAGGAGTGCAGGATGTCCTGTGGGAGAAGGATCAGTTGCAATGATGTCCGGTTTCGCAGCGGCCTGGATTGAGAGAGTAAGGTTGATGGAGGCTTGGATGTTTGGGTCATCAGTTTAGGGACAGGGGCAGAGGAGCTGCTGATAGGACAATATGGATGTGTGGAAAGGAGCAAGGAGAACTGAGGGAATGAACAGGGGTATTTCCGGGGGGGGGGAGGAATGGTCGGTGAAGCTGTGAGGGAAAGGGTAGATTGAGAGGTTGGCAGCACATAGGTTTGGTGAGTGGGGGTTCAGAGGAAGGGGGAGGGGGTGTATCGACATGGAGGGTTTGAAAGTTGCACCATGAATACGTGAAAGGGGAAATGTTTTTCCTGTGCACACAGCCTTTGCAAATCTGAGCCTTCATCAGGATTCCTAACTGGTAACCTGCAACAGGTTCATCGGTGGGTTGTGGTGAGAGTATTTTGGGTTGAAGGCATTGAGGGGAAAAGTTCACGCTGTAAGTGAAAGAGGGGCAGAAGCTGGATGAACTAAGCGTTTGGGATGAGAAGGCTTGCAAAATTAAGTCTGTCAAAAGGAAAAGGAAGAGTTTGATGATGATGATGATGTGATGATGATGATGATGATGTATGAATGATGATGATCGATGATGATCGAATGATGCTGATGATGATATGATGAAGATGTGATGATGATGAAAGAAGAAGAACATGAATGGGTTGGTCAGTGAATGGAGTAATAATAGAGCAGACACTTCAGATCCATTTGTGAAGCGTGAATATGTATATCTATCAGTTTATATATAATATATATCTATATTATATACATATATATATATACTATTATAATTTTTTTTTTTTTATGTTGTGACGGAAGTTTTAAAAAAGAAGAGAAACGTTTTTTCATTAAATCTTGGAGATTATTGCAAAGAATTATTGGAAAATGAGAGTTTGAAATTATTTTTTTATAAATTTTCCAGTGATCCCGAGTCCAAGCGGAAAAGGGTGGTGTAGGCGTGTAGCCACTGACGTTGGTAGTCCCTTTATAGAGAGATAGCGACATAGGAGGGTCCGGCAAAATCCTAGTCACCGTGATTGCGTGAGCCATTTGAGTCCATCGCGGATAGGATCGGGTTTGCATACCGTCGAGCGTTTAACGTTCCGCTGTATCGCAGCGTTTTCATTCGTGTTTTACCATCGATTTTTAACCGAAACAAGAACGACAGGTTGTTCCGCCTTTAGATGGCACAAATAGAACTGAGAAGGGCATTCAGATTGTATAGATGTCCGATCAGATGCTATAAAGAGGAAAATCTGGGAGAACAGAGTCATGTCGTGTTGGATGGAAAGCAAACTTCTTTCGTCAGTTCTCTGCCAGGTTTTGTGTTCAGTGTGATGGTGGTAATGGTCCCTATCGATATTTGTGTGCGCGAGTGAGACTGGCCTTTGCTTTGGCTCTCCAGTCTTGTTTATGGCATTGCTCGTGGAATTAATTGCACTTGAAGGGGATAGGCTCTTTATTTAAATTAAGTTTGAGTTAAGCTTCGAGCTAGATCAATTCAAATAGGTGTTAGATCATGTCCCCAAAGTCCCAGACTCAGACTCAAGTCCAAAGTCAATACTGACGTCAAAAACAAAGACGAATGAATGGAGAACGGGCTACACGCCCACTCTTCAAAGCAGTGGTTTAGGCGTAACAACTAACCCTAAATTCCTGACCTAACCTAACCGCTAACCCTGACGCTAAACCTATAATCTAACCCCTACCCTACTTTAAGAGTACGGTTATACCAAATATTTAAAATCTAAATTTGAAGGTGTGGGTGTAGACTGCCAGATCCTCAGGATACTAAACAGTCGACACCTCATAGAAGTCATAGAAGGAACCCATTAACTTCTGATGTGTAGAATGGTTTGGATGGCTTTACCTTCAGGGAATGAGGAAACATGAGGGAAACCATGCAGGGAAAATTAGGGAAAACAGAGGAATGAGGGGCCGGTGGGGTGGGGATAATCTATTTTTGGTGGATTAATATTATGGATCGGCAACAGATTGCAAGCAAAGTTTTAGATGAATAATTTTAAATATTGAAAATTAACAACACAAATTATTACTGCACAGACGATAAACAAGGTCAAACAACTGCAGGAAATACAAAATAACTCTTAACATTGTATTGTATTCATGTACATCTATAAACAGGAGGTTGAAGTTCGATCTCCGCTTCTTGCCTCCCTGAAATTAAATGAGCTGAAATAAGCACACGTGGAGCTTGTCTAGTTCATTCCTTCTTTCTTCATGATTCCTAAATGTCTGTGATTGTTAAAGTTCACAACCAGCTCTGTGAGATTTCTTCTTTTATCATAAGAATGGCCTCTAGTCATAAAATCTTCTATTTTGGTCACTTTCACAATAATTTGTCCATATCTAACATGGAAAGACCCATTCGCCATCTCTCATACATAGAGAACATAATGAATACACGGTTCAATGCACTACCTAGCGCCATACCGGGGCTTTTCGACGGCGCACCGCACTGAATGGACTCAAAATGGCATCAAATCGTTAGTTCTCCGCTACTTCTCTATAACCTTATAAGGGACTCTACCACTGACAAAGAGAGTGCAGGAACACCGGAAAGGTGGTGCAGCCACTGACATAGAGAGATGCAGACACCGAAAAGGGTGGTGTAAGCCCTGACAAGAGAGATGCAAACGATAAAGGCGGTGTAGCCACTGAACAAGAAGGATGCAGACACGCGAAAAGGGTGGTGTAGCCACTGACAATGAGAGATGCAGACACGAAAAGGGTGCAGCCACTGACAAGAGAGATGCAGACACCTGAAAAGGGTGGTAGCCAACTGACAAGAGAGATGCAAGGACCCGGAGAAAGGGCGGTGTAAAGCCACTGCAGAGAGATGCAGGACACGAAGGGTGTGCAGCCACTGACAAGAGAGATGCAACTAACCGAAAAGGTGTGTAGCCCACTGAAAAGAAGATGCAGACACCGATAAAAGGGTGGTGTAGCAGCTGACAAGAGAGATGCAGACACCTGAAAAGGGCGGTGTAGCCACTGAACAAGAGAGATGCAGACACCTGAAAAGGGTGGTGTACGCCACTGCCAAGAAGATTGCAGACACCGAAAAGGGCGTGTAGCCTGACAAGACACAATTGCCAGACACCGAAAAGGGCGGTGTAGGCCATTGACAAGAGATGCAGTACCACCGAAAAGGGTGGTGTAGCCACTTGACAGAGAGATGTCACGACACCGAAAAAGGGCGGTTGTAATCCACTGGACTAAGAGAGATGCAGACACCGAAAAAGGGCGTGTAGCCACTGACTAGAGAGATGCAGACACCGAAAAGGTGTGTATGCCACTGACAAGAGAGATGCAGACACGAAGAGGGTGGTGTAGCCACTGACAAGAGAATGCAGACACCGGAAAGGGCGGTGAGCCCACTGACAAGAGACATGCAGACACCGAAAAGGGTGTGTAGCCACTGACAAGAGAGATTGCAGAGCACCGAATAAGGGCGGGTGTAGCCACTGACAAGAGAGATCAGACGACCGAAAGGCGGTGTTAAGCACTGACAAGAGAGATGCACGACCCGAAAAGGGCGGTGTAGCACTGAACAAGAGAGCTGTCAGACACCGAAAGGCGGTGTATGCCACTTGACAAGAGAGATGCAGACACGAAAGGGCGGTGTAGCCACTGACAGAGAGATGCAGACAATCGAAAAGGGCGGTGTAGCCACTGACAGAGAAATGCAGACACCGAAAAGGGCGGTGTAGGCTACTGACAAGAGAGAGTGCAGCACCGAAAAGGGCGGTGTACCACTGGCCAAGAGAAGATCAGACACCGAAGGGCGTGTAGCCACTGACAAGAGAGATGCAGTAAACCGAAAGGCGGTGTACGCCACTGACGAAGATAGATGCCAGCACAGCGAAAGGGTGGTTGTAGCCACTGACAAGAGAGATGCAGACACCGAAAAGGGTGTTATCGCCACTGACATAGAGAGATGAGACTACGAAAAGGGCGTGTACCACTGACAGATGAATGCAGACACCGAAAAGGCGGTGGTAGCCAACTGACAAGAGAAATGCAGACACCGAAAAGGGTGGTGTAGCCACTGACAGACAGATGCAGAGCATCCGAAAAGGGCGTGTAGCCACTGACAAGAGAGATGCAAACCACCGAAAAGGGGCGGTGTAGCACTGACAAGAAGAGATGCAGACACCGAAGTAAGGGCGTGTAGCCACGAACAAGAGAGTTTCGTCACTGTGAGAAGAGTGGGCGTAATCCCTGATAAGATCGTTGAAAGCGAATCGTTTTATTTTCATTTATTTCGGAAATTACATTCAACAGCAATAAATGATTTCGATGCGGCAGTTTTTTGCTGTGAGACGAAATGTCAACGAATCGATGAGACATGTTTTTTGTCCGTAAGAGGAAAGATTGAGTTCACGGAAGGGATGAACGATTGAGAACGAGAAGAAACGGTGCTCGAAGTGAGTGATGAGATTGATTGAGTAATAAGGTTGGAGGAAGGTTGGTTGTGCGGATTCTTGTTGCTGATACAGCCGGCGTGGTGCGAGCGAAGCCGGGGATTCGACTCGTGTAATGAGAACGTGTGAGCTCGGACCTGCACCCGAACAAGATTCTCAGCGATCCAAGTCCCGCGCAATGCCGCTACAGCTGACTCGGATTGGGCCTAGGTGAGTCATGGGTGTGCGACTGTGGAGGAAAAAAAGGCCTCATTTAAAAAAATAAAAGTCTCTGGCCACGTGGCGTCTTCGTTGGTTGTTATCTCCAGTTTTTTCGGCTTCAGAAGGTTGACGTATCCTTTCCGTGTGTTTGTTGTGGTGTACAGCGTGTAGTGCGTGTGTGTACGTGTACGCGTGTGTGTAGTCGTGCGCATTCCGTGCGTGTGTGTGTGTTTCCGTGCGTACGTGTGTGTGGTATATGTCGTGCGTGTGCGTGCGCTGTGAGACACGCGCGTTGTAATTTACTGAGGCATGTCATTGGCTTTAATAACTGATTATTTTTAACCATGTAACAGGTTCGGTGACTACATTGATTTGATGACAGAACTTTGACAACCGGCCGTGTTCCCGGACAGAGTAACTTAACTTAAAAGACAATGTATGATAAAACGGTATTGTGGTTGATTGAGTCGTGGAGCAACCTGCCAAAAATCGAGTCCATTCTATTGGTGGATCGATCCTTGAGATCTCAGAAACCATTTCCACATGACGTCACGTCTTGGTCCCTCGTTCCTCACCAACAAGCACAAACATTCTCGATGACTTCGCGATTTACAAGTCTGACGGTGTACCTAGCGGTCCTTCTGGCACGACGAAATCGTTATTTATTAATGATTGAATGTTGTGGTCAAGTTCAGTGCACATCGCGTTATCCATGTTAATTATTTGTTCCATATATCTATAAATATTTGATCGAAATGTGCATTGCTTGATGAAAAATCATGCCTGGTGTTTGCTTAATTGGTTCGGGTGTGGCGTACTTGGATCCTAGTGGTCCTGAGTTCAAATCCTGCTGCTGTTGAATTAATACCAGGTGGGGTTTACTCGCCTGTCATCCTTCTAAGGGTGGCAAATGAGTCCAGCTGCTCGGATTGAGCCATTTGAGTGTCCAGTGTCGAGTGGGACCTGTCCAGGACTGTCCCAATAGCCAAGGAGACTGCTTATGAGCACAACACTCTGCACAGAGTTATGTTCCAAGCTCTCTCCTCTTCTCTGTATGGAAACGTGCATCCACGTTGGTTTAACGAATAAGGGACTATCCATGTAAAGTGTCACACCCTCCCGATCACTATACCTCATTTTCGTCCCCATATGTTGGTCATTTATTCAACTTGGGGTGAAAAAACTCATAAATAGCCAACTTTTAGAGGACCTGTGGGCCCATTTTTGGGGCCCCCAAATTTGGGACCCCCGGCTGCCCACAAAATCTCCCAGAGGCCAATCACTAGTTGGTAGTGGCTCGATTTGCTATCTTGGGGAAATCAAACATGTCGTAAAAGCGAGATCTTTCGAATCCTGTAAAGTAAAATCACTCCGAAACAGTAATGTCCAAAAAGTTATAGTTTTGGGCGCGCCTTTGTGGGCCCCCCGCTCCCCAGCCAAACCGTGGTCCGGATTTTTTGTGTGAAAATACCTCCTTCATGTAGCTCCAAACCTCAGCAATAATGAAATGGGATCTCAATGGTTCGAAGTGTGATGATGGTTTTATTGTTCGGGGACTCGGTGTGCTGTACACACTAATACGCCAAATATCATAGCACAATATCTTGAACCAAGATTCCAATAACACTATATCAAATATATTGTACATTAATTTTTCCACATGACTGCAGGATGGAAGCGACAACTAGTATTGTAGTAAGATTTTTCCTAAGCATATAAGTCAATATTTTTGCCAGACAATGTTTTTATTTGACAGCTTTTTGCTTTTTTGCTGTTGTGTAGGTTCTACGTATTTTGCTCATCCTCTGCCCCATTTGGCTCTTCTGATCATGTGCTGGTGAAGGTCAACATCTCTTGGTCATTCTCAAAGAATAGCCTCTGCACCAGCGAGTCTGGCAGTTCACATAAGCAAACTGGCAGGGACTGCAAGCAGCCTTCGCATTTCAGGACTGGTCTCCCATATCCACCGCCGCTAATATTTATTCACCTGGGAATTCTTCCATAGAGGTCTGTTCTCTCTTACTGTATGCACAGATTCATTCATCTTCAGTTATCTTACCAATCTTACCACTCTTGGGACTCTGAATCCTGTGGTGAGGTGGCATTTGCTTTAAAACAACTTTCTTTCTCCTCCTGGAAGGCAAATCCAACAGAACGAAACCTCAGATCATTCCACAAAGCATACAAGAAATGTATGTCTATCCTCAGGAAAGCCAGAAAACAACGTTTGTCCAATCTCAGGAATGACCTTTCAAACTTGTCTCCCTCCTCTAAAACCTGGTGGCACCTTGTAAAGTTAGTCTCTGCCTCTGGCGTATGCACCCCTTCCATAAATTATAATGGCACCACAGCCAACTCCACTTGTGAGAAGGCCAAATGCCTCAATTCTGTGTTTGCTTCAAAATCTTGTGTCCCCAAACACTCTCTCTCTCTCTGGACCCACCCTTCCCAATCGTACCCAACTGCTCCTGAATTCTGTCTTTTGCACCTGAAAAGGTGGAAAAGTTTCTGGTGGCATCACGAAGGTGGATCAGCTCAAGTGTCCTAAAATCTGCTCTGCTGCTCTTTCACCTCCTCTCTCTCTGCCCCTTTCACACCATCATTTACCATCGGTCATCTTCCATCTGCTTGGAAATCAGCCAACATCACAACATGACATCAAAAGGTGTACAAACGGATCCTCTTAAATACAGACCAATTAGCTTACTTCCAATCATTAGCAAGGTCATGGAATTCATCATCGCAGTTAACATAAAATCATTCCTTTACTCCAACAACCTCATCTCAGATCATCAATTTGGATTCAGACCTGGTCACTCTGCCTTGGACATGCTACTTCGACTCTCCCCACAATGGAAGGAGGCCTTCAATATCAGACATGATATCAGGGCCATCTCTCTGGACATATCTTGAGCTTTTGATACAGTCTGACATCCTGCCTTGCTCTCCCAACTCTCTGCCTATGGAATCCAAGGCCAACTCCACTCTTGGATAAGTGACTTTCTCCGATGTCATAGACAACATGTGGCTCTCAAAGGAACTCTATCTTCTCCTCTCCCTGTCAAGGCTGGATTACCACAAGGCAGTCTTCTAGGCCCCATATTATTCATAATCTTCATCAATTTTAATTGCCGTAATACCGAGTGGGGATATGTGACTAATGACTCTAATGGCACCCATCTCTCTGACTGGGCATCCACCAATGACCTTACTCTTCTATATGACCCAAAATAACCTGCTAGCTTTTATTATTGGCGATAGAATATGGACATCAACCCTGATCTGTCTTTTTGCACGAAACGTTTTGATACTTTACCAACTCGGCGAGTTTTGAACCAGTTTCTACGTTCTCAACATGAGCTATCTCTCATCTCGCTGCCTCAGTTTGTTACACTTACACCAACCAAGCCTATTCTGCGACAGAACTTCAGAAAAGCGAAATGGAAGTTGTTTAGCCAGTTATGCAAAATGTTGTCAATGTACTCCCTGATTCAACATCACCTGATGTCGACTATTTGTACAGATGTTTTAGCTGTGCCCTCAAAAATACTGCAAAGAAGGCCATTCTGTGTGGCAATAGGAAATGCTACATACTGGGCTGGAACAAGGAGTGTACTTTGCTCCACGATGACTTTGTCAACATAGACAATCTTGAGTCCTCAGCAGCATCTGCTGATGCTTTAAGGTTAGTTGTCTGTCTTCTTCCATCTCATTTCTGGACCTACACCCTCTGCCTCTCCATGCTTTGTACCCCCCAGGTGTCTGCAGGATGCACATAGTCCACCAGCACACCCCTCCTCGTGAAACTGCCTAAATCCAGAATCACTGCTCAACTCCACTCATTTATTCCTCTTTTTTCCCCCACCAGTGGAACCACCTTCCATACTCTCTTCAATCTCAATGTGCCAAGTTTCAAATTTTTCCAATCAGCAGTTTCAAAGATTATAATTTTTATTTTTTTGGCATTTTATCCAAGATGGCTGCCATACCACGTGACCAATCCAAAATCCAATCCATTGGGACCATACTCTGTGCAGAGTGTTGGTGCTACATAAGCAGTCTCCTGGGCTATTGGGCACAGTCCTGGATGGGTCACCACTCTAACACTGTCAGCTGTATGGCATGGCGGGGACTTGGGATCGCTGAGTCTTGTTCGGGCTGCAGTCCGAGCTCACAAGTTCTCATACACGAGTCGGATCCCCGGCTCAATGACACTCAAATGGCTCAATCATCGCAGCAAGCTGGTACTCATTTTGCCAACCTCAGAAGGATGACAGGCTGAGTCAACCCCACCTGGTATTAATTCAAACAGCCAAGCAGGATTTGAACTCAGGACACTAGGATCCAAAGCCTGCCACCATAACCATTAAGCCAACACCAGGCATGTGACCTGTGATGTTACAATTATCATTAAAATATAATCGGGGGGGGGGGGTCGCTGCTCACTGAAAATTTTGTGTCAATCAGACAAGTGGTTGCTGAGAAAATAGCTATTTTTTATTGCAGCAATTGTAAATTAGCTCAGGTTGTAACCAATCACCTTCAAAATCACACACCAAGTTAATTGGCCTCTACCTGTGTGAAATTGTCGAGATTCTGATCGTTCGCACGCAAAGTGAGAAGTGGAATTAAACGATGGGTCTGCATTTTAAAAATTCATTTTCTCAGCAACCGTTCGTGTGATTGACACAAAATTTTCCAAACATAATTTTTTTTGTCATAATTATGACGTCATTGGTCACGTGGTACAGGCGCCATCATGGAAAATCCGAAAAACCTTGTACCTCTATATCTCCGAAACCACTCCATGGAAAAAATTTACACATGGCTCATTGTCAAGGACTCCACATGGGGAATAAGATGTGTTCATGCTGATGTCATCGCTATCTTCATTATGACGTCATAATTCGACAAGTGTAACGCTTGATCCAGTCAGTATGAAAAATAATTCTCTGCAATTGTTGGTCCAATGGACACAATTTTCGCCATTGGATTGCATCCTGTAGAATTTTTCAATGATAATTATGACATCATATATCACGTGGTACATGTGTCGAGATCAGGTTCCAAGGCTGATTGAGATCGAGCAATGTCCACTCTGATTATGGTAGAGAAGAGCTTTTAATTCACATCAAAAGGGTACATGAAAGAAAGTGAGACAGAGAATACCTACAGAGGATCACCAGCTCAATCTAACTCTGGCTCGCAAGCAGTTTTGTTTACTATATATATACTTTGTTCTGCTCCCCTTGTGCTGTCATCTGTTTTCATGATTTTCCCAATTTCATCAGGTTTCTATTTGAAAAGCCATCCTCAAAAATCATTTTCCTTTGAGGTAACAGAAAAAAACTCTCCCCCAGCACTGCGTTCCTCCCGGACTGGCAAGCATTGATCTTTTCATTTGCACGAAGACCTGTTTTTGGTTAATGTGACAGGCAGATCTTTATCACAATATATATATATTCATCTTCTCATTCTGCTAGCCAGATGTTCCAATTTAAAGATGAATCAATAGAATGAACACAACACTGTTTATACTTTTTAAAGGTTTACTTTCGATCGTTTAAAGTATTTTACCAATAATGGCTGTTTTTCACAGTGCTGGGAGATGTTCAACAGCTCCACAATTGCCCTTCTGTTACTTAGAAAACATAGTGAGAAGAGAACACCACAGTTACACAATAACTTCTGAGAGATGGAATCTCGATGGATCGGCAGGATGGCAGGCAGGCGTCTTTTCTACAGGTGGTCCACTCTTATGGTCAGCCTCCAAGTGGCCCATAACGTCATGAAAGCTCTGCCCGCACCTTCTAACCTCATAGAAAAACCCCCTTCTTCTACCATCCTAACCGCCCACCAATACCCCCCCCTCTGTAAAGAATAGTGGATACATTTCAACAATTATGACTTAGATATAGGTCATGAGAAGCAAAATTACTTTTCAAAAAAAACAACTCACAAAAAATTATTTCACACACACAAAAAAAGATACATAATTTTTAACTAACTAGGTCGTTATGAACACAATAAGAATATATTTTACTAACTATTGTTTCTTTATGAAACGACAAGAAGAATATATTTTATAACTGCAAGCCAGAGTAAAAAATATAGAAAGTAACAAAATCCCAATATTGCCAACAAGGCAATGTTTAGATAATATTTCTTTCCATCCCACCATTGGTGCAGCAATTCGAGACACTCAATCCGTGTGAGTTTGATAGAGTGTTCTTTATGAACGACAAGTAATTCTTTAAAAAAAAAAGTTTTTGTCAATCCCGAAAGCACTAGTGTCTGTATTTTTATTTCCAAAAAATAATACCACATCCGGCGTCTCGACTAAATTTTAAACTAGGTTCTTCATTTTCTGGGTTTTCTGGGTCTTCGAGATGTTGGTCCAGGGGAAGACTTCATGCCACCACCATTGTCGTCACTGTGGTAAATTTTCTCTCACACACACACACACACACAAC
>CM068963.1:105041676-105053887 GCA_035128595.1 Eptatretus atami
CAGACGCTCGGCACGTATGCTCGTTGAAAAGGCTGACGGTGGAACGAAGCCAGGGAGGATGTCGTTGTTGCAGCTTTTGCTCCACATGTGCTCAATATTTTACCATCGATTTAAAGCATTTGGTGCTGCTCAAGTAGTCTCCCTGGCTATTGGACACAATCCTGGACAGGTCTTCATTATGACACAGATCAGGTACCAATTGTCATTTCAAAAATAAAACAAAATATAATCAAATATTTTCCTCTTTATTATAACACCTCTACACGTTTAGTATAGTCCACAAGCCACTACCCCACAGTATTCTCAAGGTTCCACTCAACACATGTTCCCCATACGTTACTTGGGTCCTGCACAGTTGTAATTTTCCTTGGCACCTCCGCCTTAGCCGCCAGTACCCAAGGTTAAAGATGTTCCCTGCAATCATCCAGTGTACCAATATACCTCTGGCAATTTGAAATGCGCTTTTGGTCCAGACACTAACAGCTCATCCAAAACACATCTCCGCACCTCACTTGCACGATTTCGCATTCCTCATTCACCAGGTCGGCGAGATGCGGCACTCATTCCAATGTGTGTATTCGGCTAGAGGGACACTGCAATCATTTGGCACTGCACGTAGTTGTGAACGATATACTAATCTGGTCGCCACCGTGCTGCCACCACTGACCGACTCGAGTTCCTGACCTTATGGCCCATCATGAAACAGGCGTGCCGGCGATTAACTGCCTGATCTTTGCGAAAGGCATCGTGGGATCTTTTAATATCCACACGCGATGTTGGTGAACTTTGCAGTGGCATGTGAGACACCAGGGTGGTCAGTTTTAGAGGACACGCTGACTCTTTGAACCGCGAGCTGCACAGCTTAAAGGGCAGTCGGTCCATACCTCAGTCTCTTCGCTATACCATACGGGCCGTCCATTAGGAATAGCAACCTGGAAAGATCCATCGAGCACGGCTCTCCACCTTTGCAGACCATTGCTCAACAAGATGCACCGCATGTGCAATCAGTCTAACCACAGAGGACCCGCAGGGCTCGATCCGACTCCGACACAAGACACCCACCCGCGCACCGCACAGTGGGTCGGGGGAGGGGGGTTGCAACTTGGATTTTGTGCTCCTGCATCATGAATCGTTATGCTCCCACTTCGAGTTGCAACAATGAAGATACTCGAGCCTGGATACCAAAAGGGGTGTGGGGGGGGGGGTGAGGGCTTGTAGGGGGTTGCAGCATTGTGGAATTTACTCAGTGGTCCAGCACAGAATGGTCTTGTCTTTGTGAAGACACCTATGAGGCTTTAAGGTCCATTAACTGCCGCACATCAGTAGGACAACCGCAACAAACAGAGACGTCCAGTCCGACGGCCCAACACACGTTTCTGTGATCTCGACTACCATCTATAATATTATGTATCGCAATTCGTATTTTCCTTTCACTGGCCCATATTCATATATGTAAATTCATGTTCGTAAATCTATAAGGCCAGAAGAAACGACCTCGCAAACTACACGGTAACTTTCGCCATGGGCTCGACACAGCACGGCGCCAGATGTCCACTCCGCTCTACCCCCCCCCCCCCCCCCGTGCCTCCAGGTGGCATTCATGGGCAAATTCACACAGCCCGACTCCAAGCAAAGATTCGCGCACAATCGGCGCAAATCTCATACTTCATAGCAGGGTGTTACTACAACCAGCACCAAGACCCGCTTTATGGTCATTTTATCCAATGAATTTATCCCTGAGATAGGAGGTCATATAAGGCACAGAATATGCTCCTCTGTCCGCTTCTGCACAGAAAAAAAAACTTGATCGCCGCCAGGCAGAGGAATTAATGCTCCGTGACAGGCCGCAATGGGCCGCGTGTTGAAAGACCACTAGTCATTTCCTCCAAAGGCATTTCTGCAGCTTGCCTAACGCTCTTTTGTTCCTGGTTCTTTGGAATGTCTTGTTTTCATTCACCCACGAGTGGAAGACACAAGCACCGCCTCTGGGCACAGCATGTGCATTCGGCACAGCTAGCCCCCCAACTTTTATCCCTACCCCTCCTTCTTCGCACCTTGGTCCGCGTCCTCTCCCATCTCCACAGCCCACAGACGTTACACACAATCTTCTCACGAGTGGGTTTTAAAAATCATTTTAAAGGCTCATTCACAATTAAATACTTTCTCAAACAGGATATTACAATCAACGATCTCCCACTGCTGTATCACAACAACTGCGTACATTGCGTTGACCACACATTAAAACGTATACAAATTAATTTAAGACACATTTCAGAATATTGCACTCGCATTATTAAATTACTTTTTATTTGCAAATCTCAGAGGTCAGGGAAGTTTTGTTGGCTTGGGAAACGACCCCCAACCTTTACCTCCGGCAGTGCAACAAAAAATTCCTCCACTTCACAATGGGGCATCCTCCCACAGTGGGGCATCATTCGCCTCCCACCTTCCATTTCCACGTATCGTTTCACGAGCAAGCCTACGCTCGTCTGCTTTCTTTACAGCACTTGCTTCAAATTTCAAAATATTATCACATTTTAATCTACTCATGTTTTTTAATGATGGTACACCGATTTTGAGTTTGCTGCACTGGACATTCCCTGCGCCTGTATTTTCCTGGCCACCCTCACCGGGGAGGCTAGAAATCGGTGGCCAGCGACCTCATACCTTCAAATTTTGGACACAACCTCGACGGATTAACTAAACCTTCAGGTGGGTTACCTGGTATTCTCCTCTGAATTGCCCCGCCCTGCATGCCATGCATGGCGTGGGGCAAGGTGTTTTCTCAACTTGTTCTTTTATCTTAACACTTTAATTTGCTGCTTCACAATTTGCCAGGCATTATTTATTTGTCATCACCTTCTTCTCTTAAACATCTTATCAAGCTTAAAGTTTGGTTCGGGCTTATTCACATCTGCATATCTTGAAACGAATTCTATCTAGGAATGCATATGGGTACTTTTTATATTCATTTATACCGATAGATTCTAATTGATCAAATGACCTAGGTCCATAATTTCCATTACAATCAACCCTAATGGTGTATGGGGGGTGTGGATTTTTAAATCAGTCTTTGGTTCGAACTTTATTTCCCATTTCTTGATCCTTCTTGGTCCTTACTAAGGGATCCTCTGGCGGTCAGTATTTCGCCCGGGTGTTCTCGGGCTGGGTTGGGTGTCTTTCCACACCTTTCCACGAACCCTCACACTCCTTGCACACCTTCCACACCTCGATTCCTCCCACAAACCCTTGTTCTCGGCAGATGTCTTCAGTCGCTCCCTCGCCAAGGTTGTTCCCTGCAATCCTCCCCTTTAGACCCTGTCCTGCAGCGGCTTTCTGCAGGTGAGCCTTCCGCGTCTTCCTCAACTCCCCTCCGCGACTCTAAAACCTCCCGGGGTACCCCTCTTTTGATGGTGTATAAAGCTCCCTCTTTCCGTTCTTTTTTAAAGATAAGGACAGATTACAAAGAGGGCAGCAAACTCTGTATGCCTGGTGGCGAGAAAGAGGCCAGTTCTTCTTACCTTGATCTTTAAGCCGGGCGCGCTCTTCTCCTCTTTTGTCTAACCAGAGCAGTTCGCCTTTCTCCCGTCTGCTTATCCTGCGCACTGCTACGCCAAATGTTGAGATCACGGTTCAAGGCTGATTGAGATCCGGAGCAATGTCCACTCTGATCATGGTAGACGAAGAGCTTTTAATTCACATCAAAAGTGTAATTAAAGAGAAGTGAGACGAGAAGACCTACAAGTAACCAGCTCAATCTAACTCTGGCTTGCTCCAACATTTTAGCTTGATATATATACACTTCGTTCTGCTCCTCTTTGTGGCTGTCATCTGTTTTCATGAACTTCCCAATTTCATCACGGTTTCTATTTGGAAAAGCCATCCTAGAAATCATTTTCCTTTGAGTAATAGAAACAACTCTCCCCACACTGGTTCCTCCGAACGGCAAGCATCTGAATCTTTTCATTTGCACGAAGACCTGTTTTGGTTAACGTGACAGGCCGATCTTTATCACAATTATATATTAATCTTTTCAGTCTGCGAGCCCGAATGTCCATTCTAAGATGAATCAAATGTTAACAAACCCCCAAAACCCCCCCTGTTTTATACTTTTTAAAGGTTACTTTCGATCGTTTAAAGTATTTTCACATATGGGGCTGTTTTCAGTGTTGGGCAATGTTCAAACAGTCCACATATATATATATATATATATATATATATATATATTATTATATATATATATATATTTATCATGATATCAAAAGGTTGTGGGTGGATTGGATAGTTTATGCCAAAACTGATAGGTGATGAGTTGGTTGGTGGACAATAAAGCCGAATCCTGATTTTCGGTCAGATCCAGCCTGTCAGTGGGATACAAAATTGTAAACTGTTCATCTTGGTGGAGGTATGCGCTTACCGAGTGCGTTTAACTTTGTTTTGTTTGCGAAGGTGTCGCTCTACTGATGATTTTTATTTGTTATGCTGTTTGTCCACACAAGAATGTCTAAGGTAGACAAACACCACCTACTAGTAGTCAGTAGTACAACGGTTCGTTTTTAAAACAAAGTATCTCAATAAAGTTGTACAACTTAGAATGTGAGTACATCTTTAAAGTATTAACGCGTAGCAATTAGAACGTAGTCAATAAAATAAGTACTAGAAATCACACCAAACAAGGCTGGGGCAAGGATATGCCATCTTTGCTTGCCGTTTGTTTAATGTTTGATGTTTGGAAAGATTTTAAAACTAAGTAGACAGTGAAGTCGATGGTGTGCATCAACTTCCTTTCATGCTCCCACTAAAGTAAAGTTGGAAGGAGATGGCAAAAGTTCCACACAGGAATGACCAATATCAAATTTTGAGTTGAAATAAATTTCCGTTTTTGACCCCTGTTATCCAAGTCCCTCCCCTTAGAGCATGCACCCCCCTTAGAGGGGTGAATCCAAAAAAGTCGTTACATTTTTGTGTCCCCAATATTTTGCACGATATAAAATTTCATTTAAATATGTTTTTAAAAATGGAGCCCAATAATTGCATTTTAGGTATTGACCTGGGCCCCAGGGGTAGGCGCCAAAAAAACGATCCTGCCCGCACGTTCGTGGCCATGGTGGTGATCAGCAGCTACCAAGTTTGTAAATTTCTGCCCAACCGTTTATGTGAGGAAGATAGCTTGACAAACAGATGACGGTGAGCAGACAAAGCTGATCACACAGACCTCCGTTGTTTTTTTTCAAAAAAGCCGTGGGAATAATAAGGTACATGGAATGTCAGTTGTCTTCCTCGGTTGTCGGGAATGTGGGGGTGACATCTGTCCCTGATGGCCAGAGTGTGGACTCCTTTGGTCGGAGTTTTTTTTTTTGTTTTTTTTTTTTTTTTTTTTTCTTTTTCAGTTTTTTTTGTTTTTTTTTTTTTTTTGTTTTTTTTTTTTTTTGTTTTTTTTTTTTTTTTTTTTTTTTTTTTTTTTTTTTTTTTTTTTTTTTTTTTTTTTTTTTTTTTTTTTTGTTTTTTTTTTTGTTTTTTTTTTTTTTTTTTGTTTTTTTCTTTTTTTTTTTTTTTTTTTTTTTTTTTTTTTTATTTTTTTTTTTTTTTTTTTTTTTTCCCTTGCGTGTCCTAAATGTGTAATGTCTATTCTCTGCACACCCTCCTTGTAACTCCCGACCATACTTTGGCCTTTATTGATATTCTTGCCGAGTCAATGGAAAAGTTTGAGGACTTCTGGCAAGCAGCATAAATTTTCACAAGACTCAATATCACTATGAACTCAACATCCCTTTTCTGGAATTTAATGGTAAGAAGTTCTCGCTCAATGTTTTTTGCCATGACTGTGTAGACAATCTTCTGGGTCAAGTTCATCTATTGAAGTATTTAATCAATCTACCCACAATTCAGATATCTCCATTATTCCGTTTCTGCACCAAGATCATTTCACTAACAACCTGTTAAGACAAATGGTGACTTTGCCTCTACAAAATTTGCTGATACTACACTTTTAAATAGTATGCAGCTGACTTTAAACTCACAAGTCAACAGGACAGAGCTTTAATCAAACCCTTTACCAGGTAGAACAATTTGGTGAAATCTTTTCTCTGGGTGTCTGTCATCCATCAGATGTAATAAATGGATGAATATAGCTGACTGTGCGAGCGAAGCACGTTTGTTTCCACTTTTCCAGACTGTCTATGGAGTCGCGGAGGATCTTGGAATGGACGCGATGACATTGAATTGCGAATTGATTGTTGCCCATTTGAAACTGATTCCCCCCCTCATGGACTTCATTTTCTACCCTGAACATGTGCACTCAATCGTTCTGCTTATGGAGCAGGGAATATATCTAGACTGTTCCTTAAAAATTGCAACCAACAGACCAACAGGATGCCCAACAAGGGAGCAGGAGTAGTTGCATTCCTGCCTCTGAGCTATCCACTATGGATAGGTGCATCAAGGCAGAGCGTTACATCCATAAGTGCTCCATCTATTGGGATGATTTGATCTGGAACAGTCTGATATAGTATCTATAGATCTATACATCTCATATCAGTCGATCTCTAGAAATGATCTTGTTTTCTTGTGGAATGCTTAAGATCCACGTGCTTGTGACATAAAAGAGGTGGTGAATTGACACTGGCGAAGCGTGGTCAAATTCCAGAGATTGCGTGCCCTAACTTGTCTGTGGTTAGTTTAGGAAGACCACGATAAATGCGGATACCAAGTGATTTATTGATAGCCTATCATCGATCGATAAGTCACAAATAAAGATGATGGATAGGAGGATTCTCCACAGAATTATAATCTGCATTAATTATAAATAGCAGTATTGTACTGTATTTATTTGAGCTGTTTCCCTCATCATGGCAAAGTGGAGCAGTGATGATGTGCCCCAAGTGGCTCTGGATTAGAAAGTGAAATGTTTTCGAAATGGAAAGACGGGTAGAGGTGTTTCTGGGTATGGGTTTCGTCACACAATCAGAGTATGTTGAACGACAGATGCATATTCCATGGTGGGTTTCGGTTTGGTGAAAATGTTGGTTACATCAGATCATTGAAACACGTGGATTACTCACAGAAGACATGGCACGACGATGTTTGCACATTACATGCGATATTTTGCTGGAATAACACTCACATTCTTTTGCGGAATAAGGTGCCATAATTGGTCCATAAATGACATATATCGATGTACCTGTGGGCTCTGCTGTTTGTCCTGGTAAAGGGAAGGGATAAATCTGGGAGTGTTTACATGATACAATTCCCTCATCGGTTGAGGTGTGTGGCCCATACAGGCATGCCCATCAAAGGGTTGCCATTTTTTAAGAGTGGCACGCGTGACAAGATAACTAAGGTGTGTACTTGGTAGTGCTATGATAGACGTGCAGGACGTCTCCAATTGGCAGATTTCAGGTGTATTTTTTTCCCAAACTGACACAGAGCTCAGCAAGAGTATAGGAGAGCGCGGGGGTGACGAAGGACAAAGCATGAGGTGATGGTTGGACAGCACTGTTGGGAGGAATGGAAGGAGGGAACACAAGACTTACATACATGTGAGTGAATGTGAGTTCCACAGAAGAGAGCATAGTGGGGATGAAGGCAAGTGGACGTGAGCATTGGGCTTATCATTGGGGAGGGTAACCTGATGTGGTTTCTGGAAAGAACACGGTTGACCTGAGGTGGGCTGGGGGGAGGCCGGCGGATGAGAGGGCGGGAGGATCGAAACCAGAAGCATTACTTGCACAACATCGCAAGCAAGTACCAGTTCCCTCACAATCTGGCTCGGGATAGGAAGTTTTTTTTTTAAGCCGTATACTCATATACTGGCCACAAAACGTCTAGAAGTTGAAAGTAAAGCAAATAATAAAAAGATGTATAGATGTTCATAGCCTTCCATTGGTGTTAGTAATTTTGCTGTTTGGAGTTTAAAAGGCTAGCCCTATTTGTGGTACAACTAAAATGGCCACCAGTCAACCAGCCAGCCATTTTGATCAGATCGCAAAAACCAGTTGAGTGTATGTGTATGCCATCATGTGCTGTGCTGTGCAAAGTTTGAACAAAATCGGACCATGCATCGTGGTCTGAAGCAAATTGTTGGGGACACATTTAAGTAACAAAATGGCCACAGTCGGGCCATCTTGGATTCTGACTTGGAAAAAAAATGACGTACATATTAAGCTATATCTCAATATCTGTGTGCCAGGTTTTGAATACTCGTCGGTAATGCATGTCAGAGAAATGGTTTAAGGATGTGTTCGACACTGGGGGGGGGGGGTTAACACTAAAATCTGCCACCCAGTCGGCCATCTTGATCTGATGTCGAGAAAAAAATGACGTCAATATGTATAACCAGTCATGTGTTGTTTTTGTAACCAAAGTACGAACATATTGGCTGTATACATGTCCGATATATGGTGCGGAGCAGTGCACACAAGCAAACGCATGCACTGCCACCGAAATCGAAGACCAAATCAAAGCCCTCTGTTTGGACCAAGTCTTAATGGGACTAATAAGCAAATTTTTCCTGCCTCTTCTCTTCACCGAGCAAACTGAACACATAATGTGATAATAATTACGCAAAAAGTCACCTGAAGCGAGAGACATAGTGCTTTCAATCTAGGGTGGGTCTAGAAGAAAAGAATCACCCGTTTTGTGTTTTTTTTTTCCAGATTTCCGCTTATCAAATCAAGTACGTTTACCCTGCCACAAGGCAACCAATGGTGTTAAGGTGTGGAAATGCTTCATCTCATGGTGCAATGGTGGTTCCTCACAGCAACCTGGCTAAAAGCATGTTGTGAAGAAACTGCACAACAAAATTTTACGCATACCGCTCCATAGCTGCAAACAATTTTCCCCTCAAACAAAACAAACTTTTGGCGTGGTTGAAGATTAATTGGATATTTCCATTGGGTGCACCACTTTGGAATATAACTAAATCAAAGTTTTGTCAAACCCACTTTGTGCATGGCAAAGCTGTTACCTGGTACAAAGGGCTGGCCAGGATGGCCTAGGCCTAGAAGGTATGCACCGTCCTCTCTGAAGCCATCTACGCTGGATTTCAATTCCTCAGCATAGGCTAAAAACTGTCATTTGGTGGCTCACAGCGCAGGGTGATTTCATAATGTGTGTGCCATCTCTTGTGGTGCTAGTGGGTGTCCCGTCTGCTGGCAATAAGTTGGTGGACGTTAAAGATCCATGATGTCCTTCGGAATAGTAGGTGAGGCTAATCAACTGCACCTGGGCCAAATGACAATCGTGCCATAACCGTACAGAGGGAAATGCATTAGCGCACGCTGCAAGACCTGCAGGACAAGTGATGCCACCGTAGCCTTGGTTGCCAAGAAAGACGGACAAAGAAGAAGAAGACGGAGAACGCACGACGTATTTTCCTGAGCCAACGGATTCCTTTAACACTCTTCTATACCGACACATGCCCAAGCTGCATCTTGGCTTGCCATGGTGTGTATGAAGAATAATTTCCACTATTGCTCGCAACTTTGGGGGAAACGGGGGGGGGGGGGGGGGTTTGCTCCGTATAAACCCGTGATCCCGAATCCGGTTAATTTTTGTGGAGCGCGGAGGGGCCGCGCCCACTCTGACACCCAATTGTTGTGGTGCTGGGGTCTCGGTGGCGAGCACGACCCACTAGAGGGAGCAGTAATTGAGTCCGGCTTCCACCGAACACACCGGAATTTAGGGTCGAGACTCGATAAGTCCAAAAGGGCATCGGGCCCTTCTTAAGGACCATAATTCGAACGACGTGGGGTAGGGTTAATGCCAAACTTCCAATATCTAAGTCCCACGCGGCAAAACTACGGGTGTTGGAATTACATACCCTCTGCAGGCCTCGCGGGACGACCCGTACCCCCCGCGGTGCCCCGAACCCGTGTGTAAGCCCGCGGGATGGTTACCGGAGGCCTGTCGGTTAATGAACATTCGACCTGTCTCGCTATTTCTCAACAACACACGTGGCTAAGCAATGAAAGAAGGACTAGGGATAAGGAGCTGGGAATTCAACAAGAGGGGAAGTTATTTTTAAACAATATGGCAAAAAACTGGGAGATGGAGACAAAGAAGAAGATTACAACGATATATTCAATGTATACAATAACGCAGAGCATTTAAACGATTTTCTAACTACAGACGGGGCCACGGTCGGACACCACACGAACAACGCAAATACCCCCTCGCCCGTCCCCAGAAAGAGATGGACCTAGGAAGGTCTTTATTGCCTCTTCAGCCGGAGGAAAGACCGAGCTGAGGGAAAGAGAACGTGGTGGCTACCTGGCTGTTCGTTCGCATACGGCGGCTTGGACCGAGACCTGCACCTTTCCGGAGCACCATGCCCCAAAGAACGGACCAGGGCGCCGAACCCAGAGGAGGCGAGACGAGGTAATCTCCCGTGATGAGATGGTCGAACCCGCTTGTTGTAATGGCGCCAGCCAGGCACAACGAGACAGGCTCGGATGTCGCGGGATGCGTCAGCCAGGAGAGGAGAGGAGAGCGCTCGAGGAGGAGAGCGGAGCGCTCGAGGAGGAGAGCGCTCGAGCAGCGATACGGACGGTGGCAATCTTCATTCCTTTGTCTGGTGTTTTTTTTTTTCGGGCGCGGGTCGCTCCTGTCTGTTCCCGTTCTCGCGCCGTGGCATGGGTTGGACGGCGTGTGCTGTGTTGTTGTGTTCTTTCGTAGGCTGGGCGGTCCGCTTCTGAGAAGGAACCGGCCCTACGGCTTTGGTCCCCGCTCGCCCATTGGGCAGAAAATGACGCATCCTTTATTTGGCGCGAGAGCCAGAACGAAGCGCTCCGTTGTCCCATATTTGGGCCAGAGGCCAAGTGAAATGCTTCGTGACATCTTTGTTGTGAATCCACACCGGCTGGGGCATGGAATCCACCCCGCATGCCCCGCGATGGCTGGCGAGCGCGTGGATAGCTGCGGGAAAGCCGGTGATGAGCAGCAGTGGTAGTTGTTGGGTAAAATCCTATCTATAAAATAAGGCTTCGTAGCGGCACGTTCACTTAATTCCCATTAGACAGGGCGAAAGGGAGCTATCTATCCAACATTTACTTGTAACGAAATAACTGGCTTGGCGTGTGACCTGAATGTTGAGTGCTCCATCGGCTTGCCAGTTTGTTACGAATAGTCTGTTGCAGCCATTTGTGTTTGATTATGGCCACTGGAATGTGGCTTTTCCCACGGAGAAGCAGAAACCAAAGCCCGTGCCTCGCCACGCCCATGTGCTCATGCGCGGGTACGTGCATATTGCAAAGCATACACGCCATGTTCCCCATGGATAAAACAATTTCGCAGCCAATCCGTTGTGTCGCTGTCCTGCTCCAGTGATCTTATTTCTCGCCATGCAGCGTTACACATGCGGCCCCTGAAACCATAACACATGAAATCATCGTGCATGCCAACGTCCGTGCTTGGGCGGTCTGCGAGCACGGACCCCGGCACAACTCCCGGACATGGCGGGCAAGCGTCTTCGCATGGGCCGGCATGGTTTCCAATACAACTCCTCTCCGTCAGAGGTTCGCCTCCCGGTCCGCTAACAACTACCCTACTCCGTCCGGGTCCGATCGTGACAAACAGTGCTTTGTGTACACTCATGCCATGGTTATTCCATGCACTGTTCAGTTCCCTTTTCAGAGCACATGACTCCAGCCATTGGGGCACTCCCAAGAACCCCGGGGTCCCTTCATTCCGCCAAGCTCGACACACGTCCCTCACGCAATCATGTACGTGCCCGGTCTCGCATGGGACTCAACTGCTTTCATTATAGCCACACCTCTCCCATTCTTCGGCACTGATCTGTCACGCTTAACATACCTGTTCTCAGTTCAGTCTCTTCCTTACAACGTTTGCACCTGTTTCAATACCGTGTTTTGGCGTTTGATTTCAGTTATCCCTCCTTCTTAATCTGGGCCTCCTCGTCTTTACCCCGTTTCGGGTAAGATTCGCCGAGCGCCTCTTGTAATTTCCCCCTGCTGATACCGTCGCTGCGTTGTTTCTATTGTGTGGGTTCATTTTCCCGTTCCTTTGTTCCCTCGTCTGTGTCACCTCTCCTCGACTCTCTTACGTCAGTTTCTCGTGTGCCATTTTACATTCGTTTTTTAATTGGGCATCTCTCTTGTTGTCTCCTTCTTGGCGGGCTCTTAACCCTTTATCGCCCTGTGTTCTTTCTCCATTTGTTCTTCAACTCATTCGGTCCGATCGGCAGTCTTTACCC
>CM068963.1:105063154-105079561 GCA_035128595.1 Eptatretus atami
GCCATGATCTTTCCTGGAAATGAGCCACAATTTCCAACCTGGCCTCCAAAGCCAGTCGGAATGGGAATCCGCGCCCTTGCGAAAGTCCTTCCTCTGTGTTCCGCCCTGAGCTCCGACCACATACAAGCTTTGGGCCACAGCCCTGATGGAGTTACTGCTCTCGCCTCTTGCTGGCTGGGTGCTCCTGCCTCTCACCTTTCTCGCTTCACGCTGTGAAACAAGGCATCTCCCACCATGCAGGCTGAGTCTTTTGGGCCTTCTCCTCTCACCTCTCCTCACGCAGGTAGGTTGGTGGTCTTTTGTATATTCCTACCAATCTCCTCCCAAGCCTGCCCCCCCACTCTGTCTGCGTGTAATGGTCCCCCCCCCCATACTTGTCTGCGTTATGGTCCCCCCCCCAGCCACCCAATGCCGGCCCCCCCCCCACCCCACTCTGTCTGCGATATGCCCCCCCCACTCTGTCTGCCGATATGCCCCCCCCACTCTGTTCTGCGGATATTGCCCCCCACTCTGTCTCGATATGCGCTCCCCCACTCTGTCTGCGATATGCCCCTTCCCCCGCCACTCTGGTTCTGGGTTGATATGCCCCCCAGCCAATATTTCGGTGGGGTGGTAAAGGTCCGCCAGCAACCGCTATCGGAAAACTGCCAAAATGAAGAATCACGTGCCTGCACCTTCACTCTTCATTCCTCCATTTCCACCCACCTTTGGAAAGCAAACTCCCTACACTCTCTTAACCCACTCCTCCAGGTCTTTCAAAACAGTTGTTCACCACCATCTCGTTATCTTTCCCCATTCAAACCACGATCTTTTCTACTCCCGTTAATCCACCCCAAACCCACCTTCAAATTTCCTGCTTTCCATTCCTGAAAGTGCCCTATAGTGCCCATCTTGCGTTACCCAGTGTAACCCACCCCATCCCTCACCCTAACACAGTCTCTGTTCTCTGTCCCACTGTTTTGTGCTTTCCTCTCCCACCTCCTCTTGACTCCTGCTCCCCTTGTTGCGTATCATTCTGTGTGTTAGCTCTTGGATTTCTGGTGTGTTAGCTTCTTCAACATTGGATACAAAAAAAAAATCAAAAAAATATGTTTGAGGCCAAATACTTTTCCATTGTCTACCTGTCAGCGGGCCAATACATCCAAATGTTTCCAAACTTCCTCAAAGGATGACAGTTTTTATGATAAACTTACAAATTAGAAAGATTTTTATTAAAAAATTTTATGCTTTTATGATTATTATCTCTTTCTTTTCAAATTGTTTTGCCTAATTCTCATGCATCGGTTGAACACTTTAATACGACTGCGAAATGCCGGGTTTTGAGAGAAAACGGTTGGGATATTAGCGCATTGTTTAAATAAAATTACTCCCCCACTGAGGGCATGAGGATTTTACAGTCGCAATACCACACTTACCGGTATGCTCGGTCTTGAGCTGTGATTCCAGTGCCAAATGCTTTGCGTGAAACACCAGCAGGCACTGCCATTCCTCCAAGCCCCTATGCATGAATGTGGAAAACATCATTTTCATGGAGTCAGCACTAACCTGCTCACGATAGTCATCTTTATTCTACGACACCTTTTTTGAAACATTTTAAAAGAGTAACAGAAACAAATTTTGCAAAAAGCACAATATTTTGAGTAACACAAGAAGTTGATAAAATAGGTTCCCCCCTTTTGCCTTTTTGGGGTGATTTATAAGGAATACATGTTGCAACACTAGAGGACAACTGCGGTGGAGGCATACCTCCGCCACCCAATGCCTGATCACGAGAAACAATATCGCCCATAGTCAGGTGGCATTTGTTTCATTATAATGGCTACTACTTTCGTATTTTTGCCAACTCCAGTTTCTTTACATATTCATAAGGTTAGGTGTAAATAAATGGAATTCAACTTGTTGTTCAAAGTTTCTATGGAATTTTTTCTTGAAATCGCCAATGCTTTAAAACTTCGCGCATAATATCGGGTGCAATAATAATGGGAAACTACATGTGTTAGATAGCATTGCAAACTATATTTCTGCAGAATATTTATTTTTTTTTACACAAAATTTATTTTTAATAACCAAATTTATTATGCCACTGTGTCCATGTCATTATTTTAAAAAGCTTAAAAAAATGCATAACTATTTTAAATTGTATGTATCATAATACTACCCAAAATTATATCTCTCTTTCCAGATCAAGACAACTGGTGAGCTGCTAGTAGGTACCATCTGTGGACAGCTTGATCATAATCAACTTGAAAAATGGATGAAATGCATCATTTTCAAGATCAGGCGGTGGTCCTATTCAGTTGCAAGGTCAAAGTCCTTAGAGACCATACAATCCTTTTTGTGAAGACATGCGAACTAAAATCGGACCAGAATTTTTGATATTCTAAAAACAGAGTGAGAGATCTTGAAATATTTTCTTGATGACACCAAACACATCTTACCATAGAAAAAGTGTTACCAGTCTCTGTGCCAATAAAGGTTAACTGGTACGAGCTCAAGAAATCGAGGTGACATAGCATCAGCTGCGGAAAGTAAGAAACGCGGTGAGAGATACAAGCATTGAGCCTTCCGTTCATCTTAAAACGAGAAAAACATTTGATCAGGAGCTTTGCAATATTTTGCCAAGCAATGAAATAGTGCATGGCATAGTGTTTTCCTCAGTGACATTGGGGAAAAAATTTTGGCAATCAAGGAGTCCACTAAAGGTGAGGAAGTTTGCTTGCTGGAACTTTGCTTATCTTAATAATGAAAAAAGATCCTTTTGCTCAAAAAATATGAAAATATTATTTAATTGCTTTGAGAAATGAAACAAGAGCTATGGGCTCATCCAATCTACTACTGACAGCATGCCAATTATTTTATCAAGGCAGTGTGTGATATAGAAATAACACAAATTGTTAGAGTTTATGATTAAAGATGATAGTGAATCAGATTTCCGAGCTTTGACATGAATTCTGTAGGGACACATTATAAACTCCTTACTTGAAGAAGCAAGGGTGTGACAACACCCTAAAACATCTTACAAGAACATATCAAAAATATCTTGCTGGAAAAAGTAGCCAGGAATAGGACTTTGCAAAGGCGTGGACCGAAGCCAGAAAAATTTTTCTCCACTGACCAAGGAAAAGTTAATGACGCAAAGCAGTGAAACGTTCGGAGGAGTGAGATATGGAAACAAGCCGGTAGGCAACGAGGGATTTGCTAGAGATCGAAGCGCTGGATTTACTATGGCTTTTTCATTCTGACCGATCCACCGACGAAGAATTTCATTGCCAAGACGTATTGGTTCACATGCAATTGTTCCTCTGCCTTGGCAAGATTTTCCTATTGCTATTTTGCCAACTGGCACTCCTCATAAAAAATGACGGTAAATAGACAACCTATTTTTGAGGACTACCATTTTTAAATAATCGAGTTGCTGGTTTGTGTGCTGTGGAGCCTCACGTTGCCACGCCGCACACACACACACACACACACACCCCCCCCCCCCCACCACACACACACACACACACACGGAAAACCCGATAAACTTCTCTCAATGCTCTTGTTTGACCACACCTCCTGAGCCACACAATATTTTTCATAAGCCACGCCCACTTTCCTATGCCACTCCCACTTTAAATAATAAATAATTGGAGGTGGTTGTGTGGGTCATGGAATCGTTTACGCGTAAATAAATAAATAATTGGAGGTGGTTTGTGGATCGTGGAATCGTTTTCGGTAAATAAATTAAACATATATTTTAGAAATCCACAAAGACAGAAATTGCCGGTGATTCCATTTATTTTGGATCCTTTTTCACTTTGGTCATAACTTTTGGATCGAAGAGAGATCGAAGGTGGAACGACGGTGTAGTTCCGTACAAACACGGTATACACACCTTAAATGACGGTAAATAGACACCCGATTTTGAAGGACTACCATTTGAAAAATAAAACCTCAATCAAAATCGGCTCGAATAAAATTTTCTAAATATCTCGAGTGTTTAATTCCGAAGTCTCGTTTCTCTACATTAAAAACTGAGGACAAGTATTGAAAATACTGTACGCGGTTTTTCGGCCGCTGCACAGCACGGGTGTTTGCTAGGCAACGGAATCACGTTGCACATTCCCAGTTATATATTCCACCTGTTGGCAAGTTTCATTGAAATCGGTTCGCTGGTTCATGCTGTGGAGCCTCGCGTTGCAGACACACATACACGCTCGCACGCACGCACGCACGCACACACGGAAACCCGACAATAAGGGATATCTAGCATATTATAGCGAATCCAACAGTGTTCAAGGCATCTCAGATTATTCGCAGGGAAAATCACAGAAATGGATGACTGGCATTTACTGATCATTTCTGACTTCAATACGCCTATAAAGCTACAACAATTTCTGAAATGTGGGATCAGTGGGCCTCATAAAAATCTCAATGTAACTCGAGAGATTGAAATAGAAAATCCTCGAGAAATCTTGCTCAACATATTATATCGTCATTTAGGTCGAAGCGACAAGTGAAATACAAAGCAAAAGCCGATGGCAAATTTCAAACAGCGAAGACAACCCCACTTTCAGTTGGTCTTGCTCTGACTTCATATCAGGCTAACAGGTCCACATCTGATGTAGAGACACTGAATAACCTGCAAGTTGCTGTTACCTACGATGAGGTTGAGCGGACAACAACAGAGAATGGCAGCAGCCATCGTGGATGACATTAACACCAACACGCAAGGTGACATATTCCTCCATTTGTAAGGCCCTGTCACACCTTGACGATTTAGCCAGCGTATGCCTGACTATGAAAATTTGGCTAAAACCGCTGGCACGCGTCGAATACGTTATGGGTAAGTTTGTATACGTTAAGAGCACGCTGGCATACGTCTAGTACTAGTACGCTGGCTTTTTTCGTAATACGCTGGCATACGTCGTAGTACGCCGAGTGTTAGACAAATTTTCCATGCCTTGAAATTTTTCGACGTTATGCCAGCGTATGACTCACACGTTCCGCATAATTGCTGGCCATAAGTTGTTGGCACGTTACGCGATCGTTGACACACGTCGACAAACGTTACTTGTACGTTACTCATAAGTCGAAACACGTCAATGTAATGGTTAGCGTCAGTGTTCCAGACTCCCTGGTTTTTTGGGTTTTTTTCTTCGGTATGACGGTGATGTTAACATTCGATTCTAGTGCGGTTATAATATATATAAACTAATAGGCTGCCGCTCAACGATTTAAATTCATAACCACACTAGAAACGAAGTGCCAAAATCACCGTCATACCGAAGGAAAAAAAAACAAAAACCAGGGAGTCTGGAACACTGACGCTAACATTACCTTGACGTGTTCGACTTATGAGTAACGTACAAGTAACGTGTGTCGACGTGTGTGAACGATCGCGTAACGTGCCTACAACTTATGGCCAGCGTATGCGGAACGTGTGTCATACGCCGAGAAATTTTCAACATGCTGAAAATTTTCTCGACGTACGACGACGTATGCCAGCGTACCACGACGTATGCCAACGTACTACGAAGTATGCCAGCGTGCTCTAACGTATACAAAACTTACCCATAACGTATTCGACGTGTGCCAGCTTGGTTTGGCAAATTTTTCATACGTCGGCATACGCTGGCTAAAACGTCAAGGTGTGACAGCGGCTTCACACTTCGATGTCTAGTGCGGTTATGATTTGAATCGTCGAGCCGCAGCCTATTAATAGCCTACGCCACGTGTCGTCGGCGATACGCTGCCGCGCTATGCATAAGTTAGACTATCGTTGGGCATAGGTTGTGAACGCCGGCAACACGCTCAGCATTCGTTGGTATAAGTTATCTATATGTGATTGAAACGTTCTGTGTACATTACTAATACGTTATGCATCAGTCCAACATGTTATTATACGCCCAAAACTTAAAAAAACATCAATAGTCAGCGTACGCCAGCGTTTTACATACATTTTGAGACCTTGCCATACGCTGGCTAAAACGTCAAGTGTGACAGCACCCTAAAGCAGGGAATCAGACCACTGTTTGCAATTGATACATTGACCTGGAAGTGATGCAGGTTCTTTTCATGGTGCTGATTTGTTGATTGCCCAGAGATCAGAGGATGGTGCTCCTCTCATTACAAATGACCTCAAACTTGACTTGACTATTCAAGACAAAGCCCTGAAAAACACATTAGATATGCCATATATGAACTGTGATAAGCCAGTAAGTCCGAGTGTGTCTCATCAAGTAACCTACATGTTAGACACCCTGAAACAGGTATCTACTGACTACACACAGTGTGACACTATTTGGTTATTTATGTGTAGCTCTCTGGGGCACAGATAGTGGATAAACGTAAAGATGCAGATTCTTGGACTGAAGTTGGATCTAGCCTCAATGAATCAGTGGAATTCAATCAAGGAATTGTGGTCTCGTCAGATCAACCTCAGGTGAAACATCTGTGTCACAACATGTTTCCACAGCAGCCAGGTCTACTTCAAGTGAACCCCAGATTCCTCCCAAAGATAGTAGCACGAGCAAGAGTGCATGTAGAACACTGCCAGAGAGATGTCATAAATCTCCCACTTGGTCCACCTTCAATTCGTTGATACACAACAAGACACCAGTATGGAATGTTGGTATTGTTGCTCCATTGTACAGGAGAAGTCCAATGGAATGGCCAGTGCTCCTCACAATTTTAAAGCATGCTCAAAAACTCAACTGCATTACTGTTGGCGAAGGGCAAAGACCTATATTTAACCCTTGATGGTGATTTGTATGACCGTGCAGTAAAGCTCAAGGATTATAAAGAAAACTGGTGCATCAGGCTTGGAGGTCTACATATAACTATGGCAGCACTGAAGTGCCTGGGAAAGTACATAGAAGGAAGTGGCATTAATCTGGCATGGGAAGAAGCTGGTATCTATGGATCAGCTACAGTACGCTAAATATTGGATGGTCATCACATTTACAGACGCATTGAAGCTCACATAGTTACACTGATTGCACTTTTCACCATGTGCATACAGGTAATCTTCTCAGAAGACGAAAGAGCATTTCTTGAGCACCACATCAGCTAAGTACTTGATGCCTTTGCAGCATATTTAGATGGAAGGACTGATACACTTTGGAGGAATTCCAAATCACAAGTGGCTGAAATGCATCAGACACTCTCTGCCTGTAATAGTTTTGAAAGGCTAGATGAGTGGAAGGAACAAGCAAAAGGTATCTCCAAATTCCGAACAAGCTACATGAATCAGGTTGAGGTTCTATTGATGTTTACTGCTGCTACAAGGACGTGAAATTGGACACTTCATTTGGCTAAGGTGGAGGAGCTGTTGCCTTATTTTCATGCTCATGACCAGTACAACTATGGACGATGGGGACCACTCTATGTTGCCGACATGTTGGAACTGCAAACTACAGATCCTGAGAGATGGAAATTTTTAGATTGAAGGCAACTTTTCTATACAAAACACAGTGTTCCTTTCACTGCGATTGATCCAGACCATGGTATTGAACAGGAGCACAAGAAGATGAAGGTCAAAAGAGGGTTTATTGGCATCACAGGCAAGAGCATGCCATGAGAAGTACTTCATTATAGCCCGCCACACTATGCAAATTGTACAGGAATTCAAAGACTATGCTGGAATCGAAACCGCGGCAGCCAAGTTCTCTTCACCATGAACTTGTTGGAGCAAAAGGTACTAGGATCATTTCATCTGCAGCAAGTGTTTCCAAGGTACTTACCAGACGGGCAATCCCTTCTTGAACGTGATATGTTCAATCTTGTTACATTTGCTGTTACACCTGACAGTGTGTGCAAAACATTGAAAACCGTGACAAATTGGGGCAAGAGGCATTGGAAAAATTTGTCTCTACTCGGATGGTGGAACAAGCAGTCAATTTCTGGGATGCTCAAAAGAAGAACAACTGGTCGTACTTCAAGGATGTAGGAGCTACAGTACAAACTAAAGTCAAAGGGCAGTTGGTATCCATTAAACAGGAGAGGTCACTGCTGTCTCGATTACTTGTTGTGTGCAAGACTAGAACTGACTTTTCTGTTAAGGATGCTATTACAGAGTTTGAATTCAGTGGAGCTCCACCTTCCAACTTTCATCCAGATGGATCATGATAATGCTCTCAGACAAATCCAAACTGGTATCTGCAGTTATGAATGTACCATTGCCATTGCCAGACAACCTGGCCATCTCAGAACCAGAGGGGATGCATCCTCAGTCCTGATAATTGACGCACTGTGTATAGTGAACATGGTGCCAAAAACTCCTGAAATGTCAAATGCCTTGCACTTTGCAAAGAAAGGTTTGTTGACATTGTGGCTGACATGAGTGATTCATATGAGGAGGTCAGGATTGTTTTGATCAGTACCTACTGGTTCTCTCAAGGAAACAACTCGTCAGGAGCGAACGGTTAAACAACACCAGTTCACCATCATGTTAATGATAACACCGAAATAAGGAACCTGAAGACCTTTCTCTCTCATGTGAACACTAAGGCAGAGTTGACAGAGTATCTGTCAGATAAACTCATCAGTCACTACCAAAATAAGCCAAAGAGAGTGAGATAGTTATGCACCATACAACAATGAAGCTAATCACTCTTTGTCTGACATTGTTGTATGCCCGAGATGGCAATGGTCAGCACAACCTTGAGGAGGGTGACCAGCTTGTTCTTCTGAATGCATTTGACGTCATGGACAAGAACCCCCAATCCACCATGGATGTCTTCTCAGTTGACACAGATGTTTTTGTTCTCCTTTTAGGTCACTTTCAATTGCTTCCAAAGTCAACTATACTTCTCAGAAAAAGAGTGACAGAATATCCATCAAAGATTGCTACAAAGACTTGGACCCAAGAGGACAGAAGCACTCATCGGATGGTATGCTTTCAAGGGAACAGACAACACTGGATCATTTGCTGGCAAAGGTGTATTAAGTCACTTCAAAGCATTTATGCAAGCTGATGATGAAATTCTGAAAGCATTTACTGCATTTGGGTTGACACAAGAGATACCAACATGTATCTTTGATCAAATGGAGCGATATCTGTGTTTACTATACAAAACCTCAGACATCAGTGAGAATATCGTTGGAGAACTTAGGTGGGAATTATTTGCACAAAAAGGTAAAGAGGGCCAGCAGCTACCCCCAACTCGAGGAACGTTAGTGCCACACACTTCCAGAGCTTTCATATGCTCTTGTGTGGAAGTTATCTAAAGCACCTTGTCCCAAAATACCCTCACCTACGGACTACTGCTGGGAGTCAGTAGAGGGTCTCCTCAAACCAATCTTCTGTGTAAATCCACCAGCCCCAGAGGCCTGTTAGAGCTAAGGAAATGTAAATGCAAAACTGGTTGTAACAGACAATCATGTGGATGCGAAGAGAACCATTTGGTATGCACAGACCTGTGTGGATGTGGAGAGATATGTGAGAACATTGTACTGGACAAACCTGTAGATATAGATGAGACAGACTGATATTCCAGTTAAGTACTTTCATATTACATCTTTGCATTTGAGAACTACAGTTGATAACTGTACATGATCTAGTGTAATTATGGCTAAATACAAGCCAAAAAGGTACATTGTCAGAAAAGATTGTGCAGTTTGATCTACTTATGTTAAAAATAAGTCTTGAGATAAGTGATGTGCAGCCTCAATTTCGACATTTTTTTAGGTGATGTTATATTGTAAGAACAAATGGGGTTTTTACTATATCAAAATGTGAATTATTGTTGTCTTTTGCATGTATTAATGAACATCAGAAAAGTATTTTTAATGATTAAATACTGCTTAAAAACATTTAGTTTGAGTTATTTTTATTACGATCTCATAAACATCTGGTTCACATATTGCAGTTTTTGCCCATTTAGCGTACTTTGTATCGATACTTTGGATAGGTCAATACTGTATCAAAAATGTGTCTGAGAACTTGACAACAAGTTGAATTTTGTTCCTTGACAAGTGGAAAACCTAAAAAAATGAGAAACCAGAGTTGGCAAAAAACAATTGCTGCATGACTACCAATAACTTTTTGAATATCGTACAATATGCGTTTTAGAGCCCCCTCTCCAATAGTGAAGAATCACTTAAAAAAAATTTCAATCTGAATCTTCACCAAATTGAATCAATTCTCCTTCCACCACTAACATGTCCACCAAGTTTCATCAGAATCTTTCTACATTGAGATATCGTGTATATATCGTTTCTGACCTGACTCTGAATGGTCAAGAACACTTATAAAATTCGTCGTCGGTCCGGATCGGGATCTTCACCAAAATCTAATCAGTTCGTCCTACTCACACACACAACCTGTCCACAAAATTGCATCCAGATTCGCTAAGAAACAAACAGACAAAGAGAACAGACAGACAAATGGGTGAAAGCATAACCTCCTTCACCTTCGGTGGTGCAGGTAATTAACACTAAATATTTAACGGTTTTTTGAAATATAGCCTGGTGTTGGCGCAGTGGCTTGGACCCAAAAGGTCCTGAGTTTCAAGCCCCGTTGGGCCACTGAATTTATATATATATATATAATATATATATACTGCATATATGTATGTATATATATATACATATATATATATATATGTATGTGTATGTATATATATATATATATATATATATATATATATATATATACATATATATATATACCAAGTCGTATAACACAAGGGGTTGACTCAGCCTGTCATCCTTCCGAGGTCAGCGAAATGAGTACCAGTGTACTGGGCCCGGTGTATGCCCCGGTTAGAATAGGTGTACCATATCCCTGTGTGTCGTAGAGGCGACCAGGTTGCGTCAGGAAGGGCATCCGGCGTAAAAACCTATGCTAAATCATTATGCGGACAACAAAACGAATTTCCATACCGGATCGGTCGAGGCCCGGGTTACCAACGACCGCCACCGGTACCGGTGGTCAGCAGGGTACCAGTGGAAATTGTGCTACTGCTGGGCCGAAGGAGGAGAAGGAGACGGGGAAGGTGAGTCTGGAGGCAGTGGGAGAGGGGGAAGGGTAGAAGTGTGGAGGTGAGAGTTGGAACTCTGAATGTTGGGACGATGACTGGCAAAGGGCGAGAGTTGGCTGATATGATGGAGAGAAGAAAGGTGGACATACTGTGTGTACAAGAGACCAAGTGGATGGGGAGTAAGGCTAGGAAGCATTGGAGGTGTTTCAAACTGTTCTACCATGGTGTGGATGGGAGGAGAAATGGTGTCGGGGTAATCCTGAAGGAAGATATGTCAAGAGGGTATTGGAGGTGAGGAGAGTGTCTGACCGAGTGATGAGTGTGAATTGGAAATTGAAGGAGTGATGATGAATGTCATCAGTGCATATGCACCGCATATGGGTGTTGAGATGGAATATAAAGAAGATTTCTGGAGTGAGTTAGATGAAGTGGTGGAGAGTGTATCCAAGGATGAAAGAGTGGTGATTGGAGCAGGTTTCAATGGGCATGTCGGGGAAGGGAATAAAGAGGATGAGGAGGTGATGGTAGGTACGTCTCAACAAGAGAAATGTGGAAGGGCAAATGGTGGTAGAGTTTGCAAAAAGAATGGAATGGCAGTGGGTAAATACGTATTTCAAGAAGAAGGAGGAACACAGGGTGACGTACAAGAGTGGAGGAAAGTGCACACAGGTGGATTACATCTTAAGCAGGAGATGCAACCTGAAAGAGATTAGAGACTGTAAGGTGGTGGCAGGGGAGAGTGTAGCCCGAGATCATCGATTGGTGGTCTGTAGGAATGATTTTGGAGGTGAGGTTGAGGAAGAGAGTGAGGGCTGAACCAAGGACCAGATGGCGGAAGCTGAAGGGAGGAAGACTGTTGCGTGGAATTTAGGGAGGAGGCGAGACAGGTGTGGATGGTGGTAAAGATGGGTGGATGATTGGGCAACTACAGCAGAAGTGGTGAGGGAGATGGCTAGGAAGGTACTTGGTGTGACATCTGGACAGAGGAAGGAAGATAAGCAGACTTGGTGTGGAACGAGGAAGTACAGGAAAGTATAAGGAAGAAGGGGTTGGCGAAAAAGAAGTGGGATAGTCAGAGAGATGAAGAAAGTAGGCAGGAGTACAAGGAGTGGCGGCGAAAGGCAAAGAGAGAGGTGGCAAAGGCTAAGAAAAAGGCATATGACGAGCTGTATGAGAAGTTGATACAAAAGAAGGGGAAAAGGATATATTACCGATTGGCAAGACAGAGGGACCAAGCTGGAAGGATGTGCTGCAGGTTAGGGTGATTAAGGACGTAAATGGGAATCGGCTGACGAGCAAGGAGAGTGTGTTGAGAAGGTGGATGGAGTACTTTGAGGAGCTGATGAATGAAGAAAATGAGAGAGAGAGAGAGACAGAGACAGAGACAGTTGGAAGAGGTGGAGATAGTGAATCAGGAAGTGGGGTGGATCAGTAAGGATGAAGTGATGACTGCTATGAAAGAAGATGAAAAGTGGAAAGGCGGTTAGCCAGATGACATACCAGTGGAGGCATGGAAGTGCTTAGGAGAGATGGCAGTGGGGTTGTTAACCAGATTGTTTAATAAAATCTTGGAAAGTGAGAGGATGCCGGAGGAGTGGAGATTAAGTGTACTGGTTCCGATTTTCAAGAACAAGGGTGATGTGCAGAGCTGTGGAAATTACAGAGGATAAAGTTGTTAAGCCACACCATGAAGTTGTGGGAAAGAGTAGTGGAAGCTAGGTTGAGAAGAGAGGTGACGATTTCTGAGCAGCAATATGGGTTTATGCAGGAAAGAGCACCACTGATGCGATGTTTGCTTTGAAGAATGTTGATGGAGAAGTATAGGGAAGGCCAGAAGGAGTTACATTGTGTGTTGTGGATTTAGAGAAAGCTTATGATAGGGTGCCAAGAGAGGAGTTTGGGCATTGTTATGAGGAAGTCGGGAGTGGTGGAGCAGTATGTGAGGATTGTGCAGGATATGTATGAGGACAGTGTGACAGCGGTGAGGTGTGCGGTAGGAATGACGGTTCCGGTTTAAGGTAAAAGTGGGATTGCACCAAGGATCGACTCTGAGCCCTTTCCTGTTTGCAATGGTGATGGACAGGTTGACGGACGAGATCAGACTGGAGTCTCCATGGACTATGATGTTCGCGGATTACATCATGATCTGTAGGGAGAGTAGGGAGCAGGCTGAGGGCAAGCCTTGAGAGGTGGAGGTACGCACTGGGAGAGAAGGGAATGATAGTCAGTAGGAGTAAGACGGAGTACATGTGCGTAAATGAGAGGGAGGGTGGTGGTAGTGTGCGTGTTGCAAGGAGTTGAGGTGGGGAAGGTGGATGGGTTTAAATACTTGGGATCAACTGTCCAAAGTAACGGAGAGTGTGGGAGAGAAGTGAAAAAGAGAGTGCAGGCAGGATGGAGTGGGTGGAGAAGAGTTTGCAGGAGTGATTTGTGACAGAATGGTAGCTGCAAGAGAGGGGAAAGTATATAGACGGTAGTGAGACCAGCTATGTTGTATGGTTTGGAGGCGGTGGCGCTAACAAAAAGACAGGAAGCGGAGCTGGAGGTGGCAGAGTTAAAGATGCTGCGATTCTCGTTGGGAGTGACGAGATGGACAGGATAAGGAATGAGTATATTTAGAGGGACTCACAGGTCGGACGGTTTGGAGACAAAGTGAGAGAGGCGAGATTGAGATGGTTTGGACATGTGCACAGGAGGGAAGCGGAGTATATTGGGTGAAGGATGCTGAAGATGGAGCCGCCAGGCAGGAGGAAAGAGGAAGGCCAAAGAAGAGGTTCATGGATGCGGTGAGGGCGGACATGCGGGTGGTTGGAGTGTCAATGGAAGATATGGAGGTAGAGCGAAATGGAGACGGTTGATCCGCTGTGGCGACCCTAACGGGAGCAGCCGAAAGAAGAATAAGAAGAAGATTTAACGGTTTTTGAAACATCGCGTAGACAAGCTAAGTTACCAAGATGGTTGCCATGGCAACATAATTCAGTCAATCACAGCCACGATCTAATCAAGTTGATAAAACGTCATGAGGAACAGATATCTGCAAGATGAAAGCTAAAGGTTCAACAGTTTTTGACACATTGCGTACAAAAAAGTACAAAGACTGATGATCGTTCGGTCGGACAGAGCTCATTTTAATGTCCCCCGTCTCGACCTTGTCGGAGGGGCAGGACACAAAAGCAGACAAAAGGTCAGTCCAGGTATTCCTGGCTGCCTCAGCTAATTCCAACGAGCATCATTATTTGATGAATCCTGATACACAGAAGAATGAAGTCCTTTCTTGCAGAAGCTGATATAAGAGGCAATACTGTCAGGAAAGAAAGAAAAGTATTACTTTGCTCTCAAAGAGTCTACAAGCCTCAACACACAGGTTACTCACCGAAGCTGAACAAAATTGTGTGTTAGCTGGATCCCAAAGATACTTCACATACTGGTGCTCAAAAACTTTCCCTGAAAAGTAAAATTAAAATATAGCTATAACCACCTTGGTTAAGCAAAGATGCTTCAAAAAGTCATGAGATCATGCTCTATTAACAAGCACAAACAAAATTACCATTAAAGCACTGTTCTTGCTGATTTGTGAGAACGTTGCAGCCAATTTAATTTCCTCATACTAACATCAACACCTGCTCATCAGGCTTAAACAGATTCTACACCCGACACATTTTCATCAGACAGGAGAACAGCGCGTGACCAGCAGCATCTTGACGTGGACACGAAACCAGTTTCCAAATTCATCCTGAAATAAAGAGGGGCCAACATCAACTCCACGATCAGTTTAGCATTGAGAGGAACAAATTAAACTCCGGTGACGGAATTTATATTACACAGAAATTTAATGGAAAACTATTCGATGCAAAGTGTGGAAAATGTGGCTGCAGATGCGAGCACGGTACTTTGGTTTTAGAGATGGGAATTGCAAAATATTTTGCATCGCAGGATACTGGACTGCGATACAGAAGCCTTTGCTACGATACGTTTTACAATACATTTCAAACATCAATTCTGACTAAAGGTGTTGTTCGAACTCGTTTGTAAATAGGTTAAAAGGGTTAATTAGCCGATTAATTTTTTTATTATTATTATTATTTTTTGCATCCCATGTCGAGGCTCGTGTAAGAGCCAACAACAACCAAATTGGTTGTATCCTAATTCGGATGCTTGGAGTAGATGGAATGTAAACCCCAATTTAGGTTTAGCAAGACCTTGTCTCCTCTCCATCCCTTTGCATTTTTCACTGCATTAAAAGGTTTCATTTCCCTCATTTTTTTTTCTGATGAATCCTGGTTTGTTTTTTGGTTTGTTTTTTTTCCCCACCTCACCAGCCTCACTACTAACTACTATTGAGCTATAAAGCTACTCATTCTCTTTTGTTGTACTATACTTGAGCCAGGCAACCAATGAGCATGCCTGATGACATCATGCGAGGGACGGTTTTGGAGAAAAGTCAGTTGAGAGCTGGAAACCTCTCGGTTGATGTCCGTGTCAGGAGTTACTGCAGAAAATTTGGAGAGTGAGTAGTGTATGATGCTTTCTCCCAGCCTCGCCATGGAAGTCCTCAGTACGACACCATATCCGTTGCATCGACAGGGTTATTTAGACCCCCCCCCCTCCTAACCCCATAGGAGGAACCGGTCCAGTCGTCCTGAGTACGCAAACTCAAAATTCATCTAGAATGGCCAAAGACCCACCCCACAGCACGTCATGTGTGGGGAAAGTGTTGCCCATTTGCTCCATCAAATCTAAGTGAGGACGCCGCACTGAGCTCAACCAGGCTTCAACCAACTGATTATTCATTTTCGTCTCCCTGCATCTTCTCACCATTTTTTCCTTCTGTGTCTGACTATTTAGTGATAGATTGTGTCAATTAAGATGGGTCAAGTTAGATTAAAAAGATATTTAAAAATAATTCACTGGCTGAAGTACCCAGCGTTGCCCAGGGAATTTGTGTTGTGACAAGTCACGACAGCCTCAACATATGATCTTCACAAAACGTATTACTCGATTGCTCCCAGGAAAAAACCCAGGCAGTGTAGAAGCACAAGACCCAATCGAGGCCTGAGGCCAATTATCTGGAGTCAATTTTTTTTTTAATCAAACATAGGCACTCGACCTTCCTCTCGTCAAAAGAGGAGATCATGCAAAGTTTATTTGCACTGGTTCCTGCAGGGACTACATGGACAAATGGACAAAACTAGTTGGGGATCCAGAGCCAGGTTTAGGGAATGGACTGGACATAGTGTGGAAAGCAGACGCTCAATTTTTTTATTTTTGTTTGATTAGTGCATCAAGATGAACAATCACAGGGCCTGCTCTGCCATATCTCTTGTGAAGCCTCTGAAAATTACATTTTAAGAATGGCAACCTAAATTGCCGATTTCCACGACTTGCATTAGGGAACGTATCGTCTATTGCACAAATTACTCCATGGAAATCTCTGTATATA
>CM068963.1:105082855-105095189 GCA_035128595.1 Eptatretus atami
ATCCATTGGGAACAGACTCTATGCAGAGCGTTGGTGCTGCCAAAGCAGTCTCCTTGGCTATTGGACACAATCCTGGATGGGTCACCACTCTGACACAGAATACCAGCATGCTGGCAGTCATTTTGCTGACCTCGGAAGGATGACAGGCAGAGTCAACCCCACATCGTATCAATTCAACAGCTGAGCAGGATTTGAACTCTTGAACTCAGGATCCCAGGATCCCAAGCCCACCACCCTAACCATTAAGCCAACACCAGGCATTCAGCTTCATATGATGTGGCAATTGTATGATCTTCTGCCTTTCTCAGCTGCTTCATCTCCAGGGCCTTGTCTTTGACATCTCTCTATCATTTTGGCTGAACGGTACACAATCATTTTCTTTTCACTGTCTATGTTTGCAACATCAGAGCAAGGAGTTTCATCATCACTATTTGCTGCGCTGCATTCATCTTCATCACTCTTTTTCATCTGTGTAACCTTTGACATGAGATAACCAACATACATGCCAGATGAACATATGATTGACTGTCCTTTTTGTGGAACTATCATGACCTACTTTTTTCCACCATGGCTGATGAAGTGATCATTCAGTCGTTTCTTCAGGAGAGAAGATCTACAGCTAGTGTTCAGCATATCATTTTCCAACAACCAATCTCTGTATTTAGAATGGAGCACACTTAGGAAAATAATAGTATCTGTCATGAGACAGTTTGTCATCAATGTAGGTTATCAACCATTTCAAGCCATCAATCAGAATACTTGTCACTTTGTTGCTGTGTACCCGACTGTTTCAAGTACGTTTTCATGCATGACTCGTGGTACCTGAAGTCGTATGGTACTACGTCAATACATTGTTCACCATGGCCCTGAATGTGATGTAGCATCACACTGTCCTTCATTTGTCACGCTTTCTCCAAAATTCGACATTGTCTATCAGAAGTTTCAATGAAACTTAACTTATGACTTCCTTTTCTTTCTCTTTGTTTTTCACAAATAAGGCGTGTGCGCTTAAAATCAACGGAATCTGTTGATCGGCACAGGATTCTCAATGGTGGAACACCGTCAGTACTAGAACTGGCTTCATCAACATTCGGTTCAGTTAATGACTTTGCCTTCTGTGCGAAAGTTTTTTGTTTTTTTTTATTGGTGAAAGCATTTCTATAGATACTGTATATATATACATATATATATATACACACATATATACAGTATATTGACAAACAAAAGTAGGGCAATGCCAGGTCCCCGTGCCCACCCATTCCCCTGCCACCTCCCATCCCTCCCGACTCCCACCCCTTCCACTCCCTCCTCCTCCCACCAAACCCCTTCCCCTCCCTTCTCCCACTGCTTTTAATCATGACTTTTTGTTGTAATGAAAACATGCCTTGTTCAGTTTTCAACACGTTTTAGTTTTGAAAACGTACAGAAACTCAAAGGTGATGAGTGTACGAAAGTCGACGTGGACATTTCATACAATGTTAAAGTATACTTGTGCACAACTTCATTAAATTGTAAGTGTACATAATAAGTTCTAAAAGAAGTAAAAATATATCTCGGTAATTTCCCTGGTCTCCAGACTAATTAATTACGTATGCAGGCATTTCACGACCAAATCTATTTTCATCGCCTCTCATGTCTATTTACTTCACATAATATGCGAATTACAAGTCCATCAGTTTGTAAATAAACCTAGAAAAGCCAAGAAAACACAGATTAATACCGCTGTGAGGTGAACGTGGGCTGACCAAGGGTAAGTCTGTTTTTGGTCTTAAATCATCTTCAAAAGGGATGTTTTAATGAGCCCAAACACCCAATTTTCACTCATGCACTCCCGTGGAGTTCCCTTCAATTGCATGCAGAGTTTCGGGTCACTAGGTTTCATGGTTTTGGAATTATGGATGAGATACACACACTGACACATTGAATTTATTATGAGAAATAATCAGGGCATCCACTACTTCTTTGCATTTACCACTAACTGTTGTTGTTTTATGTGCTTCCTGCACTCCCAGGCAAAAATAGCATTCCTTTCCTGTAGTAATTCTCTGCAGACTACTGTAGTAAGACCTGTTACCAACTATAGTATATGAGAGTAGTACTCTCATATACTATAGTTGTAACTGCAGCATTTTTGCCTGGGCTGGTTTCTTTTGCACATTATATTTAACTTTATTTATTATTGCTGTGGTTTCTGGAATTGATTACTCATCTGTAAGCGAGTAAATTTCTGCTGGGCACACACAAGTGACATTAACAGCGTGTGTAACTAAATTGAGATTCTTAATGTTTCCCCAAGCTGCCATTTGGCACACTAAGGATTAAATTTAAGCCTTCAGCTGAGGCCATCTTGCAGAGTGGTAACTCTGGCGTCACCAGGTTAGTCTGGTAGGGCTCAAATGGGTGACTGTTGCAATACATAAAGAATTTGGGAGCGGTTAAAATAACCCACTGTTAATGAATGACCAAAGAAAAGGACTTCGTTCAGGTTGTCTCCATGGATAGGTGAACAAGCAAAGTGGTTAAACATCACAGGAAAGGAAATAGCTGACAAACCTTGGTGTGAAGCAGCAGCAGTTGGGCCTGTCGCAGAGGACATCGACTGGCTGTGACACGGACGTTTGCTGCCGGCAGCCAATAGAGGACAAGAGGGAACAGACCACCAGTACACACGGTAGCTACTGCAACCAACGACAGCTTCCATAGGGACCAGCGGTAACCATACACCTCCTTAACAAAGCATCCATCAAGCAAGATTTGCAAATTACAGGTATCAATGGGATCTATCCAATGTGACAGTTAAGCAATTTTACAAACAAAATTAACCCAAATGGTTCATTCACAAACACAAGGTATTTTTAATCTCCATGCTTTTTGAAAGAAAAAAAAAAAGAAAAAAATTGGGGGATATTGTAATCAGCTCCGTCTGTTACGCCGTCTCCTAAAAAGTTGAGTAGAAATTCACCAAACTTGATAGTTATGATCAACACATGGCAAGAATGTGCAAGAACAGTATCATTTTTGCCCCGCTCCCTATGGCGGGCCTAACCCACAAAAATGCCATGACATTCACATTTTAACGATACTATCTGCAATCAACATTGCGGGATGCATGAAATATGTAACGTTTTTATTTGACCCTCGGTTCATGCCCCAGTGGGTGGAGACTCAGGGGCCAAGGATAAAAATGGGGTGGGATTTTTTTTTTTAACTCAACTTCTTATTAGGTCATTCCTGGTGGAACCTTTTGCCATATTTCAACTTTGCCTTACGTGGGAAACAGGGATTTGCGAGGGCATGCCATAGACTTCACCCGAGTTTGTTTTTGTTTTCATTTGCATATGGCAAAGAAGCCTAACCTTTTTCAAGAGTTCAGTCTCAGCCCTAAAATTCTACTTATTGTATGTAGAATCAACACCAACTTTGGTTGCAATAAAACAGGGTGACATTCCATATTCACAGTCAGCAGAGAATATGGGGAAGCAAACTATAATGCACAACACGTTTATTGTGTGGATAATGGGACATGGGAGCTTTACAGTGCTTCAACGACAACTCCAGATAAGGACAGAAAAGTGATGAAAATGAACTGTCGTTTGCTTTACTTATGAATGCAGTGAACGAACAGCCCCGATACAGTGTGGCATCAGCATTACTATGCTATTTATCAGTTATACCATAGTGTGTGTTCCTCCTAAATAGAACACCTGAAGCCTACCTCATGTCTCAATTCACAAAAATAACATTTCAAACCTCCGACTCCAGTAATGCAGTCCTGAAGAATGCTATACTCGTCCTGGAAATGTGGAGTATGTATGCAAGTTTTTCCAACATCGTGCTGCGCCAAAGCATGCTTTCATGTCTTGCAGTAAACATTTTTGTCAGGTCAAGCCAGATCAGATCTGTAGCTTGCTACAGGAACCATGTAAACCTGTACAAATCTGTTTCATGGTCAGGTTGTAGGTGACTAAACAGTCTCCCCCACCAGGTTTCCTGGTGAGGAGGGTATGTGGATATGGACAACCAGCAGTATTAAAAACAAAACCTGTCAAAGGGTGGAGGAGCTCCTGGTGAGCCAACAGCCATCCATATCTAGTGTCCAACTGTGACTGCGGATGTCCTCCTGCAGTTGGGTTACTTTTTATATTATTTTTAGGAGGTTGGTGGCAGGATTTGCACTCCAGCCACCATAAAACCCTTCACTCTGCAAAATACAAAAACGCAAAGAAATCTGAAAACCCACTTGGTGGGAGTACCTCCTGTGCAGTTGCCCTTTGCAGGGCAGCTCACTGGAAGATGGGATTGGGGCAAAGCCTGTGGGACCCCCATTATATGATTATGGGAGGAAAAACATGGGGTAACCTTCCTGGGTGGGATTGCGGTAGTGTGTGTCAGGGTGGTGCTGAGGTGTCGTCCACCAAACAGTGGTCTCCTTGGGTTAACCTGATGCTGTCCCTTCGGGTGGGTGCCTGAAATGTCCTATCCCTAAGAGAGGATGATCACCTGTCTCTGTTATCATCTGAGCTCAAGCGTTTGGACATCGGTATTGCAGCACTCTGTGAGGCTCGGAGATCAGATAGTGGTGAGATCATGGCGGGTGGTTACAACTACTTTGTGTCTGGTTGCTCTGATGGTTACCATGGCCAAGGAGTTGCTGTGGCTGTGGTCCAATAAGCTGACCAATGATAATTGAGGTAATACCAGTCAACAAGCGTATGATGAGACTAAGGATTTTGTCACTCATTGGATGTCATTTCCCTGGTCTTGTTATGGTCCGAATGAGGCGAGCAATTTCACCGTGAGGATGCATTCTTATGCCAAGCTCGAGTCGGTCGTTTGATCAGTGCCCCAGGCGAGATGTCCTTTCTGAAGAGTTGGATCATTACTTAGCAATGGCACACAGCATATCTTTGCTATTTGGACATCCATAAAATAAAATCACCAAGCTGCCATGTTTCACAGGAGGCACTCACACAAAGTTAAAAATCCCTGACTGGTCGCGATCCTGTCAAGGGTTTGGATCAGCACAAATCGTCAACTCGGGCCTTTGCAGGGCCACATGGTTGGGAGTTGACAGAGAGCAGTGCCTGTTGGGGAGCTGATAAATTCTCCAAATCTTTTGTTGTGCAGAGGCACGAGCCCTTTCTCTTAGGTACTTTTCCAAGTATTTTTTGGCTTCTTTTAGAAGCTTGTTGAGCAATTTAGGTACAATCCTTACCTTGCATGCTATACTTTATGATGCCCTGAACACCACCATTTTGAGGGTTTCTGTGCATGCACATGAGCCATTCTGGGGGGATAGATATTTCAAAAGTCGCCTACTGATTAAGTTTAAAACAAGTACGACTCCCCACACAATATCTCACCAGGTGTTACTTTGCCTTCAGTATCAAGAACCCATTTCATCTTCCCTGCCCTGGTTCAGGAGGGCGACCTCGACTCCCTGTACGCTCCCATCTTGTCTTGTTTTCCAAAACTCAACCTTTGAGAGAGGAGAAGAAAAAAAAAGAAAAAGCAAAGCAAAGTAGACTCTGTCAGGACCCCAATTAATAACCATAAACAGTACCAATATGGTGGTTATGTGGGAGCACACTTGTCATGAAGCAATATAATCTGGGTTTCTTGCATACATACTTACTTTTAGAGTTGTCTAGTCTGGGTTTGAACTCAACCCAACTAAAAACTGCCACTCTGGTACGTTGCAGGAAGGGCAGTGCAAGAAGGTGGTGCACTGTACATCAGATTGATGTTAAAGATCAATGCAATGGAGTTTCATATTTGGTTTAAATAATGAATAAATTTGGTTTCTACAGTCATGGCTAAAAATATTGGCACCCTTGCACATTTTTCAAATAACTCACAATTTTCTCCAAAGATAAGTTGAAATGAACTAAAAAACAGTTTATAACCTGGTGTTGGCTTAGCAGTTAGGGTGGTGGCTTGGCATCCGAGGGTCCTAAGTTCAAGCCTGGTTGGCTGCTGAATTAACACCAGGGGGTTGACTCAGCCTGTCATCCTTCCGAGGTCGGTGAAATGAGTACCAGTGTAGCAGCCAAAAGACTGCACATGAAGGGAAGGGATATTGATGGATTGATTAAAATATGTGGTATTGGTGTGATGCAGGCATGATGGGACGAATGGCCTCCTCCTGTGCCTCAATTCCTTGCAAATTCCTTGTAAACAAAAGTATTTGGTCTCCACAATTCTTTATTTCACTGTTAATATTACAGAACCTTTGTTTTTGATTCAGAACTTAATATATCCTTTTAAATCAGAAAATAAAAAGAAATGGCATTGACAAAATTATTGACACCAGGGACTTAATATTTGGTATCGCAGCCTTTGAACAAAATACCTGCAGTCAAGCACTTCCTACAGCCATGTGAGCTTCCTACACCTTCCTACTGGCAGTTTGTCCCACTCTTGTTGTGCAAGCTGCTCCAGTTCTCCCAGATTTGAAGGGTGCCTTCTCCCAACTGATATTTTCAGATCTCCCCACAGGTGTTCAATGGGATTTAGGTCTGGACTCATTGTTGGCCACTTCAGAACAGTCCAGTGTTTTGTATTGAATCATTCTTGGGTGCTTTTTGAAGTGTGCTTGGGGTCATTGTCATGCTGCAAGACCTATGACCTTCGATGGAGACCCAGCTTTCTGACACTGGGTTGAACCTTGTGCTCCAAAATACCTTGGTAGTAGAGGATAAATGGGGCTTCTGAGGCATCCATGCAAATTAATGGGGAAAACTCTCTGAATCAACCCCGAAAAAGCCCAAAACAGGAGACCGATTCCTCCCCCTCCCATACAAATGAATGGGGAAACCTTTCTGACTCAAGGCCCATCAGGTCAAAAGAGGAGAATGATTTTCTCCCCCCTTCTGACTCTCTGACTCAAGGCCCATCAGGTTGAAAGAGGAGACTGATCTCTGCCCCATTGAGCAAATGTTAAACTGAGACTTGCTGATTAAAGCACTTTTTTCCTTTTATATTTTCACTCCACTCAAAGAGTGATCCAATAAATATTTGTCCAAAGAAAAACATTATGAAAGTTATTACTGACATTTTTGTAATCTCCTCTCCAAAAGAATTGGATGAAGCTGAAGTGGAATATTATTTTGAGAAGTATGATTTAAAATATCCAGAAGGAACTTCATAAACAAAACATAAAGAAGACGCTACCTTAACTGTCCTGATAAAAAAGTCAGAAAAGATGGTTATAGTCATTACCAACATCATTTAATTAAAAGGTAAATCTCCAAGAAAAAAACACTTATCAACATGAAATGATGAAAGTAATGTTTACATCAAAGAACTGAGACTATTTATCCTCGGTTCGAGAGTGAGGAAGATTCAAATTTTAATTTTAAAAAAAGTCATTGGTTTAAAGAAATATATTGATTTTAATACACAAAAGGAGAACAGAAGCAAAAACAGGATTTAATGAGAAGGACTTTTATAATATTAAATGAATAATGCTCTATGTTGAAAGACTAGGAAAATTAGGAAATCGACAACCAAAAAGATTTCTATATCTTGGAAACAGGCTTCAAAGAATAATAATAGACAAGTTTGAGAACGAGCGGAGTGTTTTCAGGAGAACTTTTGTGCTATTCATTTGAACAAAAGGAGAGTATTGAATGGATAAAACTATGTATATAGGAACATCATTCTTGAACTTTCAAAGTCGTTAATGTATACATTCACTATAAAATTTAAACATAAATATCAAGGATAACTGGTCACGTTGTTATAGTATAGGATACAGATATGTTTGTTATGTGAGAAAATTAAGATCCAATATGATATTGAGGATTATGATCGATAGATTGATATGATGATGACAAGTAATTATAGTCTGATAGTATGTAGTTTCATTAAAGGAAGAACAAATGGTGATATGGTAAGTACAAGGTATGTGAAGGTTAGTGGAAAGGTGCGCCCGCTGTTTCGCGCATGAGAAGTGATGAGAGCAAAGTCGACGTACGATAATGGGATAAGAAACATTGGAAAGATCGGCGATAAGAAGCAAAGGAAATAAATGCACACCCACGCTCAAAAATCACTCAATACTACACTGAGATCTCTCAATGAACGCATAGAGTCTACGTCCTCAAGGTCGAATATTGCTCGACGCGAGACTCTCGCTGACATCGCGCGCCTATATATCAGCCAGTGCTAGACGATATATAGGTTCGTCATCTTCCTGCTAAGCTGCCGTAGTCTGCGAGTTCCGTGAGCAAGGAAGACCTATCATTGCTAGCTGACTCTCTGAGACGAGCGAAGCCACTCTTCTCAAACCGTCAAGATAAGAGTGCTTAGATCCGTACAACTCCGCAACTCTGCTGTAGCCATTTTACCAGGTATCATATATAATCGCCGATCCTCATGACGAGTACCATGTAAACGTGCGACCCGCATCGCGACCGTCCCTCGGCTGTACGACTAGCTGATACGACTTACCCCTGTGCTTCACCGTAGACCACTGCACCTGATACCTCTGTGCTGACATCTACTGTCCCGACCAATTAGCGCGCTTCGCACCACACTCAGAGACAACGTAACGACCACTGCTGTCCAAGCATCAACATACACGCATACCCTAAACCTCATGATCGATACATGGCTCTACTCACTTTACTCACCATCTCCCTATCAGCTGCCAGTCTCTATCTATGCCACTCATCTGAGCACAGTGGTTCTCATCGCAATGCAACACGCATTCAGATACTTCCTCAACGTAAGACATATATGTGTAATCTTCGTATGATATCCGACATATCCCGACACATGTCTCAACTCCTACTCAGCACAATATCCGAGTAAGTCCACAGAACGCACTCTCTACAATCTCCATAACTCCTCAACTGTAACCCGCATCTTCGCCCTATGACACTACGCTCTACTCTATCATATGTCTCAGCAGCAGCAATTTGCCGCTCCTCTACAACCTCGCACCACGGCTTCTCCGCGCTCTCCCATACACCGCTATCCACGCTACTCCTCAGAATCAACTCCCTCTCTCTTAGCAGCGAACCTTGCTTCTCATTCCACTTACAGTAGCAAACCGGCTGAGGCATGTTTGCCCGCACGATATACCATCTCATCTACCGATCGTAGCCTGCTGGCAAGCTATATCCACTGCCTACGATGAATACTCTCTCTTCACACTGCTCGAGTCCGACAGTGTGACTACACTCTGCTCAGCTATGTTCAGTCGGCGCCTATCAGATGCTATCACGCTACGTGCCACGCACTCATTCCATCATCACGCTAGTCGTAATTCTTAGTCTCGTCTATCCGCCACTCTCATAGTCCACTATAATCACTCCTTCTTCCTGACCTCCCGATCACTTGCCGCAATCTGGCGCACGCCAGAGAATACACCAATCTATTCGTATCACACTCATCTGATCATCGTAGTACTAAATCTCGCACAATCAAAAACGTATCTGACAGGTGATGTGACCTTCTCGGTCTCTAGTCATAGCAACTGCTATGAACATCTGTTCACCACATCGCGGCGCTGGTAATACGGGCCACCTGTCTCTTGACAGTCGCCAATACTTATTAACTATAGCGTCGATATTAGCCACTACAACTCTACCTATTCTTATCTACATCAATGAACGACTCTATTGCCGACCACTCTTCTCCTTATCTACCTCATGAGCAAGATCATCCATCGTCATACTTGATATAGCGTTCTGCTGCACATTCTAACCCTGTAGGCACACATACATCACCCTGCATCTTGCGCATACTTGATACACTCTTCTAATAGAAATCCCTGCAATATCCATGCTTGCGCGACTCACTTATCTCACTTCATCTCTCAGCTCCTCGTACTATCCATCTTCTAGCTACATAATATACCAATTAAACATACTAACAGTGTCCCCTAGCGCCTATCAGTCCAATACTCTAAATCTTCGCAGCATAGTCACAAACCGTGCCTTAACGTCCACTCGAACTCGCCAATCTCAATTCCTATCAACTCTTCCGTCATCATGATCCAATCAAATCTTGTCATCACAACTGTCACACCACACATCTACGTACCGACCAAATAATTACTGCACACTACAGATACATATATATAGGCGATACACATCTTAACTCCTTACAACTATCTGTCTTAGCTCTTCATATGCTATCACTTTAATCCCATCCGTATCATCAGATGAATAATATGACTACTACTTGATCCTGCATCGCTAACTACTATCTCATCATAATCAACCCAGCTCTCAAATATGTCAACTCACAACCTCGCATCCTCACGCTTCTATCTTCGCCTATTCGCTCTCACCTACCACATCACGCGACTCCTCTCTTCGTATAGCTCTACCTATATAACCTCACCGTCTACGATCACTCGTCACCATATCAGGCTCTCACCTACTCATACATCACAATCCATCGAATGTCATCAGATCTTGCCAATGACCCTCCCCATATCTCCCATCCTACTCTTCATTACGTGATACGTGACATCTGCTGACTATACACTCTCCTACACAACCCACTATAATAAATCAACAGACAATGCCTTCAGTCGATCCGATCGCTAGTCATCCTCCATATTATTATCCCCTTCAGCAATACAAATCTACTCTATGGTTCATGACAGTCGCACAACATCCTCGACCTATATATAGGCATTCTCGACTTCTATATAATACTCTACCTTACTCACCATATACCTCTGATACCTTCATATATCTCTCTGTATTCATACAATCCCATCAGTCTATTATCCTTACTACTTCAATCACCACTCTCCACTTACTCCGATCTCCTCCCTAGCTGCATATCTTTCGCTCCTCTCATATCCATCTCTCAACCATCTAATCCGCTAGCCCCTCTACGTCAACCCGCATGTCACATCTGTATACTCATACCATACGACTACATACTACACAAACGTCCAAACTATATGCAACTAACACTCCCATCGGTCCTGATCATAATCCCATACTACTCATATGCTATAATTCACCATCTACTGCCTATCTAACAGTAAAATATACATCTACTGAACTACTCATATACCTCCTCTATACTGACATACTCAAATCACTCCTGCTATCATCCACAAAACATCACTATCTCACTCTATGCCGCCTGATGAATCTCCTTTACTATCAAACCGTCCACTCTCCTATATGATATATACATCATCCTACATAACATGAACCATATCACTATCTTTCCTTCGGAATACTCCCTCACTATAACTCCAACTCACATCGTGACAATAATCTCTTTCAATCTATCCAGCAGAACAACCTATAGGTCACACAATATTATCAAGCTTTCTGCTACTCTCACAATACTGCCATCCAGTCCGATCATGCATATACCCGTCGCTCTCGTCGTCATCATCTCCTACATCATCCTTCCTCAACCAATTACTCTCGCCAATCAACGTACTATAACTCTCCCATCAGCATACCCGCTATACTCTATTCCCAACCTACATAACTGACATATTCTGATCACTATACTCCTGCTTAGTCTCACTACTCTCCCTCTTACACCTAAATACTATCACAACTTCTATAATATCATCAATCTATCATCTTCAACGCTTAGTCCTCACATAGCTACGCTCATCTAACCTATGCTTTATCTACTAATCATGAGTCGATCACGTGAACCATGACTAAACAGTAACTTAACTATTCTTTATCCTTTTATGGAATTGGAAATCGAGTACTACTCCCTCCCTTTTTCGTTTAATGTTATAAGTACACAGTTGTAAGGGCGCGTCCCTTTTACTGAGTTTTCACAATAATGACTTAGACACCCAAGCAATAACCAAACCAAAAAGTCGAGGATGTCGCAAATCAGGCCTTGGGTATTTTTAAATGGAAAACAACGAATGTGAGAAATATCAAATACAAGTCTTATAAAAATAACCGGGGTTAAAAGGTTAAAAATAAAAACAAATAAGCCGAAATAAAATTAATTACAAATAAGGTGTCGGAGATGCAAGGAAAAAAGATTAATGTCCTTGAATGGACTGAAAAACTTTGTGCATGCGTTATGCAGAACAAGTGTGCGATAGTGCGTGAAGTTGTGTATAAAAAAATAACATACTTTTAAGTCGTATGTCGAATGTGTTTTCAAAGATGTATATGTGGATTCGATGTGTTTGTGGAGTGTGGTGTCCATGACTGGACTAAATGCCAAGAGTCATAGAGATAGGGTGTTTTATCATTTTTATTTACTGCTCAAAAAAACACATAAACAAGAACTAAGTTCTAAATAATATTTGTGAATATACTCGATGGTGATGAATGTAATCGCGAAAATAATTTATACCTCGAATATAACA
>CM068963.1:105096958-105115740 GCA_035128595.1 Eptatretus atami
TTATTTTCAAAAAGAATGAAAAGGTTATTGGTAAAGTTTAGGATGAGTTGGTGGAAAAAGTAATGACGTGAGTTTATTGCGATTTGAGAGCAAAAGGCATATGACTTATAAGTATGGTGGATCAGGATTGATAAAAAGTAAAGGGAATAAAGACAATATGTAATAAAGAAATCAATAACTTTTAGAAATTATTATAATTGTTTGAGAATAAGAAAGAAGAATATAGGAAAATGAATACATAAGAAGTTTATTAAACATAAGATATATAGTTGAAGAAGTAATGAAAAAAGCATTAGGAGCCTTTGATGATAAAGATTTATTTTAGAAAATGGAATAGATATGTTTTCCATATGGGATATTGTATATAGAGTGAATAGAATTAGATTGCTGTTTCCATATGGAACAAGTTTTAAACGATGGGAAGATGGGTTAGGGTTTTTAAGGGCTACCGCCACGTTTTTTCACGGTTATATAAATGGTCGAACCAAGTTATTAATCAAACTAAAGAGTGGAAAAATTAGTCTTGTATATCAAATTGGAAAACACTAATGATGTGGGAAAATATTCAAATAAGTTCTTATTTGAAAAAATAACTAAAAACCAAAGGTAAATAAAACAAATAACGCGATAATCAATTTAAAAACCAATGAGTTAGAGGATGTAAAGAAATAATAAAATATTCCCTTGAATGGACTGAAAAATTGATGGTTATCATTGAACAATGGAAAAACCAATTTAACTATAATCTCAAAATGATATGCAATTCAGAGGTGGTCAGATTTGAGATTCATTAAGAAGAAGTATATCATTTATAATGGCACAAAAGGGGTATCTTGAAAAAAATAAAGATTCAAATGTTTTGTTTAATATTTTAATGGGATATTGTGCAAGGAAAATTAAACTATTGAAGGAATTTGAGAATGACAAAATCTTATATAGGTCAGTGTGAGCTAAACATATACATTTGGTTATTTGAATAGCTAGGGTCCTAGGTTAAAAAGGGGAGAACAAACAAATATACCTTGGGATAAAAAAGGGGTGTAATTTAGGGGAAAAAAAATGTGAATCGCTGAAAATCCCCCATTCATTTACATGGGGAAAAAGTGAGCCATAATTCAGTATTATCCACCCCACTTTAATTAATAATAATATATATATTATATTATATATATATATATATATATATATTGTTACGGTTGTGGAATTCACAGAGCACCATTATAGGTCCTTAGATCAGAAATATATGTCGATAAGTCTGTGTCAGATAGCTTTCCCCACCGATTGTTTAACGGGACAATTATTCGTGTGCAGGGCTGTGAATCTTTGAGTAGACGTTTTTCTTTACTATCTTTATTTTGGACCAACCGCTTTCACAAACAACCACCTCCACCACCAACATCGCTCTTCATCAACCATCTCCACAATGGACCAACCACGACATCCCCTCATTTTTATATAAATTTATTCCCAGCACGCAAAATGTTCAGCCAAAGGCAGTTGCAGGCCAGCTGGTATTGAGGTGATGTGGAGTTAATGGAACCAGAGGCCAGGAAGGAATCACCATGCAGGACACTCCCATTATGCGCCAAGCTATTGTTATTCTTCTGCTGGCAAAGGGAGGGGATGGATGGGAAGCGAAATGAATTGAAGTGCTTGCCAAGATAATTAAAGCGACATTGGAAACAAATATGGCAACAAATGAAAAATGAAAGAAAATAAAATGGATGCAATGAGGGGTGAGATTGCAACACAGCGGGTGAGATGCAGGCGCATGGTGAAACCATCCAGAAAGGGCGAAGGCTACAATAAGACGGGCATAAGAGAATCATTGGCGACACCACGTGGCAGAGACTCGAAACTCGCCGAGGGGGATTGTGGATAGTGTCGTCCCGCGATGAGAAGGAGAAATTAAGGGAGGTAGAGGCTGACAAGGAGACTCCGTCATAATTAATGGGGAGACGAAGCGTATGTAGGGTGAGGACACGAGGAGACGACAGAGATAAAAAGTAATAAAGAGAAAACAACCAACCAAAGACACGGGAAGCAGAGACACGGGAGATTAGAGGAGACAAGGGGTGAAGTGGACGAAACTATTGACGACACACACCATTGAGGTAGTGGAGGAAATGGGTGAGCTTGGTGGAATGTGTGCGGACCCGATTGCAGCCAGTGGATGGCCTCCTTCAGAAGAGGGGAGGGACTGTTGCCCCTGAGGCGGATCGCGACAGGTGAGGGTCGTTCGTAGCCTTGCGAGGTAGAGGGGCGATGTGCTTGTGAATGGGTGCACGTGGAGCTTGGGGGTATTGGAGACCCAGGAGCCGGTGAGGTAGCGCAAATCCCCAGCATGGTCGTCCCGGTGTGTGGGTACGAGTGTGGGCGAAATGCGTGCTTGGAAAGCACGGCATTGTGAGTGAAACCCCGTGTGTAATGTTATTGCATGTGTAAGCGATTCCCCGTGTGTGAGTTAAACCCCGTGTATGGAAGAAGACGATGTGTGAGTTTGAAAAGGTGTTTAAGGGGAAGAAAGCGCCGTGTGTGAAAAAACCGCGTGTGTGAGGTCGCGGTATGAAAGATAAAATGCGGTTGGTATGTGAGAGGCACAAACTGCATGTCCGAGTGCCAGGTGGAGTGTGTTGGCATCAGGGCACGTGAGAATGTGCGCGTGAGAGTGCGACAAAGACGGTGCCTGACGAGGGACAAAGCCGGTGTAAGCAGCCGTAGTGGTTTCGAGGGACCGTGCCGCGATTGGCCACAAGCAGCGCGCGCGGCGGTCCGTACCGTAGCTTCGCACGAGGCCACACGTGCCGCGCCTGCGCAGTGAAATCCGGTCCGGAAACGCACGCAGTGATGTAGCCAATCCCGCGGAGATAAAATGAACAAAAAGGTTAGGCTGGATGGATGACGACGCCGGCGAGTGTGGTTTGTGTAAAGGTCCCAGTGCTGGCGCACGCTGTCCAGAGCGGCGACGGTCCCCGAGCAGCGTACCCGGGCGCGAGAAACGGCAGCGGGCAAGTGACATCATCGGGGATTCCGCGGCACGGGTACGGATGGCAGACACATTGTGCTCGCGTTGGGGAACCCCTTCGAAAGCGGGGCTTGCTTTGGATGCGCAGTGAGTCGTGGGCTGCATAGTTGAAATCCGGCGAGGAATCTGCGGATTGTTACCGTCCAAGGGGACGGAGCGTGCGCCGAACAGCTGCCATGACGTCACGGGCAGGTTCGCGAATTTGCCGCGTCTGGTGTGCGCAGATTAAAAAAAAAAGCAAGGCCTCGCCACTTCCAGTGGACACCGAGCCCCAGGCAGGGGGTGGAGACCCCCCTTGTTAAGGGGCACAGGAGTACTAGTTAGGGGGATGGGTTTCGCTTATAGTTAGACCGGCTCATGGGGACATGAGTTGGTGTTCCTCATGGAGCCCTTGAAAGGAATTAATTATTAGAGGGATTTCAGTTAGATTTTAGGGAAATGGGTATTTTTTGGATTTTTGGGACATTGGATAGACATGGAAATGTTGTTAGTGTGGACGTAGCCTAGCTACGTAAGAGGTAATGGAACGTGCCATGAGTTTTAGGATGACGGGGGAGCACGAGTTAGTCAGGGGATTTAGTTAGAGGATGGCAGTTTCAGTTGTTGGTGTGAGTTGTGAAATGGAAAGTGTGTGAGGAATGATGATAAGGAAACATGGGCCCAAGTGTGCGAGTGGGAGCGAATGTGGTATGCATGGTGCGAATGACGGTTGGGGGAGGAGCGATTCCACCCAAGTAACCCGGGTCAGATTTATGTTAGCGAAGTGGGTTAAATTCAAATTTACTAACAGGAGGTCGTTTTGTTGGTGTCGAGAGAAGGCACGAAACCGTTTGGGAGGGTGCAGGAGTTCATTGGACCGGCTGGGGAGCGTGGCTGTGGAAGGTGGTTTTGTTTAGTGGGCACCCCGGCACCTGGACTAGTCGCCAGAGTAGGCCAAGGGCCCAAGACGGGCCGGATAGTGTAGTGGGCCACGGGCGACCGTCGGAAACGGGACCCGAGCGCCAGAATGCCACGGGGGCAGTTGTAGTGGGCACGGTGAGACCCTCGGAAAGGGTACCCGGGCATCAACACGCCCACGTTCGGGATCGGAGGGGGCAATGCCAGAGAGGGCAACCCCCCCGTTTATGGGAGCAGCTAGGCCTCGGGAGCAGCCTGCGGGCTTGGGGGTGCCATGGTTAGAGTTCGGCAGAGGCGGAGTTCCTGCCAGTTTGAGCCACGCTGCCAGCCAGGAAATTGTTGAGGGCTACGAATGAAAAATTTGAGGCACGAATGAAAATTGGGGCAAGGCCCAAATTTATAATGGGGACACCAACACAGGCGTATGGTAGAATCATGGTTTTAGGAACCATAGGTTTTAAAAAGGCGTTCAGGCGGTTTTTGGGGAAAGCCCGGGTAGGTTTCAGCTTAATGAATGCTGGGTATGTCAGGAGATGTACCCTTGCACTAATCATCCCTTCGCTTCATTGTGAGGCCGCTGGACTCACCTTGGTAGATCGCGAACTCTGAGGAGGCCATTCTGCGCTTCGTTGGGCCTCGAGACAGGAGCTGGTCTCTCCCTATTTCCCTCCAGAGAGAGACCGTAGGGGCCCGTTGGGAGTAGGCTAGGTTGACGAGATATGTTTAGAAGGACAAAGACGATAAACGGGGTTTAGGGAGACAATTATAAAAGGGAAATAAAAAATAAAAATTAAAGAGGGCTAACTAAAAAATTTGAGTTGATGTGGCAAATTAATGGGGAGCGGGTATGGACAGAGACCAGGCAAAGGCGATTAGAGGTGGGGGAGACAGTACGCTAGGTTTTCCGAGTCGCCTTCAGAGCGGCCGGCACCACCGCACTCCCTCCAGACCTGATGGAACCCACACAGAGGCCGGCCAGCTTCACCTGCCAGCCTGTTGTGCTGCAGCCGCCGTTCTGCATGGACTTGCCTTGCATGCCTTGTTTGCCTGCCTTCTGCCATGACCCCATTGTCCTGCTTAGCCCTTGTTTGCATTTGCCCCTTGTGTCATCCATCACCTGTGCGCCAGAACATCCAGTTTTGCAAGGACTGCCCTGCAAGCAACCCGTGCCATCCATCATGCTCATTTGTGTTTTTGCGCACCAATTCTCCATCCATTCCCCTGCATCAAGAACTTTGAAATGACGTTTACCTTTCTTCCCCTTTCACAGATCACAAGTCCTTGGCCATTGGTTTAAGTAATGGAATAAGTCAAAGAAAAATTGTAAAATACGTGGACCTCACCGGCCATGTTGTTGCTTTTAGCGCCAGCAAATTTGAGTAAGTGTCCGATATGGAGTCTGTGAGAGTTTGTTTAGTTAGTTACGCAGCGCATTAGTTATTTTATTTTTGGGACACGTATAAAGAAATGTCGCACTCAGGGATCCTAAGGTGATGCTTAACTAGGGGAAAAGACACATGCTGGTACACGAAAATTGACGACTCGGGACGAGTCTGTAAAAGGGGAGGGGTAGTGTACGAATTTGGAGTTCGATTGGCACACAACATTACAGGTCCTTAGTCAAGCATTATGGTCGATAAGTGCTTTGTTCCTAGATTTTAGCTCACCTTCCATTGTTTAAATGTTTAGAAATCGATTAGATGCGCTGCGGATCGATTGAATAGTTAGGGAGCGAACAATGGAGACGTCCCTCCCCCCCTTCTGCCGAAGAGGAAGAAGAAGCCCTCCCGGTCCTGAATCACAGGACGTAAACAACCTCCTTCCCACCCCGTGGTTGAGCGGGGGATGGAGCACCAGGGGATGAGTCACTCTGGGCACGGTGGGGATGGGCGGAGAAGGATAAGGAGTCCTTTCTTTGTTTGGAGTGTCGTTCAAGCAGGCCGTCGGGTTCCTGGTTTGGGCTTGGGTTAGGGTTGAGGGCTTTCGGAGAGCTTTTTGCTTTCTGTTGGAGTGGTTGTTCAGCAGGCCATCGAATCCTGCTTGTTGCGAGTGGGTTGGTGGCTCAGGGGAGCTTCGGGCCTCGGCTTTGCCGGGTTGGAGACTTCTTAGTGGAAGCTGCTTTGTTTGCAGGAGAGTTGAGCCGGTGCTCCGGCTCGAGCTGCTGGTGGTGGGTTCTTTCTTCTTCTGGTCGTTGGAACTCTTTGTTCCCGTTTGGTCCCGGCTTTGGTGCGACTCATCGGCCTCTCTTGGAGGTGTTCCTCGGGGAAGCGGCGCATCGACGGAAGGCATCGGCGCCTCGTCCTCACAGCACGTGTGAGAAAGCGCGGAGGATTCGCTAGAGCTCCGGGAAGGGATCGCGGCTGGAAGCTCGGGGAAGGATTCCAAAAGGAAAATGCTTATCACATACACACACAATCCACAGAGGGATTAACACACAATCACAAGAGGGACCACACAATCCACAGAGGGACACACACACACACCACACACACAATCACAGAGGGAAACACACACACACACACACACAATCAAGAGGGATACACACACACACACACACACAAATGCAAACAGCAAACATTCAATTATGCAATTAACCTGCTTCACGGCGATTGGGTCCAGCTCGCTTCTCGCTGGAGGGCCCTAGGGTCCGAACAACTTGAAAAACCATCTGGGTTTCAGCTCACCTGTCCTCCGAGCTGGAGCTTGTTATTAAAGGCCTCAGCCACCATTTCTTGGGGTGTTGGTTGTGCGAACGAATGTGTTTCCGTGGGTTCCGTCTAATAAGTTAGGTTTTATTAAGTGCTTTGTGTGCTGTAAATGTTTGCAATTGCATTTCGCATAGTTCGTATAGTTCTGCTCCTTACGTGCTTCCCTAGTTCCCCATTATTATTATAAATACCCCAATTGTTAAATGTTTTCAGCTCGCGCGTCGCATTCTTTCATTGGAACTGACATTTCGTGTGTGGGAGTTAGAAAGCCGTTGGTTTTGCCGTAAAAGGGGGGCATTTGGACCGACGCGTCTTCGGCGATTAAAGCCGCTACGGAATCGCGCACTGACAGGCTCGCCTCAGCGGCTTGTCCGTACGAGTTCCCTCGAGGTGGAATACCCCGGGGGTAGGGTTGGATACGTGGGTATTTAGGTAAATTGAAGATTGGCCAATCGACTCTCCCCACGTGGTCTGCCCCATTTGCGCGTATTTCGGTTCTTTTACAAGGACCGTCACTCGGAACTTACCGGCGGCGATCTATATTCCGGGCGATCGGTCGGCCGACTCGTTGCGGCTCTTATCAGAGCTGGTCGGTCGCGGCCGACACCCGGCACAGTAACAGTATATATCTATATATATATATTATATATATAATCATAATATATATATAATATACATATATTATATATTATAATATACATATATATATATACACATTATAATACTAATATATTATATATTGTAGTCGCGACTTCGACCGCCAATGGTCCACCGATCGGCCGTTAAGTCCGATTTTGCGTCGTAGTCGGCCCCTTTATTTATAGTGCAACAGGCTTTATTTATAGTGTCCAGGCCTATGTACTGTATAGGGCCTATGCAAATTACCGTATGTATATTATACTGTACAAAATTATAATAATCATCTGCAAGTCATATTTTATTCCCATTTTTCTTTTGTTTCCAAAGTCAAACACTGCACCACTACAGTACAATTGGTTTAATACTGTATTTGCAAAAACATTACAAAATACAAAATACAAAACATGATTATTGGTCACTCGTGTTGGCTGTGGATCGTTCGATGTTACAGCTAGTGGCAGCGCTCGGCGGTAAGCCGAGTTGTTTTTTTTGTCAACATGGTGAGCTTTGTCTGAATGGTTTGTTTCTTTTCTCCTCGTAAATTTCCACGATACGGACGGAAAAACATCGCGTGCCACCCATTTTAATCCTTGCAAAGCGTTCAATATTTGGGGTGGGCGGTAAACACGTTTCAATGGTGGCGCTGGAGCGAAACCAAAGATCGTAAAGCACAGCAAATGGCTCACTCGTGCGCATCGCGTTCAATTCGGTGAAGTACGCAACGGAGCAGTACGGCGGCCATTTTAGCAAGCGAGATGCTTTCTTGTTGTAGTTCGACCGCTGTATCGACCGCGGAGTTAGGAGCAGGAGAGGGGCGGGAAAGAGAGTAAGGCGATGATTTACATAGGCCATGTACAAGACAGTTTCTTTTTATCACAAGTGAAATTACACAAATAAGAAGAGATGAGAAGAAGAAAGGGAGAGAAGAGAGAATAGGACGGAGAATAGAGAAGAAGAGAAAGCTAACAGATAAAAAAAGAAAAAAGGCAAATTGAGAGAGGAAAGGATAAAAATCAAAGCCCAGACACATGGCAGAAAGTATATTATTTCTTTACCCGGAGATAATATATATATAATATTCATTAACAAAAGAAGTCATGCCAACACAATTCTGTATGATAAATATCACCTTCCAAGAAGAGTTATCCTTCGAAGTAACTATTTAGCATGGGGAGAAATCCCGGGGAGGGGAGGCAAGGGTCAACCCCCCCCCCACAACACACACCACACACCACAAAAGTCAAAACACACACACACACCACACATACACCACAACAAACAACACACAGTCATAAAAACCACACACACACAACACACACATACACACAAATCACAGGGACACACACCAATCACAGAGGGGACACACACAATCACAGAGGACACACACACACACACACACACACACACACACACACACACACACACAATCACAGAGGACACACACACACACACACACAATGCAAAACACAAACATTTCAATATGCAATAACCTGTTACATAACAAAATGATTGCTTGTACACGTAAATATGGAAGAATTTCTATTTAAACTTCATAACTTTTCAATATATTTAGAAATGCCTTTGTATTTTCCAAGCTACAGTATTTCTTTTATTTTCCTTTACAAGTCTGCATTGTTCCAGTGTCTTCATTCATGGCCATATGGATTACTTCACTAGGAAAAAAAAGAAAAAGTTAGTGTCATTTGGCAAATGTACTTTAAACGCCTTACCTGCAATGATTTTTCATTACATTTTACAGGTGGAAATGAAACTTACAGTACCCATGCTGAAAACATTGCATCATCTCCTACAATAATGAAAAGATAAATTATTTTAATTATTATTTGCACTACATTAAGTCTGGGTTATTAGATCAAAAATTTAGATGCACAGGTGTCCATTGTTATTTAAACATCCATGTTCATATACATTTCAATTGTCTTGTACAATTTTAAATCCTATCCCAACAATGTACTTGTATGTAATGCATCATGACAGCAGAAATGAATGATCTGTTTTGTTTTTTCTTCGTTTTGCGACAGAGCCATGTGCTGAATGAACATTAGAATTCTATAAAGGTTCTTGCAATAATATGTTATTACATGCAATTCATGAAACCCATTATTAAAATCAGATTAATTTGATCTTTCATAAACAAGAACTGTTAGTACCCATACATTTGCATTGAAGATTCAAATAATAGATAAATGTTAGGCTGGTAGTTCAAAATAATGCAGATCACAGAGTATGCAAAGACTTATCCCAGCAAGCATTATTAGACATGAATCACTCCTTCCAAGCATTTTACCTGGAATTATATTAGTACATGTATTTATGAAGCTCAAAGGGTGTTAAAGAGATTTTCTGGATTTAGAGTGAAATTCATGTTATGGATTTATGGCTGTACTACCACAAAACATGATGATTGGTCATTACTGAAATTATATGCAGTAAGCTTTGACTTTTAAAAAAGTGCAAATTCATTAGAATGCATCTTAATTGTACCCTTGCCCCAGGCAAGAAATTAAGAACACCAAAAACAAAATAAAATTATTATTACTCGTGTTCACAAAGCATTCTGGTGGGTTAATAATTTCGGGTTGTTGGCTACCGGCAAGCTCGCTCTGCACTGCTTTGCTAAAATGCCGCCGAGGTGTCCATGGGATACTTCACTGGTTTCGCCACGAGTGGGCTATCTTTGCTCTGCTTTCATCTTTGGCTGGAACTGAGCAGTCTGAGTGATGTTACGTGAATAAGACAGTTTGAGCTGTCTGCTCCAATTAGCGGAGTCGATCTTAATTTTTTTTACTTTTGGTTGCATTCTGTCGTAAAGTGGTCGTGCGTCATTTAAAAAGTGGTCGTAAAGTCGACAGTCGTAAAGTCGGCATAGGTTGTAAGTCAACGACTACCTATATATATATAATATATACAAGAAAAGGGAATTAAGGAACAAGACATATTATATATATAATAATATATATATATATATATATATATATATGAAAAGGATAGGGTTACCAAGGACCTATATATATATATATTATAATATATACATTGAAAAAGGGAAATTTAGGGTACAAGGACCTATATATATATATATATATATATTAATATATATATATATATATTATCATATATATATATAATAATAATACATGAAAAAAAGGGAATTAGGGTTACATGACCTATATATATATTATATATATAATATATACATTGAAGGGAATTAAGGTACAAGACCTATATATAATATTATATATATATGAAAAGGGAATTAAGTACAAGGACCTATATATATATATTATCTCTATGAAAAAGGATTTAAGGTACAAGGAACTTGTGTGTGTGGTGTGTGTGGTTGTGTGGTTGTGTGCTGTGTGTGTAGATATATATATATATATATTAAATTTTTTTTTAAGAGAAGGCGCTTACAACCAAAAGTAAAAAAACTAGAATCGACTCCCGTTAATTTGAGCAAAAAGTTGAGAGCATTTCGTTCTCAGGAAACGTTTCGCCCGTCTCACGGCTGGCTTCCTCAGGCACCAAAGGACTCTTGCTGCTTTTGTGCCTGTTATTGTGCCTGAGGAAAGCCGAGTGAAAAGTTTCCTGAGACCGAGTTCTTCGCTCTCACCTTTTTGCTCAAATTAACGGGTTGACCAGTTTTTTAACTTTTGTTTGGAAGCACCTTCTATTTAAAACATGTGTAATCCCAACTGCCCCAATTTTATACAAATATACAGTAACGGATTCTCATAGAGTGCGAACCTGGAAGCTTTGCCCGCTTGTTCGTGAAGTTCCCACAAGCGACGTGCCATGGAGTACCTGCATCTTGCGATTTACCACATCTGCCTCAGAGGGAAAACCTGTGACCTTGCTTGCTGATGGTTTCGACCCCTGGTGGAGAACTCCGAGGCAAACACATAATGCGAGCCACGGGTTTTCATTTTTCTGAGAATCAGAATTAAGAACGGAACAATCGCAGACTTTGACACCTCAGAGAGAATTGAAGAAAGTTTTTACAGGAGAGCTTTCGTGGAGTCGTGGAATGGGGGCTCTGTTTCAAACCACTCCGTGTTCGAATTGGCAGCATGACCAGCGATGGCGATACGTTTGAGTGTACACGCACATACACCAAGTAAACTGGAACAGTTCTATATGTGCCTTGAGGAAAGCCGGTGAAGGCCAGCGAAAGTTCCTTTGAGATCAGGGTATGCCTTTTCGCTGTTTGCTCCAAATTAGCGGAGTCAATCTAATTTTTTTTACTTTTGGTTGGCAGCGCCTTCTTCTTCTTTTTAAAAATGTGTAATAAAACCCAACCAAGTTTGGTCCAAAACGACATGTCTTTACTACTTTCAAGCTAAAGGTCACATGACCTTTGATTAATGCCTGGTTGTTGGCTTAATGGTTCGGGTGGGTGGGCTTGGGATTCCAAGGTCCCGAGTTCAAAATCCCGCTTGGCCACTGAATTAATACCAGGTGGGGTTTGGACTCGGCCGTCATCCTTCCGAAGGTGGCAAAATGAGTACCAGCTTGCTAGGATGATTGAGCTATTCAAAGTATCCTGCTTGTGAGTGCGCAACCCGTCCAGGATTGTGCCCAATTATCACGGGACAGCTTTGTTCAGGACCAACACTCTGTAAGAGTATTGATCCCAATGGAGGCATGGATGGATTGGATGGCTATGAATCTTTGATTCTAAATCAAATCAGTTCCATCTTTTGCTCAATAGTACATACCTTGTAGTTGCAAGTTTTGTTAAAATCCTCAGCGTTTCACATATCATGGTAACGAAAAGTGCTACGCCACTGGCATAGCACAGCTGGATGTGCAACCCACTTTTTGGCCTTGTAGAGGCCACAAAAACCTGAAAATATTAACACAAACGTCTCATTGTTGTTCATACTGTATGTACAACATCCCATGCAAAAAAATTTTCTCAAAGCAAAATGTTGATCAAAAAAAATTTGAACTTTAAGGTCCATGACACCCAAAACTTTCTTGGTTATTTATATATTAACTTGACTTCCTAGTGAAGAAATCACCCGTTTGTTTTTTTTTAATAAAAAAAATGGGAAATAATCTTAGACCAATATTTCGAACATTTCTGGTGCTTTTTCACAACTTGCCTATGCTCCCGCCCCTTAAAAAAGGTTGACTTCAGCGAACCGCAAAGCGTTGACGTTCACTGCAAGAAAACTCGCACAGATGGATTGATCGAGGATCTCTAGAGTCTAGACTAGTCGATAAATCCGTTCGTCCGTCCAAATAGCCGATAAATCTGTCGTCCGTCCGACTAGGCCGATAAATCTGGACGTGCTTGTGCTTTCTTTTATTATCTTTTTCTTTTCATCGGTTTTCTACTGGTTGCCTACAATGATGACAAGTAGGAATTAAAATAAAATAAAAAAATGCAACAGTAAGTTTCAGATTTTATCGGACTACTCTAGACAATTGGGTCGCAAGGTTGTGATTCTGACACAGTTTCATTCGTATCCGGGACAGCGAGATTGGCTTCGTTTTATGCGCGGGGAGAGATGACGGCCGATGACATGCGCTAGCCTGCTTGTGATTCATTCGCCGCGGAGAAACATTCCGCCTGCGCTGTGCTTGTCACGTCACCTCACTAAAATATTTCTGATATCGAGCAGTATGCAAGTCGAATTTACATTGTTGAACCACAGACATCCATAGCTCGGCAGGCCTAAATCTTAATTCGCAACCAATTTTTAACATTTTGACTCTTGCAAAAATGAAAGGAAGGTGCTGGACCAAGTATGCGCCTTGTTTTTTTTTTCTCCTTAGGGGGCGGGTATGCGTATCTTTGTGCCAAATCGCTGTCCGCAAAGAAGAAATTGCTTGGCGTGTCAAAAACATTTAATTTCACAATACAATTTTCACCTTTGACCCAGATAAAATTGAAAGACACCGGACCCAAAGTCTCCTGCGTTCACTGTGTGGAATCAATAAGTGGTAAGTTATCATTTTTTGCCAATTTTTGTCTAGATTGGTTGAAAGAGGATCTAGAAAAAGCCAAAAACCTCAACTTTGTGGACTAAGTTACGACCAGGTAGCGTTCGGGGGAGAAAGGAGGGACTTTTTTGTAACATCGTATAAATACATATGGCTAATTGGACTAATAAAATAACCACTGTATATATTCATAAAGCCAGTCACACCTTGACGTTTTAAGCCAGCGTGGCAACGTTTTTAAATGTATGTAAAACGCTTCTGGCTTTACGTTGAACTTTTTCGATGGGTTTTTTTTTTAAAGATTCGGAGCGTATTCATAACGACGTTGGTCTTATGCATAACGTATTTAGTAATGGACACAGAACGTTCGTTTGTTTATAGATAACTTTATACCAACGAATGCTGAACCTGTTGTCGGCCTTCACAACCTATGCCCAACGATAGGTCTAACTCATGCATAGCACGCTGCACGCCATCCGCCGACCGAATTTGACGTGGCGTAGCGTTATGGAAAGGCTGCCGCACAACGATTCAAATTCATAACCGCCGCAGAAATGGAAGTGTTCAAACATCGCAGTCACACCTTGGCCGATTCTTCCAGCGGTATTGCCGACCTCTGAAAAAATGCGTCTAAAACGCTGGCGCACGTCGAATCGGTATGGGTAAGTTGGTTTGGCGTGAATAGAACGCTAAAGTACGCTATCATACGTCCTATTAAGTGGAGTACGTCTTGTAATTTTAAGCATGTTTGAAAATTTTACGAGGTTTACTTGCCGTATGGACACACCGCTCCGCATGCGATGGAATAAGTTGTACGCCACGATATGCGATCGTTGACACACATCGACAACACGTTACTTGAAGGTGCTCATAAGTTCGAAAACACGGTCAAGGTAGTGATGGTTAGCGTCAGTGTTCCAATCCCGGTTTTTTTTTCTTCGGGTTTATGACGGTGTTTCAGTGTACAGGTGCGGTTATGATTTAAATCGTTGAGCGGCAGTCTTATTAATTATATTATATTACAACCGCACTAAGAAATCGAAAGTGTCAACATCACCATCATCCGAAGGAAGCGAAGAAAAAAAAAATAAAAAAAAAAAAAACCAGGGAGTCTGGAACACTGACGCTAACCATTACCCTTGACGTGTTTTCGACTATGAGCAGCCTTTCAAGTAAACGTGTGTTCGCATGTGTGTCAACTATCGCGTAACGTTAGTACAACCACGTAAACTCATAAGCTTAGAAAATTAAGTTTCGGGTACGCTAAACATTACCCGACGTGTTTCGACTTATGAGTAACTTAACAAGTAACGTTTGTTCAACGATCGCGTGACGTGCCACCAACTTATGGCGAGCGTTATGGGAACGTTGTGATCAACCCGGCATAAGTCTAAAATTTTCAAGCATGGAAAGCTTTTGGAGGACAATCGAAAAGTACAACGTTAAAGCCAGCGTGCAACGATCGTATGGCAGTGTTTTTCAGCGTGCCTCTCAATGTTTCAAAACTTACCCATAACGTATTCGACGTGTTTTACCAGCGTTTTAGACAATTTTTTTCAAAAATCGGCATACGTTGGCTATAAACGTAAGTTTGACTGGGCCTTAAATAGAGGATAAATGGGGCTTCTAAGGCATCCATTGCAAATGAATGGGGAAAAGCGGGGAAAACTCTTTGAATCAAACCCCGGAAAAACCCAAAACAGGAGAACCGATTCCTCCCCCTCCCATTACAATGAATAGGGGGAACTCTTGACTCGCAGGCCCATCAGGTCAAAACAGGAGAATGATTTTTCTCCCTTCTCCCATACAAAGCTCATGTTAAATTGAGACAGAATTACCTTCCCTCCCATACAAGCTCATGTTAATGAGACCGATTCCTTCGCCTCCCATGCAAGCTCATGTTAATTGAGACTTGATCCCTTTCCCTTCCATACAAGCTAATGTTAAATTGGAACGATTTCCCCCCCCCCCCCCCTTGTCTCTTGGACTCAAGGCCCAAGTTAAAAAGGAGACGATTCTGCCCAATTGAGCACATGTTAAACTGAGACTTACTGATTTCCTTTTTATTTTCATTCCACTCAAAGATAATCCAATGAATATTTGCTTCATGTTCTATTCGAGGTAATAAATTATTTTTCCGATTACATTCATCACCATCGAGTATATTCACAAATATTATTTTATGAACTTCGTTTCTTGGTTTATGGTGTCTTTGTTGAGCAGAATAAAATGATAAACTTCTCATCAATGCTTCTTGTTTGACCACCTCCCTGATTTTCACATATCATTTTGAGTGTAGTAAATTGTTTTTTCCATTGTTCAATGATAACCATCCAATAGTTTTCAGTCATTCAAGGATATTAATTTTTTTTCTTTTACATCCTCCAACTGTATTTTGTAATTAATTTATCCGCTTATTTGTTTTAATACTTTACCCAGGTTATTTTCTTCAATTTAAGATCTTATTGATATTCTACATTCTTTATGTTTCCCATTTAAATACCAAGGCTTGATTACATCTCCACTCTTGGTTTTGGTTATGCTTGGTTCTATCATTTTATGAATCAGTTAAAAAGACGCCCTTAACACTTTATACTTATACCTATACTTATATAAGGATACTCTTGATTCCTTCTCTAAAAATATATCTTTTATCATTCAAAAGCTCCTAATGGCTTTCTTATTTATGCCTTCTGTTATATAATTGATGTTTATAACTTCTTATTGTTTCATTTTTCTGTACTCTTCTTCTTTCAGGTTAACAGTTTGAATGATGTTTAAATTTTGTTTCCTTTGATTATATTTTTTCTTTATTCCCTTTAGCTTCTTATCACACCTTTCAATGTTATTATTTTCAATATACATTAAAAGCTATACTTTGATTCTCAACCCACAAATTCACTCCATGACCTTTTCCACCAAACTATCTTTAAACTTACCAATAAACCTTTTTATTCTTTAATGAAAACAACATACTATCAGATTTATAATTATTTGTATCATATATATCAATTATTAATTATCAATCATATCCTCATTATACATCATTGTCTTAATTTCTAATATAAACTATCTGTATCCATATTATAAAATGACACATTATCCTTATTACTTTATCTTAAATTATTAGTAATAGTCTACATTAACGACTTTTGATAAGTCAAGAATTGATTGTTCCTCTAAATATGATTATCCATTTTCAATACTCTCTTTTTTCAAATTGAATAGCACAAAAGTTCTCTGAAAACACCTCCGCTCGTTCAAATTGGTCTATTAATAACTTTGAAGCCTTGTTTCCAAGATGTAGAAAGTCTTATGTTTTAGTCGATTTCCTAACATTTTCCTAGTCTTTCATAATAACAGCATTATTCATTAATTTATAAAAGTCCTTCTCAAAATTCTGTTTTTGCTATTCTGTTCTCCTTTTGTATTAAAAACCAATATATTTCTTTAACCAATTGGACTGGCTTAAATTTCAAAATTCGATTGAAATTTTTCTCACTCTCAACCCAGCAGATAAATATTTGTTCTCTCAGTTCCTTTGATGTTAAAACGTAACTTTCTTTATCATTTAATGTTGTAAGTAGTTTTTCTTGGAGATTTACCTTTTATATAAAATGACTGGTTGGTAATCACTTAACCATTTCTTTTTCTTGGACTTTTCTTTATCAGGGCATAAGGTAGGGTCTTATATGTTTGTTATGAAGAACTTCTGGATATCTTAAATCAACCTCAAAATATATCCAGTTCAGCTTCATCCAATTATTTTTGAGAGGAGATAACAATGTCAAGTAAAACTTTTTCATAATGTTTTTTCTTTAACCCCATTTAAGTTTTCCTAGGTAAAGATGAGACATAGCCCACCCATACCAAATTGTTAGCATCATAATACATCAGGTAAGAGTTGTCCTCATTCTTATTATAATCAGGAAGATATTTGTTATTTGCTTTGGCATATCTCTTTTGGACATTCTTGAGATATTTCCTCCTCTAGCCTTCTCTATTCATAAAAAGCATATCTATATCACTGATTAATTTCAAAAATTTGTTTTGTCATTTTTAGATTCTCGTGGAGGAATTCTCTAAGTCTTACTCACGTTGTTCTTCATTCTTCTTCTTGTGGACTTTTTGTTTCACAGCCTACAGATTTTCATCGAAACTTCCTTGAAACTTGGCATTATATATATATTATATATATATATATATATATATTATATATATATATATTATATAATATATATATGTGTGTGTGTGTGTGTGTTAAAAATACCTGCGCAGACAGTAACCATCTCCGATTTTGAAAATTCCCTCCTAGAAAAAAAGTTATGACGTCAAAATATCTCCGCTAATTGGAAATCGCCGAAAAAAATTATCTCCGAAACTAGGCAAGCTTTTTGAATTCTGTTTGGTGCGGGAATCGAACAGGGCATTAGCAGATATATTAATTTTACCGGCACATATGATACATCACTCTGACGTCATTATCAATTTTAATGACGTCATTCCTATTTTGACATTTTTTGTTTTCACAAACCCAGAGTTTGATCGGTCTCGTGAAACTTAGCCATGTATATGCAGAAAGCCCACGCGGCAGCAGTAACCCAACTCCGATTTTGGAAATTCTTCCTAGAAAAAAACCGTTGACGTCATATATCGCCGGCTAATGTAAATCACCTATTTACCATTATCTCCGAAACTAGGCAAGCTGTTTGAATTTTGTTTGCGGGAATCAAGCGCGGCATTAGACAGATTAATTTATCGCAAACCTGATACATCAAAATGACGTCATATTCGTTTTTATGACGTCATCATTAAGAGGACGAGGATCTTAGCTCATTTGAGCCTTGTTTAAACATAAAACTCAAAGACAGCCCGGGGCTGTGTAATAAGGTGAACGGGCGGTCTAATCCATAAGAATTTTTTATTGTGTCAGACCTGTTCTAAAAGTTTCAAACACATCAACAATAACAATACATCAGTTTTAGATACAAAATCATGGATATTCTCCAAGATTCTTTATATTAAACTTTCTCCCAAACCTTTTTAGCTTGTGTATAATCTCTATCGGGAAATATGAGTTTTATTTAACTTTCCATTAGAAACTTTCCCTTGAAAGAAGTTGTGTTTTCTTTAAACTTCTCAAATGAATCCATATAGTCATACAGATATCTTCCCTTTGTGATAGAGATCAATCTCTTCTTGATTGAGAAATGTGATTTTAAGATTCGGGAAGTTTTTTAATATTTTGATACGAAGTTAGATTTAATGGACTTGACATAAACTTGTATGTTCAAGAAACTCTGATATTTGGTTTTGGGAGATGTATGAATTGTTTTTTTTTGTTGAATGAGATGTATTTTTCATCTTGTGTTAGGAATTGCAAGAAATATCTCCAGATGTCTTTGAAAGTTCATTTATAAATAGATGTGTGTCATAGTGAGCGTTGTGAAGAAAAACAGGAATAAAATTTGGAGGCTTGTAATTAAGATTACAACGGGAATGAGCTGGAACTCTATATTTACCAGTAAGATGACAGTGATCCC
>CM068963.1:105151567-105163151 GCA_035128595.1 Eptatretus atami
TGTTTTTTTTAGTTCCTTTTCCTGTAACTTATCACACATGAGACTTGCACTTTCTTGCTTGTGAATTTTCTGCTCTTCCTTGTTGACTGTTTGCTTTTTAAGTTCCTTTTCCTGTAACTTATACACATGAGACTTGCGCTTTTCTTGCTGTGAATTTTGTGTCTTCTTGTTGACTGTTTGCTTTTTAAGTTCCTTTCCGTAAGATATACACATGAGACTTGCGCTTTTCTTGCTGTGAATTTTTGCACTTCTTGTTGACTGTTTGCTTTTTAGTTCCTTTTCCTGTAACTTATACACATGAGACTTGCGCTTTTCTGCTTGTGAATTTCTGCACTTCCTTGTTGACTGTTTGCTTTTTAAGTTCCTTTTCCTGTAACCTATAATGAGACTTGCGCTTTTCCCCTGCATTAATAGCCTATGTGCTTCTTTTTTTCTTGATGTTTGAAGCTCGCTTATACTTTTGACAGAGAGATATGCCAGACTTGTTGATGCTTGTGGTTAGATTTTTCCAACATTTTCAAATGTTCATTGCATTCTTCAACTTTGTGTGAATTGCTACTAGATGTAGGTTTTGATACTTTCTCTTCATTATGCAATTTTGCCGTTTTTCTTATAACAGACTGTCCTTGTTGTTTTCGCTTAAGAGATGTAGGACGAACAGTTCCAGCACCAACATGTTTCGTGACTGCATTAGAGTGACAACTTTGCCTTGATAGTAATAACTGCTCCATCACCTTTTTCTTCATTTGAGTAATCGTATGTTGATTTGTGAATAGATATAATCTCTGCATCGCTGTAATACATACGATAACGACCTACTACATAAGTAGATACGATGGCATGGTGAGGTGATGGATTGTCGCGAGTGGCTAAATCAGAGATGTTAGAACAATACTCCCCACTGTACTTAAGACCATCATGCCTTTGACCAGTAAATGTATAATGTGTAATGTCTGCACAGAGCTAGGTGTGTCTGCAGCAATAATTCACTGCTGTAGGCCATGTTCCCATTTGTTTCATTTTGGAGCCTATTACATACTCAATTGGTTCCTTCAGTGAGATTAAGTGTCAAAGTAATATGTTAGAAATTTTGTTTCCAAATGCTGAACAACAGTTGTTCGCTCATTGCTGCATGGTAAACTTCAGATATCCAGTAATGACATAAGACAAGCTACGGAAAAAAACAATTCCCATCACCATTATGCTCTAATACACCCTGGTTTTTGTGATTGGTAACTTGAGTGTATTGATTGATGTCCATGAATTAAAAGACAGATTCAGTTGTAAAACATTTTGATAGTTGCCAAGTCAAGGTCTATTGGTCTGAACTTAAAGGGCCTCAAAGGATAACTTGAGTGATACTGCAAGTCCTGTTTGTTGTGTAATAATGATTTGAAGTTGAAACTTTGCCCATTGAAACTTTGATCAATTCCAGAGATTTTTTGACTGCTGCTTTTTCTTTCAGTGTGCTGCATTATCTGTGTTGGCATTGATATCCTCATTATGAAGAGAGATTTCCTCCTTGATTTGCCAGAAGAAATGAACAGGTTTTGCCCCCTGAAATAAAAAATAACAAATTTCACAAATACTAAATAAACCACACAGAGAAAATATTTTGTGCCAAAATAACTGAAGTACCTTTATGAATTTACGCAAAAAAAACTTTCAGTAAATGACTTTTTGATTCATTTTTGTAATTGAATTAAGATAAACAAATATTAATTAAGGTCATTATGCACATAGTGCCAGTTTTTAATTTGGTTGAAGAAATCGGCGTAGTGGTTTTGTACATCACTGACCTGCAGTAAGAAACTGGCAACTTTCCCTGACAATATGTATAAACACTGCGTATGCGCAATTTATTTTCTTGCATGTGAATTTTAGGCGCTTCCTTGTTGACTGTTTGCTTTTTAAGTTCCTTTTCCTGTAACTTATACACATGAAACTTGCGATTTTCTTGCATGTGAATTTTATGCGTTTCCTTGTTGACTGTTTGCTTTTTAAGTTCCTTTTCTGTACTTATACCATGAGACTTGTTGCTTTTTCTTGCTTGTTGAATTTTTCTGCACTTCCTTCTTGAACTGTTTGCTTTTTAAGTTCCTTTTCCTGGTACACTTATTACACATAGCCTTTGTACTTTTCTTGCTTGTGAAATTTACTGCAGCTTCTTGTTGACTGTTTGCTTTTAAGTTCCTTTTCCTGTAACTTATACACATGAGACTTTGGCTTTTCTTGCTTGTGGAAATTTTCTGCAACTACCTTGTTGTACTGCTTCCTTTTTTGAAGTTCCTTTTGCTGTACACTTATAACATAACACATGAAGACTTGTGCTTTTCTTGCTTGTGATTCTGCACTCTTGTTGACATGTTTTGACTTTGTTAGGTTCCTTTCCTGTAACCTATAAAATGAGACTGCGCTTTTCCTTGCTTGGATTTTCTGCACTTCTGTTGACTGTTTTGCTTTTAGTTCTTTTCTGTAACTTATACACATGAGACTTGTGGCTTCTTGCTTGTGAATTTTCGTGCACTTCCTTTGTTAATGTTTGCTTTTTTAAGTTCCTTTTCCTGTAACTTATACGCATGAGACACGCTTTTCTTGCTTGTGGAATTTTCTGCAGCTTCTTGTTTTGACTGTTGCTTTAAGGTTCCTTTTCCTGTAACCTAGTAGCACATGAGACTTAAGCGCTTTTCTGCATGTGAATTTTTCTGCACTTCTGTTGACTGTTTGCTTTTTAAGTTTCTTTTCCTGTAACTTATACACATGAGACCGCGTTTTTCTTTGCTTCTGAATTTTCTGCACTTCCTTGTTTGAACTGTTTGCTTTTTAAGTTCTTTTTCACTGTAACCTATACAACCATGAAGATTTGTACGCTATTTTCTTGCTGGTGAATTTTCTGCACTTCCTGTGTTGACCTGTTTGGCTTTTTAAGTTCCTTTTCCTTGTAACTTATACACATTGGACGTTTTGCGCCTTTTCTTTGCTGTGAATTTTATGCGCTTCTTGTTGATGTTTGCTTTTTAAGTTTCCTTTTCGTAATTATACACATGAGACTTGCGCTTTCTTGCATGTGAATTTTATGCGCTTCCTTGTTGACTGTTTGCTTTTTAATGTTCCTTTTCCTGTATTTATACACATGAGACTTGGTGCTTTTTCTGCATGTGAATTTTTTCTGCATTCGCTTCTTGATATGTTTGCTTTTTAAGTTCCTTTTGCCTGTCATACTTATACACATGAGACTTGTATCTTTTCTTGCTTGGTGATTTCCTGCACTTCCTTGTTGATTGTTTTGCCTTTTTAAGTTCCTTTTCCTGTAACTATACACATGAGACTTGGTGCTTTTCTTGCGTTGTGAATTTTCTGCACTGTCCTTGTGACTGTTTGCTTTTTAAGTTCCTTTCGCTGTACTTATAACAGAGATCTTGCGCTTTTCTGCTTGGAATTTCTGCACTTGCCTTTGACTGTTTGCTGTTTAAGTTCCTTTCCTGTAACTGTTACAAATGAACTGCGCTTTCGGGTTCTTTGGAATTCTGCCCTTCCTTGTTGACTTTTCTTTAATTCTTTTTCCTGTAGACTATAACATGAGACTTGCGTGTTTCTGCTTGTATTTTGCCACTTCATTGTGACTGTTTGGCTTTAAGTTCTTTTCCTGTTAATTATACCATGAGACTGTTTTTTCTTCTTGGAATTTTCTGCTCTCTTGTTACTGTTTGCTTTTAAGTTCTTCCCTGTAACTATGACACAAACTTGTGTTCTTGTTGTGAATTTTCTGCACTTTGTCTTGACTGTTTGCTTTTTAAGTTCCTTTCCTGTAACTAACTAATGCGAGGACTGTGCTTTTCTTGCTTGAATTTTCTGCACCTTGTTGACTGTTGCTTTTAAGTTTCCATTTTCTTAACTATACAAGGACTGCATGACTGTAGCATTTTGATCTTAGCTTTTGCTTACCAGAAACTTCTTTCTTGCATTATTCGCACTCTTGTTGACTGTTGCTTTTAAGTTCCTTTTCCTGACACTATAAAATGAGACTTGTGCTTTCTTGCTTGTGAATTATTCTGCCTTCCTGTACTGTTGGCTTTTTAGTTTCCTTTTCTGTCAACTATACACATGAAAACTTACTTTCTTTGCTTGGAATTTCCTCACTTCTTTGAACTGTTTGCTTTAATGTTCCTTTCCTGTAACCTATACCAAACTTGTGAGCTTTTCCTTGCTTGTGAATTTCGTGCACTTCCTTGTTGACTGTTCTCTAAGTTCTTTTCCTGTAACTATACACATGAGATTACCTTTCTTGCCATGTGAATTTCTGCACTTGCTTGTGTTGACTGTTGATTTTAAAGATTCTTTTCCTGTAACTTAATACACATGAACACGCTTCTTGGCTTGTTGAATTTCTGCACTTCCTGATTACTGTTGTTTGTAGTTCTTTCCTGAACTACAATGAGATCAGCTTTTCTGTATTTTCGAACATCACTTGCTGAATTCGCTTTTTATCCTTCTGAATAATTTTCTGCTGTTCTCTCTTGTTGACGTTGCTTTTTAAGTCCTTTTCCTGTAACTATACACATGAGACTACGCTTTCTTGCTTGTGAATTTCTGCACTTCTTGTTGATTTTGCTTTCTTAAAGTTCGCTTTTCTGAATATAGCACATGAGTCGCTGCTTTCTGCTGTGAATTTTCTGCGAGCTGCCTTGTTGACGTTTGCTTTTTTAAGTTCCTTTCCTGTTAACTTATACAGTACATGAGACTTGTGCTTTTCCTTGTCTGTGAATTATTCTGCACTTCTAGTGAGCTGTTGCTTTTAATATCCTTTCCTGTAACTTAAGCACATGAGACAGTGCTTTCTTGCTTTAATTTCTTGCACTTCCTTGTTGACTGTTTCTAGTTCTTTAAAGGAATTTTCTGCAGTGAGTTTCTGCCTTGTGATAGCTGTATCTTCTAACACATGGAGAATACGCTTTTCTTGCTTGTGAATTTTCTTGCACTTTCTGTTGACATGTTTGTTTTAATTCCTTTTCTTGAACATTATACCAAGAGACATGCGCTTTTTCTTGCTTTGTGATTTTCCACTTCCTTTGAGTTGCTTTTAATCCTTTCTTGACTTAACACAGAGAACTTGTCTTTCTTGGCTTGTGAATTTTATGCGCTTCCTTGTTGACTGTTTGCTTTTAGTTCCTTTTGCCGATTAGACTTAACAACACTGAGATGTACTTCTTCTTGCTGTGATTCTTGCACTTCCTGTTGATTTGGTTTGCTTTAAGTTCTTTCTTAACTTATACCACATCGACAGTGTTTCTTGCTGAAATTTCATGCACTTTCTTTGTTGACTGATTGCTTTTAAGTTCTTTCGAACTATACAACATGAGACTTGGCTTTTCTGCTGTAATTTTCGCATTCCTTGTTAATGTTTGTCTTTTTAAGTTACCCTTTGCTGTAACCTATAAATAGACTTGGCTTTCTATGCTTGGATTTCTGCCTACTTGTCTGACTGTTTGCTTTTTTAAGTTCCTTTCGCGTAACGTATACACATGAGACTCTTTTTTGTCTTTTTTTGCTTCTGGATTGAATCGCATTTGCTTTTTTAAGTTCCTTTTCTTAACTTATACACATGAACTTGGCTTTCTTGCTTGTGAATTCTAGCCTTCCTTGTTTTGACTGTTGCTTTTTAAGTTCCTTTTCCTGTAATGTATAACAATGTAACAGGTTCTTTCTTGCTTGTGAATTTTCGGCTCTCCGTGTTGTGTTTGCTTTTTAAGTCGCTTCCTGTAACCTTATACAAAATTAGATTGCCTTCATCTGCTTGTGAATTTCTGCACTTCCTTGTTTTTGACTGTTGCTTTTTAAGTTCCTTCCTGTAACTATACACATGAGACCGCTTTTCCTCCTGCTGGTGAAATTTTCCTGCCACTTCCTCTGTGTGGACTTATGCTTTTAGTTCTTCTTTCCTGTAACTTAACACATGAATGTTTTTTTTCTTGCTTTGTGCTTTTCTGCACTCGCTTGTGACTGTTTTGCCTTTAAGTTCCTTCGAATTATACACATAAACCTGCCTTTTCTTGCTTTTGATTCTGCACTTCCTGTTGCTGTTCTTTTTAAGTTCTTTTCTTAATCTATACACATGAGACTTAGCTTTTCTTGCTTGTAATTTCTGCACATTCCTGTGCTGTTTGCTTTATTTACAGTTCCTTCTTGGAAACTTATGAACATGAGATTGCGCTTTTCTTGCATGTGAATTTATGCGACTCCTTTTGACTGTGCTTTCAGCTGGCTGTACTTAAACGAACCTTACCTTAATTTCCGCACTTTTGCGTTCTTAAGTACTCCGTATCACATGAGACTGGTGTTTTCTGTGCTTGTGATTTCTGCCTCCTGTGACCGTCTTTTAAGTCTTTGCCTGTAACTTATACACAAGACTACAGCTTTCTGCTGTGATTTTCTTGCACTCCTTGTTGTGACTGTTTGCTTTTTAAGTTCTTTTCTTGATACTATACACAGGACTTGCGCTTTCTTCTGTTGAATTTATCGCTTCCTTGTGTGCTGTTTAGCTTTTAAAGTCCTTTCCATGTAACTATACACTGAGCAACTTGTTTGCTTTTCGCTTGTGAATTTTCTGCAGGCATTCCTTGTGACGTTGTGGCATTTTAAGATTCACTTCCTGTATACTACACATAGACTTGCTCTTCTTGCTTGAATTTCTGCACTTCCTTGTTGATGTTGCTTTTAAGTTCTTTCCTTGTAACTATACACAGTGAGACTTGTCTCTTTCTTGCATGTGAATTTTTGCGCTTCCTATGTTGACTGTTTTTGCTTTTTAAGTTCCTTTCGTAACTATAACACAGAACTTTTGCTTCTGCTTTACGAATTTTCTGCACTCCTCTTGACTGTTGCATTTTAAGATCCTTTTCCTGTAAACTTTATACACAATGGGACTTACTTCACTGCTTGGAACTTCTCTCCTCTGCAACATTGCTTTGTTTGATTTCCAAACTAAAGGACTGTCTTGTGTGAATGCTTTGACTTTGTTGACATGTTTGCTGTTTGTCTGTCTGATATAACACCATGAACTTGTGCTTTCTTGCTTGTTAATTTACTCCCTTGGACCTGATTTCTTTTAGTTCTTTTCGATAATTATACAATAACTATGGCTTTCTTGCTTGTGAATTTCTGCACTTCCTTGTCGACTGGTGCTTCTTAAGTGTCCTTTTCCTGTAACTCATACCATAAGAACTGGCTTTTTGCTATGATAGAATTTTCTGAGCACTCTGATGTACTGTATTGCTTTTTAAGTTCCTTTCCTGTAACCTATCACATAGCAGATTAGTTATCTTGCCTTGTATATTCTGCACTGTAGATCTGATTCTAGACACTCTCATCAGTCTCAGTCGGACAACACATGACTGTGACTCCGCTTTTTAAGTACACTTGTCCTGGTACTTATACGTTCAGAACTTACATGACTTGCTTTTGCATGTGAAATCTTCTGGCACTTCCTGTTGGTGATTTGCATTTCTAAGTTCCTTTCCTGCTTATACACATGAACTCGTTATTCTTGCTGTGTAATTTATCTGCACTTCTCGTTGATGTTGCCTTATTAAAGTTCTTTTCCTAAACTTATACATGAGACTTGGCTTTTCTTGCTTGTATTTCTGATGCACTTCCTTGTTGACGTTTGGCCTTTTTTAAGTCTTTTCCTGTAGCTTATACACTGAACTTGTGCTTCTCTTGCTGTGAATTTTACGCACTTCCGTGTTCTGTTTGCTTTTAAGTTCCTTTGCCTGTAACTTAATACAATAGAGGGTGCTTTTCTTCATGTGTGAATTTTCTGCACTATCCTTGTAACGTGTTTAGTTTTTAAGTTCCTTTTCCTGTAACTATCAACCATTTCTTTTGTCCTACATGAAAAGACTTGCGTTTCGCTGTGAATTTCCTGCACTTCCATCTGTTGATGTTTTGCTGTCTTTAGTTCCTTTCCTGTAACTTATACACATGCAGAACTTGTCTTTCTTGCTGTGGAATTTTATGCACGTCTTGTTGAATTTTCATCTTTGTAAGTCTTTTCCTGTAACTATACACAATGAGACTTACCTTCTTTCATTGCTCGTCAGAATTTCTATGACACTTCCTTGTTCCCGTGCGTTTCAGTTCTTTCGTCATTTAAACACTTGCGAATAACAAACATGAGACTGCTACTTCTTGCTTGTAGAATTTTCCTGCACATCCTGTTGACGTGCAGTTTGCTTCTTAGTTCTACTAACATGAGCGTTTCCTGTTAACGCATTATTGTCTCTTTAAGCTCTGAACTAGCACTTGCAGAGCTTTCATTCTTTCTTGTGAAATTTTCTCGCACTCATTGTTGACTTTGCTTTACAGTTCCTTTCCTGTAAAACTTATCACAAATGCATTGTGACTTCGGGTATTTTACACCCGTGGCTTTATGCTTTTGAGTTCTTGACGTATAGACAGACTGTGGTTTCTTGTGTGTGAACTGCAGCTTCAGTTCACAGTTGCTTTTAAGTTTCTTTCGTAAACTTAGAGATGCCAGGACTAGTGTGCTTTTTCTTGCTTGTGAATCTGCACCTTGTTTGACAGTTGCTTTTAACAGTTCTTTCCTGAACTTAGACACAACGTGGACTTCAGCTTTTTCCTTGCTGGTAAATTTCTGGCACCTTCTTGTTTGACTGTTTGCCTTTTTAAGAACTTCTTTCCTGTGAATTATCACACATGAGACTTGTGTTTCCTTGCTTGTTGAATTTCCTGCAACTTACCTTGTTTGCTGTTTTGGCTTTTTTTAAGTTCCCTTTTTCCTGCACTTGTATCACGATGAGAGTCGTGTGCTGTTCCTTGGAGAGTATTTTCTGCCATTCCTTGTGACTTGTTTCTAAGTTCCTTTTCTGTAACCTTACAAAAGACTTGCGCTTGTTTTCTTGCTGTGATTTTCTGCACTTCCTTGTTGACTGTTTTGCTTTTTAAGTTTCCTTTTCCTGTAACTTATACACATGAGACTCGCTTTTCTTGCTTGTGAATTTTCTGCACTTCCTTGTTGACTGTTTGCTTTTAAGTTCTTTTCCTGTAACTTATAACACATGAGACTTGTGCTTTTCTTCTTGTGAATTTTCTGCACTTCTTTTTGTCTTGTTTGCTTTTAAGTTCCTTTTCCTGGTAACTTATACACATGAAGTGTGTTTTCTTGCTTGTGAATTTTCTCCACTTCCTTGTGACTGTTGCTTTTTAAGTTCCTTTTCCTGTAACTTACAAATGAGACTTGCTGCTTTTTCTTGCTGTGAATTTTCTGCACTTCCTTGTTGACTGTTTGCTTTTTAAGTTCCTTTTCTGTAACTTATACACATGAGACTTGGCTTTTGTTGCTTGTGAATTTTCGCATTCGCTGTTGACGTTTCTTTTTAGTTCCTTTTCCTGTAACTTATACACATGAGACTTGCTTTTCTTGCTGGTGAATTTCTTGCACTTCCTTGTTGACTGTTGCTTTAAGTCCTTTCCTGTAACTTATACACAATGAGACGACTTTGCCTCTGCTTGTGATTTTTTGCACTTACCTTGATTGCATCTGAGCTATCCATAGACGTCTTTGTAATGCAACTTCTTTATGTTTACTTTCCTGTAACTTAACCATGACTGATGACGTTTCTTGCTGGAATTTCTGCACTTCTTGTTGACTGTTTGGCTTTTTAAGTTCCTTTGCTGTAACTATACACAGAGACTTGTGCTTTTCTTGCTTGTGAATTTTCTGCACTTCTTGTTGACTTTTGTTTTTTAAGCTTCCTTTTTCCTGTAAACTATACAATGAGACTGCGCTTTTTTCTTGCTTGTGATGTTTCTGCGCACTTCTTGTTACTGTTTGCTTTTTAAGTTCTTTTCCTGTAAATATAACACATGCGACTTTGCTTTCTGGCTTGTGAATTTTATGCTACTCCTTGTTGAGCTGTTTGCTTTTAAGTTCCTTTTCCTGTAACTTATACACATGAGACTTGTGCTTTTCTTGTTTGTGAATTTTCTGCCTCCTGTTGATGTTGCTTTTAATTCGCTTTTCCTGTAACTTATACACATGAGAACTTGTGGTTTTCTTGCTTGTGATTTTCTGCATCTTCCCTTGTTGAACTGTTTTCTTTTAAGTTCTTTTTCCTGTAACTTACACATGAGACTTACGCTTTTCTTGCTTTGTGAATTTTCTGCACTTCCTTGTTGACTGTTTGCTTTTTAAGTTCCTTTTCCTGTAACTTTACAACATGAGTGTTGCTTTCTTGCTTGTGAATTTTTGCACTTCCTTGTTTGCTGTTTGCTTTTTTAAGTGTCCTTTCCTGTAACTTTAAACATGAGAGTGTGCTTTTCTTGCTTGTGAATATTTCTGCACTTCCTTGTTGACTGTTTGCTTTTTAAGTTCCTTTTCCTGTAACCTCTACAAATGAGATTGCGCTTTTCTTTTTGTTGGTGAATTTTCCTGCACTTCCTTGTTGACCTGTTGCTTTTTAGTTCTTTTCCTGTAACCTTATACACATGAGACTTACGCTTTTCTTGCTTGTGAAATTTTCTGACTTCTTGTGACTGTTTGCTTTCAAGTTCCTTTTCCTGTAACTATACAATGAGATTGTTGCTTATTTTTTTTTTTCTTGCTTGTGAATTTCTGCACTTCCTTGTTTTGCTGTTTGCTTTTTAAGTTCCTTTTCTTAACTTATACACAGAGAGGTTGTTTTTTTCTTGCTTGTGATTTTCTGCACTTCTTGTTGACTGTTTTGCTTTTTAAAGTTCCTTTTGCTGTAACTTATACCATGAGACTTGTGCTTTTCTTGCTTGTGAATTTTCTGTCATTCGCTTGTTTGATGTTTTGCTTTTTAAGTTCTTTTCCTGTAACCTATACAAATGAGACTTGCGCTTTTTCTTGCTTGTGATTTCTGCACTTCCGTGACTGTTTGCTTTTTAAGTTCCTTTTTCCTGTAACCTATTATCACATGAACTGCCTTGTGCTTCCTTGTGAATTTTCATGCACTGTCCTTGCTTGACTGTTTGCTTTTTTACTTCTTTCCTGTACATATACACACTGAACTTGTGCGTTTCTCTTGCTTGTGAATTTTCTGCACCATATCCTTGTTGACTGTTGCTTTTTAAGTTTACTTTTCCTGTAACTTACATTCACATGAGACTTTGCTGCTTTTGCCTGCTTGTGATTTTCTGCACGTCCTTGAGTTCGATGTTTGCACTTTTAATTCCCTTTTCCTTAACATATCACACATGAGACTTACGTTTTTCTTCCTCGTAATTTTTCTGGCATTCCTTGTTGAACTGTTGCTTTTAATTCTTTCTGTAACCTAATATACATCCGAGACTTGTGCTTTTCTGCTTGTGAATTTTCTGCACCTTCCTTGGATGTTTGCTTTTGCTTTTAAGTATCCTTTCTTAACTTTCACATGAGCGTGTGCGTTTTCTGCTTTGTGGGACTTTTCTGCACTTCCTTGTTGACTGTTTGCTCTTTTAAGTTCCTTTACTGTAACCTATACAATGACTTCGCTTTCTTGCATTTGGATTTTCTGCATTCTTGCCTTGTGACTGTTTGCTTTTTAAGTTCTTTCCTGTAATT
>CM068963.1:105209027-105251465 GCA_035128595.1 Eptatretus atami
AAACTTTTTACAAAAAGATTTGAAGTCACTTTAAAAAAAAATTTTAATTTTAAAAACTTTTTAAAAAAAAGACTTAAAAAGTGACTTCAAAAGTGACTGGAGGAAGACACTTAAAAAGTGACTTAAAAAGTGTGAATTTATCGAATACCACAATTTTTTTTCTTCCAATTTGTCTTTAATTACCGATCTCCTTCACGTCTAATGTTTCCTCTTCCATGAGCATTAAAAAGGCCTCTTCATAATCTGTAGTGGGACAAATAAGATTATTGGGGATACTGTTTATCAGCTTATAACATCAGGAAATGTATCTACTGTATAGCCCAATGATATAATCTCTCACCTTCAAGTGCCAGAATCTTTAAGATGTATAATGTGAGAGGCTGTCTTGCTTATGGCATGTCACATGTTATATGATGCTTGTAACTACGACGTTGCGTGGTTATTCTCCACCAGTGGTGGTGATCCAAGAACTCGCAGTCCAGCAAACGAGCGGTTGCACACATTTGAAGTTGTCTTGCATTTATGCCACATGTCAATTGTTTTTCTTTTGGAAACACTCGGTCTGGGTGGGAAATGGTGACAAGCTTGCTTGCAAACTCATTTTGACTAGTGGGGCAATTCTCACATGATATGCAGTTCCTTCAGAATGTATTCACATGACTTTTGTCACATTTTGGTGTGTTTCAGCCTGAATTAAAAATGGATTAAATTTAAAAAAAAATCGTCATCGATCTACACAAAATACTCCATAATTACAAAGTGGAAACAAGTTTTTAGATATGTTTACAAATTAATAAAAAAAAAATAAAAAGCTGAACTACCAGTCAGGTCAGGTTAGATCTGTGACCTGCTACAGGTACCATGTAAACCTGTACTAACCTGTTTCCATGGTCGGGTTGTCGGCGACTAACCGTCTCCCCCACCAGGTTTTCTGGTGAGGAGGGTGTTTGGATATGGACACCCAGCAGGATTAAAAACAAAACCTGTCAAAGGCGGAGGAGCTCCTTGTGAGCCAACGGCCATCCATATCTAGTGCCCAACTGTGTCTGCGGACGTCCTCCTGCAGTTGGTTACTTTTTTTATTAGGAGGTTGGTGGTAGGATTTGCACTCCGGCCACCGTAAAACCCTTCATTCCGCAAACACAAAAACGCAAAAAAATCTGAAAACCCACTCCGTGGAAGTACCTCCTGTCAGCTTCCCTTCGCAGGGCAGCTCACCGGATGACGGGATTGGGGCAAAGCCTTCGGGACCCCCAATCTTTGATGATAGGAGGGAAACCACGGGGTAACATCCCTGGGTCAGTTTGCGGGAGAGTGTGTCGGAGTGGTGCTGAGGTGTCGTCCACCAGACGGCGGTCTCCTTGGGTTAACCTGAGGTGGTCCCTTCGGGTGGGTGCCTGGAATGTCCTATCCCTAAGAGAGGATGATCACCTGTCTCTGTTATCATCTGAGCTCAAGCGTTTGGACATCGGGATTGCAGCTCTCTCTGAGGTTCGGAGACCGGATTGCGCGCAGATAATGGTGGGTGGTTACACCTACTATGTCTGGTCGCTCTGATGGTTACCATACCCAAGGATTGCTGTAGCTGTGTCCAATAAGCTGACCCCAATGATAATTGAGGTAACACCGGTCAACGAGCGTATTATGAGATTAAGGATTCGTCACTCCTTAGGTGTCATTTCCCTGGTCTCTGTTTATACTCCGACTGACGAGTGATCTCACCGTGAAGGATGCATTCTACGCCACGCTCGAGTCTGTGGTTGATCAGTGCCCCAGACGAGATACACTTCTAGTCTTGGGGGATTTCAATGCATCGACTGGAACTGATCGGGATGGTTTATGAGGTGTGTGTTGGTCCCCATGGGTCAGGAACTATGAACCAGAATAGCACTAAGTTCCTTGACTTTGCAAGAAGTCATGGACTTAGGGTGGCTGGTTCATGGTTTCAGCGCCCACAAGCTCATCGCTGGACTTGGTATTCCAACGCTGGCAGTGTGGCAAAGGAGATTGACCATGTCCTCATTGACGGTCTTGGAGGATGATCCAGAACTGCAGGGTCTACCGGAGTGCTCAGTTCCTCAATACTGACCACAGGCTTGTTGTAGCAACTCTAAAGCTGCACCTTAAATCCTGGAGAATGGTACCATCGCAGCCTAGGCTGGATTTTGGCAAGCTCAGGGATGGAGAGAGTAGCTGAGGAGTTTGCGAACAGGCTGAGTGGACACTTGGGGTCTGGGTGCTTTGGGGGGTCCTGAAAAGTTGTGGAGTGCCTTCAAGACCACCGTCCTTGATGTTGCCGGTGGATGTCTTGGAACTCACCGCAGGGCAAAGAAGAATTTTGCCTCTCAAGGGACACTGGATACCATTGACCAGAGTCGCAGGGCCAGGCTGAATGGCAGAGCTGAGCTGTTCAGGAACTGAGGCTAAAACTGTACGTGCACTGAGGGTGGACAAGGAGGCCTATGTGCAAGGAATCTGTGAGGGGGTAGAGCATCACCTGTGGAAGGTGATTCTCGTCCCGCTTACAGGGGAATTCGTGCATTGCGTTCATCCAAGCCCATCCCTCGGAGCACTGCAGTTAGAGCAGAGAGTGGTAGGCTCTTGACAGAGGAGTCTGAAGTGAAGCCCGCTGGGCCGGTTACTTTGAGCGGTTGTACCAGGCTGATCCCCAGCTGTCGAGTTGGACGTCAAGGGTGTTACAGTCCCTGTTGCTGACCCTCGAATCAACTGTGGTCCACCTTCGCTTGTGGAAACACGGGCTGCGGTGAACCAGTTGAAACGGGGCAAAGCTCCAGGGATCTGTGGCATCCATGCTGAACTTCTCAAGGCTGGTGGAAATGCTGCACTCGTGTCGTTGCATGCAGTTTTATGCTCTGCCTGGAACACAGGCATCATCCCAACCGATTGGAAGAGGGGCCTTGTGTTTCCTCTCTGGAAAGGGAAGGGTGATTGCCAAGACTGCAACAACTACCGAGGGGTGACGCTGCTCTCAGTGCCGGGCAAGGTCTTTGCTCGGATAATTCTTGATAGGGTTCGCCACCATCTGCTTGAGCACCAGCGTCCAGAGCAGTCAGGCTTTACACACAAAGAGGTCAACGATTGACCGTATCCTTGCTCTTCGTGTCCTCACCGAACGCAGCCGAGAGTTTCGGCAGGGGCTGCTTGCAGCCTATGTTGATCTCTGTAAAGCGTTCGATTCAGTGAATCGGGATGTCCTCTGGAGGATTCTTGGTCTTCGTTGGGTGCCACCAAAACTGATCGATCTGATGTCTGAACTCTACTCTGGTACTGAGAGTGCTGTGAAGTGTGGTGGTACCATCTCTGACTTATTTCCAGTTGTTACTGGAGTTCGTCAGGGGTGTGTACTGGCCCCACACTTTTCAGCACTTGTATGGACTGGATTTTAGGGAGGATGTCGGAGAGATCAAGCTGCGGTGCATCGTTTGGGAATGTCAAGATCTCGGACCTTGATTTTGCAGATGATGCAGTCATCTTTGCGGAGACTTTAGATATCCTTTTGGGGCCCTCGAGGTGCTGAATGAGGAGTCGGAGCCGCTGGGATTACGGGTTTCTTGGGTCAAAACTAAGATCCAGGCTTTCGGTGACATCTTGGATGCTGCTGTCCTGTCTGTGTCTGTTTGTGGTGAGGATGTTGAGGTCGTGAGAGATTCACTTACCTTGGCAGTGATATTCATGTCTCTGCTGGCTGTGAGTCAGAGGTCAATAGACATCTGGGTCAGGCCTGGGGAGTCATGGATTCACTGGATCATGGGGTGTGGCGCTGCCGGTACCTGTGCGGGAGACAAGTCCGAGTCTTCAGGTCCTTGGTACTTCCAGTCTTGCTCTATGGATGCGAGACTTGGACTCTGACCAAGGATCTGAGACGGAGACTTAATTCCTTTGGTACCAGGTCTCTTCGGAGAATCCTTGGCTATCGCTGGTCGGATTTTGTGTCCAACGAGCGGTTGCTGAGAGAGACTCGGATGAGATTTGTTACCTGCATAGTCCGTGAGCGTCAGTTGCGGCTGTATGGACATGTGGCTCGTTTTCTGATGCTGATCCTGCTCACCAGATTCTCTCAGCGAGGGAGTCTCATGAGTGGAAGAGGCCAGTGGGCCGACCACGTGCCTCGTGGTTGCAGCAGGTTGACCATCATCTCAAGGAGATGGGGATGGGCCTGGCATCTGCCTGGGGGATGGCCAGACGGAGGCCCCTGGAGTACCGCGGAAAGTGGACGCAGCGAGTGCTGTTCTGGCACATGCTCCCATACTTGACCTACCTGACCTGAACTATCTAATTTACATAAGCATTCAACCCTTGAGTTAATACTATGTAGAAGCACCTTTGGCAGTGATTACAGCTTCAAGTCTTCTTGGGTATGTCTGTATCAGCTTTGCACATCTGGATCCCATTCTTCCTTACAGATTTGTTCAAGCTCTGTCAAATTGGATGTGGAGTGTCGGTGAACAGCAATCTTCAAGTCTTTCCACAGATTCTAAATGGGATTCAAGTCTGGCCTTTGTCTGGGTCACTCAAGGACTTTCACGTTCTTGTTCTGAAGCCATTCCAGTGTTGCTTTGGCTGCATGCTTGGGGTCATTGTTTTGTTGGAACGTAAATCTTCACCACAGTCTAAGGTCTTCTACACTCTGAAGCAGGTTCTCCTCAAGGATTTGCCCTTATTTGGCTCCATCGATTGTTCCCTCTATCCTTACAAGTCTCTCAGTCCCTGCTGCTGAAAAGCATCCCCGTAGCATGATGCTGCCACCACCACGTTTCTTGGTAGGGATGGTGTTAGATGGGTGATGAGCTGTGCTCGGTTTCCATCAGACATAGCACTTTACATTCAGGCCAAAGAGTTCAATTTTCATCCAATCAGACCACAGAATCTTTTGCCTCATGCTCTCAGTCTTTCTCATGCCTTTTTGCAAAAGCCAGGTGTGCTGTCATGTGCCTTTTTCTCAGGAGTGGCTTCCGTCTGACCACTGTCTTATAAAGCCTAGATTTGTGAAGAGCTACAGAGATTGTTGTCCTTCTGGCAGGTTCTCCCATCTCAGCCAAGGAACTCTGTAGTTCTGTCAGAGTGGTCATTGGGTTCTCGTTCACCTCTCTGACCAAGGTCCTTCATGTTCAGTTGCTCAGTTTGGTCGAACGGTCAGCTCTAGGAAGAGTCTGGGTATTTCCATATTCTTTCCATTTCCTAATGATGAAGCTCACTGTGCTCTTGGGAACTTTCAACACTCTAGAAATTGTTATACGTATACCCTTCCCCAGATCTAAGCCTCTTCACAATTCTATTTCAGAGTTCTACGGACAGTTCCTTGGACTTCATGGTGGAGTTTCTGCTCTGACATACACTGCCAACTGTGGGACCTTGTATAGTATACTAGTGGGGTGTGCTTCTTACACATTGTGTAAGCATACGAACCGTGTTTTCCCAATTGTCTGGGGATCGCTCACCTGCATTTAATTTTTAATTTATTTCATTTAATATTTTGTTTTTTCATTTATTTATATTTTCATTTACAGATGCTTTCCGATGGTTCTGTAATTTTTCCTTGTGTATCGGCTTCGATGTTTATCAGCACACAAAATTATCATGCTTCCTCATTGTCTCAGGTCACTCACCTGCACTTTTTTAATTTACTTATATTTTTATTAATGGATGTTGTCCGAGGATTCTGTGATTTTTTTTCCCAATGTACTGGCTTCGATGTCCATCGGCATGCAAAATAGCAGCTTCTATATCACCTGGAATGCACCGATCTTTAATATCAGTCAGTCAGTCATTGAGACAGTCAGTGATTAGAAAGAGCTTTATATATTGGAGAGAAGGGTTTGTTTCTTTCCAAATCATGTCCAATCAATTTAAAGGCTACAGGTGGACTCCAAGCAAGTTGTCGAGACATCTCAAGGATGATCAAAGGAATTTGGATGCACTTGAGCTCACTTCGGAGTGTCATAGTAAAGGGGCTGAACACTTATTGATGCAAGACATTTCAACTTTTCATTTTTAATTAATTTGTAAAAACTTCTAAAGAAAAATTCCACTTTGACATTATGGGGTATTTTGTGTAGATCTTTTTTGAGCCGAAATCAACTGCAAAGAAAAAACAAGTACTTGAACTTTCAGAGGTGTGGAACTGATGTTTCCACTTCACAAAAAATTGCAGAAGTTGAAATACCCAAATGTTTCATCAGAAGAAGAAGCAAGTTCAAAATCAAACTTCAGCAACGGATCGGTGATATCTATGACTGCATCACTCCACCAGAAAGAAAGGTATTACTTGTTCCAGTTGAGTTTGGAAACGTACCGTTTTCAACATTACTGCATGAAGAACAAAAGCCCTTGTATTGCTGATGCCGTCGTATCAACCCACGGATGGCTTTCTTGAGATGGTACACTTGGCTTTGAAACTCCGATCTGATGTCCTTGCACATCCTGTCTGCAAAGGTTTTGTTGTGAATGAGGACAAAACGATACCTTGAGTTCCTGACAGCCTATTCATGTTCCTCTGATTGATGGCCAGAGTCTTTTGGAGAAGCTGACCCAGAGCCAGAGGAAACAAATGAAACAGAATCTGAGGATGCCAGGCAGAATGAAGCGAAAATACAGACTAGGATTCTGCGTATTGCTTCGCAAATGATAGCATTGACTGAAAATGTCAAATCAAAAGCATATTATTCCATCAGTATCACATTATATAAGGGTTTACAGTTTTATGCTGAAGCCATTTTGAATATTTAAATGTAACTCAAAAACAACAAAAACAAAATGCTCGTCATATTCCAGAAATGAATTCAGTATACCTAAACCGTGTAGAAACATCTATTTGACAACTTGTTCTCAACTTTTCCGACCTCTTCTGAACGAGTCAGAAATCTCCATAGTTTCTCCAGTCACCAACACGAAAGCACGATGTCACCAGGGTTGGCCACAATCTGGAAATGACTGTCCACCCATGTATTTCTGCTTGGTATACATCACGCAAGACGATACAAAATGTCCCGACAGTGCAGTCCAGATGTTGCATGCATCACAGTATATGACGGATCGCTGTGACCTTTGAGCTGAAGTGCATGTGTATTCGTTTGACAATAGCTTTGTTGTTGTATCCAAAATGGATCTGCTGAGCTTTATTATAATGTTTCGGCTTTCAAAACAAAACAAAACAAAACCTATATTTTGATAAAAGGAACTTGTTAATGGGGATGGCCAGTCAGCCATAAATGTGTCTGTGAATTGATTCCCTCCCAAGGGGTGGGTTAGCTTTGAAAGCATATGTATGCAGGCTTGCTGATACTGTGGCTAGTCGCGTAGATGTTCCTTTTTTTCATCAGTGGCAGGTTCTGTGTCAAGCATCGACTGCAACCCAAGCTACAAGTGTAATTTTGCCTTCAACATTTATGATGTTGGAAGTTGTCTTTCTTCTAGTATTGCATGTAGTGGGGTGCTTGTCACTTCAACATTATCTGTTTTTGTTTTTTTACGACATCACGACTGACAATCTGCCAACACAACAATGAAACATTTATGCCATATCTCACTATTTTTGCGATTGAACCACCGAGGTCGGGTTGGAATATTGACAAGCTTGTGAATATGGCGGGTTTTTTTTTTTTGTTTGTTTTTAGAATAGCTGGATAATTATTTTGCAGTAGTTGGATAATTATGCAATCATGGTTACAGCTGGGAGCAATTGATTTGGTGAGAGATGAATGATTACTTCTGCCAATTGCAGGTGAGAGACAATTGATTGCTTTTCCAATTACATGTGAGGAATGGAAGTTAAGCCTTGTGAACTGTATAAATGTGTGTATGTATGTATGTAGTATGTATGTGTGTGTGTGTGTATATATATATATATATATATATATATATATATATATATATATATATATATATATATATATATATATATGAATGAAGCCTGGTGTTGGCTCAATGGTTAGGGTGGCGGCTGGGATCCAAGGGTCCTGAGTTCAAGCCCTGTTGGCCACTGAATTAATACACACCAGGGGGTTGACTCAGCCTGTCATCCTTCTGAGGTCGGCAAATTGAGTACCAGCTTGCTGGAATATTTGAGCCATTCGAGGTCAGAAAATCACCTATGCAGCGGGAAGATGAGCACGAATTAGCGACTGCTAATATCTTGCAGAACGGTATGAAGTGCACTCCGCCTTAGGGGGAGACCGGTTCAAGCGAACACCGCGATCTACATAGGACTGGCAACCACTGTAGATTATTTCTGCCATCGAGAGGCAAAATGCCTGAGTACGCTCGATCAGATGATGATGATGATATATAGGAAGGGTACTCAGTAGAGTGCATAGCTCCACCACGCCACGTAATGCCTGATCCAAGAGAACATGTCTGGCTCAATACATTTTTGAGATATCGTACTATATATCGTTTTTGGCCCTATCATTGGTGAAGATGGCCATCACCTGCTTCCCCAATGTAACCATGCCACGGTTTACATCAGGGATTTTAGTAGTCATCACACTGAATGGGGATATAGTGAAAATGACATGGCTGGGGAGCAGCTAACCAACTAAGCCTGGTGTTGGCTTAGTGGATAGGGTGGTGGCTTGGGATCCTAGGGTCCTGAGTTCAAGCCCCGTTGGCCGCTAAATTAAAAATACACCAGGAGGTTGACTCAGCCTGTCATCCTTCTGAGGTCGGCAAAATGAGCACCCGTGTACTGGTAAGGGGGACACTGCATCAGCGGCATAGCCGCGTCCCAACCAATGATGCAACCAGCAGCCACAGGCTGCACTCAATAGAGAGAGAGCTAACCAACTGGGTTTCGATGGCCGATCTCAGGATTATGGCAAACCAGAACAAATCCTGACCTCTGCTTCCTGGCAAAGGATAGCAGAGGGCTACCAATGATGGCATTGAGAAGAGTTCTCACTTACTTCCTAAAAGGCCAACATCACCCAACAGTTATCCACATTGGTATCAAGATCCTGCTGGTGCACTCCAAACCAAAACCATGCTGGAACTTCCAGAAAGTGGATTGGACCACTTTCACGAAAGCAGCTGAATCCAAGATTGAGGATATACCACCTGTCCCAGCTAAATACGTGGAATTTGTGCACCTCCTTCTCTCTGCTTCCCCCAATACCATACTCCACAGCTTCCGTAAGGTCTATGAACCTTGTTATCCTGAAAGGACAGCGGATCCTGAAAGGCTCCTAAAAGAGCACAACAAAACTGGGACATCATGCAGGCACAAATTGAGGCTGTAGACAAAGAAGATCTGTAGTGTTGGCAGGATTTGGTGGCGTCAACAGACTTCACCCACATTAGCCGCAAGCTATGGGCATTGCTGAGGAAACAGGGTGCTGCAAAAAACATGACTGCTGCCATCCCAAGAGTTTCCCCTGATTCCATCACATCTCACCTCCTCCAGACCTCAAAGGCACTGACCTCCAAATCACAAAAGGCAGGAGGTAAAGAGGAATTACCTCTGAAACCTCCACCAAAGCCCATTGAGCAGCCACCTGTTGGCCACATAGACAAAGAAAGACATTGACACTGCACTGTCGGCAACCAAAAATGGCAAAGCCGCAGGGATGGAATTTTCCCCAAATTCCTTAAACACCTCAGAGCAAATGGTCATACCTGGTTGGTGGCCCTTTTTATTGCCATCCATGAAACAGGGCAAATTCCTGCAGCCTGGAAGAAAGCTAATGTTATTGCCATCCAAAAAACTGCTTAGCCAGCAGATTGCCCTGCAACTACCACCCTCTAGCCCTGCTATCAGTGATGGGGAAGCTGATAGAGAGGGCCCAACTATCCCCTTTAACACCTACCCTGGAGGCCTTCCTACCTGATGAGCTTTATGCCCAGCCGCAGTACCTGTGATCAGGTTCTTGCCCTCTCCACCATCATCGAGGCTGACTTCCAGAGAAAACTAAAGATGGCAACTGCCTTGGTGGGCCTGTCATCTGCCTCTGACAGCCTGGTGCCAAGGGCTCCTTCCCAGTCTCAAAAGTCTTCCATTGTCAGAAGACAATCAGACGAATATTGATATTTCTTGGCGACTGAAAGATCCACGTTGGCCTCAACAGCAAAACCAGCCATGTTCGAACACTAAATGATGACTCCCTCAAAGATCTGTCCCAGCCCCCACCATCTTTAACCTCAATGTCAGCAACCTGCAGACGAAGATCTCCTTCAAACTTTCCTATGCTGATGACATCACATTTGTAGCACAGGGCCCCGACCTCAAATCTTTCGGGGACCAACTCATCCGAGATATGGGCATATTGAAGGAGTACTTACACAAATGGAAGCTCCGTCCAAACCCCAGCAAAACAGCCGTCTGCACCCACCATCTTTATCAGCACACAGCAAATATAGAAGTAGATGTGACATTCTGCGGTATGAGAGTTGTAAATGTCCATTATCCCTAATACATTGGGGTTACATTTGACCGGAGCCTGACCTACAAATAACACCTGCAAAGATGCAAGGAGAAGGCCAGGGCACAGGTAAACCTCATCTGAAAACTGGCCGGAATGTTGTGGGGAGCTGGCGCTAACACCTTACGCATGGCAACTGTCACCTTTATATTTTCGACTGTAGAGTATTGTGTGCCATTCTGGTCGGCGATGTCCATATGAAGGCCATTGACATTCAGTTAAACGCCGCAATGAGAACAGTGTCTGGAACCCTCAAGTCAACAAAGACTGAATGGCTTCCTATACTCTCCAACATCGATCCGCCAGCCATCTGAAGGGATGTGCTGTCATCCCTGATACTTCAGCCGCATTTTGTCTTCCAAAATTCCAGTCCAATGTCTTCTCATTGAACATCTGAGCTTCCGTCTCAAGCCCTGAAAACCATCATAGAACCATGCCACCTCATAATTATTGGAGCCCATCAAAGCAAAGCAGACTTGTTGAGGTCCAGCTGGGAGGCTGCCACAGCTCCTACCATATTGTACATGATCCAGACATTGCTCCACCTGGTTTCACACTCCTACATAGGCAATGGACAGCCCTCAGCAGGCTCCATACTGTACAAGGCCATTGTGGCAGCACCCTCCACCAATGGAGGATGAGGCTGGATGTGCTCTATGACTGCGGAGGAGTCCAGACAATGGAGCACATCACGTCACACTCTCCCTTGCGGCAGCTATCAGGAGTACTTTCAGCCATTTGCCAACTCACCCCTGAGGCAGCCACATGGATGCATAACCTAGACATTCAACTTTAGTGCACCTCATAATGGCCATACACAAGAAGAAAGAAGGGTTGTTTATTAAAAATGTTTGCATACACTGGCGAGGCTTGGCATGAGAGTAAACACACAGAACATACAACAAGGGGAGAAGGAGACAAGAGGGGGGGGAGGGAAGGAAAAAACGCAGTGTGGAACAAAGACATGAGGAGATCTGTGGATGGGAGAGGAATATGGGTGGGGTACACAGGGTAAACAAGATGGACACGACAGCGACTTTCAGGACCTTATATGACAGGGACTTTCAGGACCTTACACGACAGAGACTTTCAGGAAGGAAAGCAGGGAATTTGAAGGAGGTTGGTTTGAGGTGGATTAGTGGAGGTAGAAAAGATCATTGTTTTGGATGGCGGAAGATAAGAGATGGTAGTGAACAACTGTTTTGAAGACCTGGAGGGAAGAGTGGGATTGAAGAGAATGTGGGAGTTTGTTCCAAAGGCAGGAAAAAAGAGGAATGAAAGAGTAAAGGTGAGCAGTGATTCTTGATTTTGGTAGTTTTACAAGAAGAAGATTGCTGGCAGACGTTGAGTGCCATGCGGAAATATTGGGGGGACATATCTCAGACAGAGCAGGGGAGGGGGCGAGAGCGGAGAGGAGACAGTAGAAGACAGAAAGACCATGACATGCCTGTGGTGAGAGAGTGAAAGACATAAAGATTCAGTCTCACCACGAGAGATACCAATGATCCTAAATGCCTTGGTTTCCACAGTGTGAATCCGAGAAAGGTGAGGGGTGGGAGACACCAGCCCAGAGGGGAGAGCAGTACTCCATCAGGCTGTGGATGAAAGCTTCGTATGTGGTCAGGAGCTCAGGTGTGCCAAGGGAGGACTTTGCACAACGGAGGATGCCCAGTCAGAGCGACTGGCTTTGGAGGCCAGCTTGGAAATGTGGCTTTCCCAGGAAAGATCATGGCAGATAGTAAGACCCAGAAGCTTGAATGAAAGGACTTCTTCAAGAGAGGATTGTGAGCAGTAGATGGGGGGGGGGGTTCCAGACGGACGGTCCTTTCGAGAGAGCATAGTGAGAGGGTGAGATTTGTCAGGATTGAAGGGACATGTTCCACGTGTTTACCAGCTTGTGATTTTATCCAGATCTGCAGAGAGTGAAGAGGCTGCTGCTTGCTGATCTGAGGGATGACAGATGGTCCGGCAGAGGGTGGTCTTCAGCAAAAAGATAAGGAGGATTTTCCGGAGAGTCAGAGAGATCATTGATGAAAATAAACCAAATTATTATTTGATGGTATTTTGAAGAAATCAAATTTTGTTTTTTTTCTAAAAAAAATTGTGGGGGCCTAAAACACTTCCTGACACCCACAAAGGAATAAAGGAGTGTGGTTGGGGATCATTTAGTATTACCTTTCACATAGTGACAAAGGCTTAAGCACGATAAAGCAATTTTAAAAGAAAACCCCTCCCCCCCCCCAAAAAAAATCCAAACCGTTTTTTTTCCAAATTTTTGGGCAGAAACACTCCCTGGCACTCACTGATGAACCTCTGAAAGTTTACTGAGATCTGTTTGGCCATCTCTGAGAAAAAACAGCAACAATGACAACAGACCAACAGAAAATATCCCCTCATAGTATAAATGACAAACCGTAGACATATTTTGAAGATGAAGGTGATGCAGTAAAAATTCAATATTTTCAACTTTTTATTATTGAAAATGCATTTATGAAGTTCTTTTAAGTTTAGGTTTCTGATACATGTGTAAGGGGATCAAAGGGAACATCAAAGAAGAATTAATGAGTTATGTAGCTATTGTGGCATTCAAGTTCGTATTGCTAAAATGCGCAGAGTGCAACTGGTTGAAGGGGTGGATTAAAAAAAAAAAGTACATAAGTCATACAAAGGGAAATCATCCGGTTCATAATCTGACATAAAAAGCATGTGACTACCTTGAACAATCTATGTATTCATTTTCTTAAAAAAAAAGAAATTCCACTTGAATTTTCAACATTATAATCCTTTGAAAAATTATATCCTTTTAACTCGTAGATCACACTTTCATCTTCGATGTTAGGCTATGGACTTATTGTTGAACCATCACAGATGGATGCACAATTATCCTGGTTCTTTTGCAGGGTTCATGCAGAAATTGTTTTTGTCAGTACTGTATATTGTTACGGATCTGAAAACCATTTGCATTCAACATACAGATGTCCCAAAAGTCAGTTATGTCGTTAAGTATGTGTGTAGTCAGATCCCTTTCCTTTTGTTTAGTGGGAGAATCAAAGGCATGCGTTGTGATTTCTTTGTAGTTAGGTTATTAAATCTTTACATCCAACGAACAACCAACAACCATTCCATTCCCCATCACGATCCACTACCCACCCGCTGTCTACAAGCACTCTGACTTGCCAAGGCAGGGTCTTGCAGTCGTTCCTTGCCGCTTCCACCAACGTTCCTTCCACAAACGTTGTAACTCTTGCACGGCGGCCTGTGCAACATTAATACTGTTACTCGTCAAGTATGAACCCGCGTGGAAGACTGGCTGGGATTTCCCGGCAGGGGCCAAGGCCCCGCCCTGGAAAGGTTGGCCGTAGGACCTGTCCAATCAGAGGTGGACAGCGAGGTGTGTTCACCAAAGCCCCTCCCCGCTGAGGGAGGTCTATAAATTCCCGAGCATTCTCTGAGGCAGGTGGTCTTTTTGAGGTCTTGGGTGGTCTTTTGGATGTCTTGGAGAGTCTTTTAAAAGTTCTTTTGAAGAGTTTTTGGTGGGCGTCGAGGTGGCGAATGTCTCTGCTGGCCCTCTACGAGGAAGGGAAGAGCGACCCCGACCCCCCTCTGTGGACCCCGGCCATTCACCACCCGAGCTCCACACGAACCTCGAGTCCCACATGTGCAACTGACCAAACCAGCGACCATTGTCAGGTGCCGCATCACGGAGCACGCCCTTCCTCCGACGGTCAGGTACACCAACGAACTCTGGCCCCCAGCTTGTCTCCATGGCTGCGAGGGTCCAATAAAGACTCTGGGTTTCTTTTCATTTTGTGTGTGTGTCTGCGTGTGGGTCCCCGTCTTTAAGTAGAACTGAATAAGTGTTTTTGGATCATTGTAAATACTTCTTGCATATTCGCGTTAAGTCTTGCTTTGTGTCTTCATTTACTGTAAATAAAACTTGTTGGAATTTCCCAGTTCATTAACGTCCCTTGTTGAACTGGTCCAGCATGGTTCGGATCTGAGTTTAGGCGGGGTTTTATCCCCGATAACCCGTTAATTCCAGCCGGCAGCGGCTTTGGCAGTTTCTGCTCGGCTGCACCCGAACCGGAGTTGGTAGTCGGTAGTTGGAACTCTACCGTAGTCAGTAGTGTGACCCGGTTTGAGCAAGACGTGCCGAGGGCGTGCTTTCCCCGGTAGTCGAAATCACGTAGTTAATTAGGTAAATTGGTTATAGACAAATAGACCCTTCGCTATGCGGTTGAGATATTGGCGTCCACGTTCGGTTAGATGACCCGCCGGCTCGCGGAGTTATCCGAGCGACGGCCTACAATTCCGGGGAGTTTGGTGGGAGACGACTAGTGGTCACCTAGTGGTCATTCTCGCCGCCGACCCCGGCCCACAACAATATATATTTTTAACTTTGAAAGGTTTATGCAGCTTCAAATGATACTCCACTCTTCATTTTTTGTGGTTACAATCTACTCTTCTTCTTATACCTCCAGTCATACATTCATTTAATCCAACTATTTCATTTATAAACATGTTCAATCCTTTCGTTAAATTATTCAAATACATTGACATCAATGAATCCATCCATCTCCTGTTTAACTGCAGTCCCTGGATCATCATTTTGATTTTGACACAGTCAATCCATTTTTCTCCCCTTCGTGCATATTCTAGTGTCTCAACCATTTAATCAATTCTCTCCATACTCTCGCGCTCCCCCCCCCCTTCCCCAACCTTCAACTTTACGTGCTTTTTTCATGAATACAAGGTATCAATCCAATCGATTTATCCATCTATTTTGATTGCTCAATATATCTGAAAAACGTCTTTCCAAGTTGTACAATCCATATGTTAAATCCAGTCAATCAACTTGCCTCATCTACCATCATCTGGTTGTTCATTTCTTCAATTCATCCTCCATCCTTTAATCAAGTCAATTCTGTCCATCCAATCAATCCTTATACAATACAATCCTTTATCAGAACTACTTACATAATCCATCCTTGCATCTGCTTATCTACTTAAGTCATCACCCTGGACTTCTTCCTTCCTTCTTCCCATCTTCCCATGATGGGTTAAAGCTTCCCATAAAATCGTTCTGCTAAAAATCATCATGTACTTGATGCTCTTATTTTACTCTATTTGCTGTACTTGATGAACTTCCAATAAACCACATATTTTTCAAAGAATAAAATATACTCTGGCTATTCGGCAATCCTTTATTATTCTGAAGTAATACCACAAGGCCCATAAAGTGTTCATAAGATTCATATCTAAAATAACTATTTTTGAGCCCAACTGCTAAATCGGTTTCTAAACTTTCGATTTTTGGTCTTGCAGTTAAAAACAAATCTGAAGATATCATTTTCACTTCTCCGCCTCTCCTACCCCTACATTGTCTCAATAATTGTAGATAATACTGCATATGGGTCATGTACAGGGAATATAGTCCGTAGTAACGTTTTTGGGGTATTTAGTAAATGTTTGTTCCATAAACGATTGGCCATAATTAATAATTTGGCATATTAGGAGTAAGAATGGGAGTATAAAGATCCTTTGATATCTGGAAATGGTGAAAAAGAAAGAGATAAAAACTGCATATAGGCCTATTAGTGCTTTGTTGGGATTAAATGTGAGAGGTGGTAATATCATTTGCTTACTGGGTGAATACGTAAATGTAGTTTATATTTCCACCTTTCTGATGTTCCTTCACTTACTGACTCACCCTCAATGGCTACTAAAAGGATTGCTCGAAATGTAGTAATATGCTCGAAATAAAACGGTTGTGATTTTGTAGAAAATGATAACAAAATATCCATGGTAATAAATGCATCAATTATGTGCTTTGATACTTGTTTGGAACTGTTCAGTCAAATTGGCCCGTTAGCTAGCATTCCCATTTGAGTGCGTAACTCCAACGCCAAGATCACGTGTTCAAATCCTACATTCTGTGTTGATCTATCAATTGTCTACAAAATGTTGTTGTGATTCATGCAAAAGTACATTTATGTCTTCTCATGTCTTTGACTTGCCTGTGATAATGTATAAGCTCTGAGCTTCAGGCACATGCCAACATGAGATATACATGAGTCAATTTGCATTGAGAACATCAAGTGCAAGTACAAAATAAAATTGGGATGCCATGTATTTCCTGATATCTAACATAATTGCATTCCTAGTTTGTGTATGGTGAATTTATTTGACAACTAGTGTGGATTAGAAAGCATGCATGAAATACTTGTACGTATGTGATGTAAAGTTAGATGTACTAAAATGTCAGATCTTTATCAAACAATTATTCTGTATGTGCCCCCATCGGTTAGGATCATGCCATAGTGTGTTGAACAATATTCTTCCTGGATTTCTCAGAATTTGTAATTGCGATGCAGCGTAAAGTCACATTCCTTATGCGTTTACATAAGTATTAATTTTGTTTATGAAATTTCCATTTCATAATGAATGACTTTTTAGAGACAACCATGTCAGGAAAGCAAATAAACTTATAGAAAAAGGCCGAAGCTGTTTGGTAAATATTAGCTGTGTCCATGAAAACCCGTAGAATGCAGCACGGTATGCAGTGTAGTCTTCAATGGCGCAATGCCGAGAGCAGCAGTCAGTTTCACTCGTTTATTCCTGTGAGTCGGAGCAGAGGGTATGAGTTTCCAGCGCTGTGTGTTTCTGATTTCCTAAAACATAATGGAGCAATACAACGAACACTATTAATATCTAATCAGACAATAAGCATCAACTCCATCTATTTTATGGATGCTGTCTTGTTTTGGAATGTTATCACATATTATATTCTTACATTATTATAATGATTGTGAATTTAAAGTTCCGTCTTTATTTACTTTTCACATTGTTCATAATCAAATGGGGACTGGAGCAACGCAGGCATGATAGACTGAATGGCCTTCTCATCCACCAAAGTTCTCTGTGCGATGTTTTTAAGAACAGGAAGAAATGGGGATGGGAGAACAGAGAGTTGGGGGTGTGGATGCATGGAGTTGGAAGAGGGAGGTCTGGGGTAGTTGAGGACTTGAAGAAGAAAGTGGGAGAGGATGACAGAGTTAAGTTGGGGAATGGGATGGGCAGAGAGGGGACAGAGTTGGGATCGAGGTGTTTGAGACTTTTGTTGGGGGGGGGGGGGGCAGTTGAGGACTTTGGGTTATATATTTTTATTTTTTACATATTATTACATATTATATTCTCTGATTCTTCACCATTGAAAGATGGGGCCAAAAACGTTATATTGCACAATATCTCAAAAAAAAAAGTCATGGACAGATTCGGCCGAAACTTGGTGAACATCGGTCTGTGACAAGGACGAATTCATTTAATTTTGGTGAAGATCCGAATGTGGATGCAGACACGAGATTGTTTTTAATTTTTGAAGTGATTCTTCACCATTGAGAGAGAAGGCTAAAAACAATGCACAGTAATGTATAACACAAAATTTCAAAAACTTATCGGGCCCGATATGTTCCACTGAATCAGGCATTACGTGGCAGAGGTATGTGCTCTACCGAGTGCCCTTCTCATTATTAATGCAATTGCTGTTATATCCTTCAATGATCAGATTGCTGACAGGCATTGCTCCATGCTAGTATTCCTTTTCTGAGATGACATATCCAACAAAATACCTCAAAACTATGGCATTAATAATGCATTTCACGTAAATTTTTATGAATTAGTTTGCCTTACAGAAAAGTCCTGAAGGAGTTGGAATTCTCCCCATCAAGATGGTCTTGCCCTGGGAGCTGGAAATTAAGGGCACAAAAAATGTCAGAATTACATCATCATAAAAACAGGAAGACTGAGCAATTGATGAAAGGAAAATAAGTGCTGTTCCCACTGCCTTTCTTACCTCCTGCTGAAACCGCTGAAGTTGTAGCTTCAGCACCATATTCTGCTGCTCTTTTTCCTCAATATTCTTCTCAAGCAACTTCCTCTGACACACCCAGAATCGCAAAACAGCACATGGCAGTTGAAATTTCTCATGTATGTACGTATGTATGTATGTATATGATATATCGTGTGCAGATATCGCAGGAGGTGGAGCTGGTAACCTTGGCAACCTCATTCCATTCCACCAGCAAAGATTTCCAATCCATGCTTGTTGTACCTCCGAAGTACTACTTGGGAGTGAGGGTGATATTATGAAAGCTCGGCTGGGAAACTAATTTTGGTACGTTTTGGGCCTATCACCTGATGGAAGATCACCAAAGTTCTTTCCATGCCAACTGACCACCAATCCCTCTCCACATCGCTTCTTCAGTCCCCAAATTGCCGCCGCTCTTTATACTCTCCATAGCTTTCCTTTCAGCAATTTCCATTCAATTTTCTCACAACATTTCATTCTGGTTTCCCTTTTGATGATCCATATATCAGTAGTTTCAATTTCACTTTTCCACATTAGTTTTACTTTGGGAAATCAGTTTCGATTCGTCATCGCAACTTGTGATGCAACGCGAATGGTGTACGGAAAACGTCATCAAAAATGATTTTCAGGGGAATCTTTTTTCAGTTTTCTAAAGGGTGTAGATAGGTCTTAAGTGGCTTAAGGGTCTTAAAATGTCAAGAACGTGTCTGAAGTGTTATAAATGGGTCTAAAGTGTTTAAAGAGTCTAAGGGTCTTAAATGGGTCTAAATGTCTAAAGGGGTTTAAGGGCGAAAGAGTAAAAGCGGTCCGAGGTGTTCAAATGGTCTGAAATTGTCCAAAGGGTCTGAAAAGTGTCAAAAGGGACTAAATGGGTATTAAAGGGTCTAAGGGGTGTAAAGGATCTAATGGGGTCTACAGGCCATACAGGATGTAAAGGAGTGAAACTGTAGTAAAGCCATTACCTCATGTTAGTAAATAATTTAACTCTGGAGTGCAACGTGGCAATAATGGGCCAAATGACCTCCTCACAACTGTTTAAACCGCCTATTTAGGTGCATCATGGTTAAAAATCTGATTGTAGAAAATTTCGTCATGAATTAACTTTGGGAGCTCAAAGCAGTGAGGTCACAAACAAAAAAACATTTCAGTTTCATATATGGAGATGGACAACCTATTTTCCTGCTGCAGCCTCTTCTTCCTCTTCTCGCGGAGCTGTCGTCACTTTTTTTTCTCCCATCGACCAGTTTACAGTGACATCTCTCGGGAAACCAATGCTAATCGAGAAATGCTTTATCAGAATCTCGTTCAAGGTTGGGAAAGCTCACCCAGAAACATCCAAAAAGTCCTTTTACAGCTCATTTTAATATGTAATTAAAAAGGTCGTTACATAATGGCTCTGGAAACACCCCCCCCCCCCAATCCCCTTCAAGTGTGAAACTCAATAACGATTGGACATACACCCACCCTCACCAAACTTCAAACCCCAACCACGACGCGCTAGGTACGGAATTTTTGTTTGACCCCTCAGCTAAGACATCATTAAGAGGTCGGAGATATCATTACTATTGTAAGAAATGAAATATATCTCACCGGTGATTGAACATTTCTGTGATAGTGACCAGAAACCATTTGAAAATCAAAAACATTAATGGTTGCCAACGTTACTGGCTCCATCCACTACGATATTTCGTCACTGAATTTTTCCACCGAATTCTCATTTCTACCAACAATACACATTCCAAAAAAATTCTTATTTTTGGTGAGATGTCTATGATGAGATTAATCAAACATTTACGATCAAAAATCAAATCACGTTAACTTTGTTCTTCTAAATTATACAATGCATGTATATTTGAGGTGCATACATTATGTGGCCAAAAGTATGTGGACTCCTGTTTGTCCAACATCTCATTCCAAAATCCTGGGCATTAATATGGAGTTGGTCCCCCATTTGCTGCTATAACAGCCTCCACTCTTCTGGGAAGGCTTTCCACTAGATGTTGGAACACTGCTGCGGGGATTTGCTTCCATTCAACCACAACAGCATTAGTGAAGTCAGGCACTGATGTTGGGCGATTAGGTCTGGCTCACAGTCGGCGTTCCAATTCATCCCAAAGGTGTTCGATGGGGTTGAGGTCGGGGCTCTATGCAGACCAGTCAAGTTCTTCCACACTGATCTCGACAAACCATTTCTGTACGGACCTCCCTTTGTGCATGGGGGCATTGTCATGCTCAAACAGGAAAGGGCCTTCCCCAAACTGTTGCCACAAAGTTGGAAGCACAGAATCGTCTGGAATTGTATGCTGTAGCGTTAAGATTTCCCTTCACTGGAACTAGGGGGGCCTAGACCAAACCATGAAAAACAGCCCCAGACCATTATTCCTCCTCGACCAAACTTTACAGTTGGCACTCTGCATTCGGGCCAGTAGCATTTTCCTGGCATCTGCCAAAGCCAGATTCGGCCGTTGGACTGCCAGACGGTGAAGCGTGATTCATCACTCCCGAGAACGCGTTTCCATTGCTCCAGAGTCCAATGGCGGTGAGCTTTACACCACTTCAGCCGACGCTTGGCATTGCACATCGTGAACTTCAGCTCGTATGCAGCTGCTCGGCCATGGAAACCCATTTCATGAAGCTCTTGACAAACCGTGCTTGTGCTGACATTCCTTCCAGAGTCAGTTTGGAACTCGGTAGTGAATGTTGCAACTGACGACAGATGATTTTTCCGCACTACGCATTTCCACCGCAGTCCGTTCTCTGAGCTTGTATGGCTTACCACTTCGTGCTGAGCTGTTGTTTGCTCCTAGACGTTTCCACTTCACAATAACAGCACTTACGGATTAACAGACAGCTCTAGCAGGGCAGAAATTTGACGAACTGACTTGTTGGAAAGTCTATTACATCCTATTACGGTGCCACATTGAAAGTCACTGAGCTCTTCAGTATGGCCCATTCTACTGCCAATGTTTGTCTGTGGAGATTGGATGGCTGTGTGCTTCATTTTATACACCTGTCAGCAATGGGTGTGGCTGGAATAGCCGAATCTACTAATTAGAAGGGTCTCTGCATACTTTTGGCCATGTAATATATATATATATATATATATATATATATATATATATATATATATACACACATTAGCTCCATTATATTAAGATACCTTCATCTGAGTAAAAAAATGTTGACTAGTTTTTCAATCATCAACATCTTACATCTGAAATCTCAATGATTAATCAATGGCAGGGATATATCTGGATCACATGGCATTCTGCAGATCATAAACAAATCAAGATGCAAAAATATAAATGTTAATTAATGTTACAAATATATTTGTCATTTATAAATACAATTTTTCAGGAATAAGGTGAGGTGTAGTTTGTTTCCGTATGATTAAAGTGTGAGCTGACTTTCAATTCCTCAGCAGCGAGGGTTAAAACCAAGAGAAAGACATGTTTGAAATTGCTTTCTACCTTGCTTACTTCTTCATTGCCTGACATTTATATTTGTCTCTTCTTGATTGTATTTGACGCCCACAGCGCACACAAACCGCTTGAATTAAATCAAATTATTCACATGAAACTTGCTCATTTTGCTTGTTTTCATCTTTACTCCCATTGGCTGTAATGTCCTTTAGCAGATGTGACAAGGTGGAAGTAGCCCTTCGGGTGATCGAAGTGTCCCTTTCTTTTTACTCGGATCATGCTTGGAAAGACCAATTTGTGATGTGATTTGGCATTTTAACACCAGAACATGTTCTCTTCTCATGCCTTTGTTCCAAGAGCTATTTTAAGGATTGGAGCCTTCATTTGTAGTTTGCTTGTTGTAATATTTTCCATGATAGTTTTCAGCATCTCCATGACGTTCTGCTTTACCATTCCGGGTGCTCTTACAATTCCGGTTGCTCTTACAATTCCGGTTGCTCTTACTAACACTGGCACATTGTCTGCACTCAGCTTCCAGGTTCTTTCGACTTAGTTTTTTTTTTACATCCCGGTTCTTCGACATTGATTTTTTTCTAACATCCACTTTGTTTAGGCTAAGGCATTGGTAACTGACATCTCCTTCCGTTTTTACATCTGAGCACTATGTCCGGTCCCAAAGTCTTGTTTTCAGTGTTCACACTTGAGCAGATGGTCAGGTTGTACATGAGTACCATGTGCTCATTTTTGACGATTACTCTTGGTTCATGATTCCATGGCTTTCCTGGGGTTGGCATATTGTAGTTTTTGCACATGTTGTTGTGCCTTTGTGTGTACATTTGTTCCCTCCGTCACCGAAGGTGCACGGAGGTTATGTTTTCACCCCAATCTGTCTGTCTCTGTCTGTGAACAGGATATCTCAAAAAGTTGTGGAGGGATTCGGATGAAACTTGGTGGATAAACGTGGAGGAAAGGAATACTACACTGGAAAAGGTGTGGACTTGTAATACCCCCTCCCACCTGAAGCGGCGCCACACAATACACATTTATATACGTCGCCCCCTCCCCCACCCCACCCCCTAAAGATCACCGGCAAAGATACAAACACACCCATGCACTACTTGGGGTCATGCTGATCCTACGTAGCAACTCTGGATGTAATCAGCTCAGAACTGTAGGAGTAGCAAGACAAAAAAAATACATACACAAACACACAAACTATCGCACACTAGTCTGTGAATTATCGGAGAATGACAAGAACAAGCCAATTAGATTTTGGTTCAGGTCAGCAGATCCAACCTATCAGTGGGATACAAAATGTAAACCGTTCATCCTAGTGGAGGTATGTGCTCTACCGAGTGCCGTTCTCGTTTTGAAATGTTACCTGCATCCAGAGATGGTGATGGTGGCTTTCTGTTTCAACATTGCAGAACTTACACTTGTTCAATTGATCCAGTCCTACCCTTTTATGAAAGCCACTGGTGTAGTTACTTCACATTTAAACATCTCAGCAATATAATCTCAAAATAAAGTTTGTTTGTTTAATTCTGTAGCAGACATTTGACATGATAATTCATTTTTAACAGTGGCAATGGTAATATTTTGTAAACCCTCTGGGAACACAAAAACATTGCTTTTATCAAACTTTTCACAGTGAAAATAAAATTATTTAATTGGAAAAATAATTAAGCCTCCCCCTGTAGAATAGGGAAGGCTTATTGCTCTTGTGGGGATTGTTTCTCCAATTAGCGCCCCAAGTTTTTTTTTTTTTTGATGGCACCACAGAGTTTCTTAGACCCCCTAGATGTACTAAACCACCATTTATAGAAAATATATATATAAAAAATTCTTCCTGCACTCTCAACACTCCAAATTTCCAAACTGTATCAATTTCCTAGCTGGATTTCAGAATGAAGTTTTCCATTAATAATGTGAATATATAGTTGGCAGGGTTGACATAATTATTTTGATCTTGACCTAATTTTTAAGGTCATGACCTAATTCTACATGTTAACATTTTTCACCACAACTCGACTGAAGTTTGTCCTCTCGGACCGAAATTGCCCTCCCGAGATAGCCTAGAGCAAGGCACGTTTACACATAATTTACATCATACCTCTCTGGATTAAAGGTCAGGGTCAAATGGCGGTCTGAAAAAAAGAAGAAAAAAAAAACCGCGTGTTTTTTGTCATCGCTCAATTTTGCTAATGCAGAATCTCAAAGACCATTTGGCCTTCCAAGATGTTCTTGCATCATAATAGTGTGCCTGCACTGAAGTTGTGCACCTGATATTTGATTAGTGTCCTTGACCTACTTTTTTCTGATTGTGACCTAATTAACAAATAACACCAGTTTGAGCATAACTTGAATAATTTTCCTCCGATTTTCATGACGTTGAGTTTTTTTTGGATAGATTATAATCTATAATTATAGATGAGGACATTTTAACAATTTACTCTCTATCACTAAATGTTGAAGGTCAAGGTCATATGTTGGTCTGAAAAAAAATTCCCAGGCCAAGGGTCATTTGCTGGCAGATATCTCGTTTTACTAATGATATTTCAAACACCTAGCATTAAAGATGTTTTCTTCAAGTTGTATAATAATGGATAATTTAGAGCGTGAAGACCCACATTGAATTCCAAAGTCAACTTGCAAGTAATTGAAATGACCCTCAAATATTTTTAACACATTCAGGGTTACTAATAAATGATCATCCACACTTACGTTATGGCAAAGGTATTTGCGGATGTTAAAATTTTACAGATTAATTATCAGAACATGCTATTTAATCAAAAGTCCAGTGCCTGAAACAAAGGACAAAGGACAATTTTTATTGAGAATTTAATCCAATCAGCTTCCACGTCGAAAATTTTAATTAACCGCTTGTTGAATCAAAAGGTTATTTTAGAGCCTGGCAGCTGAATATGAAACATCACCGAGTTTAATAACTCATTGCAGTACTTATAGTGAAAAATAAATGGTATATGTACAGCGTATATAACCCAGCACCAACATAATGAATGCATGTTTACAACTGAATAACCTTTAATTATTTTTTTGTTTTGTATACTTAGTCGAGGCTCATGGAAGAGCTAGTATTAGTACACTGAACGGTTCAGGACACGAGGACAAAAGGAACAGCAGAGAGAGGGGGAAATACCAAGAGCAGAGTTGAAGGCCAAAATTGAGACAAACTTGGACAAACAATGGGTGTGGGGAGGAATGAGGGGCAGGAGAGGATGCATCAGGTGGACAAGATGGATACAGAAGGAAACTCTCAGGAGGAAAAACTGGAAATTTGGAAGTAAGAAGGATTGGGGTGGGGTTAATAAGGGTATAACAGATCATGGTTTTAGATTAGGGATGTTCTGAGATGAACAGCTGTCTTGAAGACCTGGAGGGAAGAATGAGATTGAAGAGAATGTGGAAGTTCGTTCCACAGGCAGGAAAAAAAAAGAGGAATTAATGAGTGGAGGTGAGCAGTGATCCTGGATTTAGGTAGTTTCACCAGAAGGGGGTTGATGGTGGACTGTGTGCCCCACAGAAACCTGGGGGAGGGGGGGCAGTGTACAGATCACAGAAAGAGCAGAGGGGGCAAGACCAAAGAGGAGGCAGTAGCAGACGGGGAGACCACCAAATATGGATTTAGATTATTGTGACCAAATATGGATTTAGATGAGCACACATTATTGAGGATCCATTATATTTGCAGTTGAATGAATCAGCTAAGTGTAATTGTGGATATTTTCTTGCCATGATAATTTCCTGGTTGGTACAAAACAAAACACAAAACTAAAGTATATGCACCGGAAGACATCTTGAGGATGTTTCGACAAATCAACCTTTATAATTCTCAGCTGCAGACCTTTTCCACATGTGACATCTCCTAAAGGACCGGATATCCACCATACAGCCCAGCAAGAACTCCAATCTAGCCTACTTACTCAGATAGCCTTCTAGCTCCCTCACAATTTCAGTAAGCACTGAAAATCTTTTTAAGACATTCAAATCATTGTTCTTTCTAGCTCCCTCACAATTTAAATAAGCACTGCACAAAAACTGTTACAATACGAGGAGAAGCACCTGCTCCATAAGGTCGTGCATCTTGCGGGACTGTGAGGCAAGGAGACCATGAAGCCGTTGGTTCCTTTGTCGCACCGTATCCAATTCTCGTTGTACCACCTGGCAGCTGTTTGGAAGTGTGAATCCAATGGAAGTGAGAAAGAACAATGATTTGATCTCACTTTTTTGGACTTCAATACAGTTAGCAGCTCCAAGCAGGTTTAAGACAAGCCATGGCAGTTTGTTGTACTTTAGCACTTTGTTCTATGCAAAAAACATTTTTTATTGAGGATCATTTGTCTGCTGAAAAGTGAGATTATCAGCTGATGGTTTGATCATGATAAATTTTTTTTAAAAAAAAGAAAAATGGTCAAATAAGAATCTGAAATTTCTTGTTCAGGGGTATTTGCAGTTTAATGAGGTTGTTATTCTCATACCTCTTTGAAGGTGAGGGGGGGATTTGGATGCTTACCTGGGGTCACAGATGCATGGCAATGTCAAAGCAGCTGTCAACCCAGACAGGAATTTCGAATTTGACCAGGATAAGGGCACACGATGGATGGTATGCAGTTTTATAAACGTTCCACGGGATCTTTAACAAGCAAATGTTCACAGACAGGACAGTGAGCTTAACTCATTGATGCAACAGCATAATCATGTCCTCCAAAGGACACCATACTCATCGATCCAACAACCGGCTTATGAAAGGCTAAGACGACAGTTTATTATTGAACCCAGACGAGACCGATTAAAGGCAAGGAAGCTACATCTAAGCTATCCTGTCAATCTGGTTAATTAGGCAGCAAGGCATTTCTTTTTGATAACTATTGCATTTCTAACCACATAATGAGGGTTGTTTTATTTTCTTACCTCAAGCATGTTTATCAGTGCCTAATCATCTGCTTTCCAGAGATATACTTCCAAATGCAAGTTTTTGGTGTCCGAAGGAAAAACCGAGGGATTTGCATTGGGACGGCTTTGCGACTTACTGGGTTTTACCTTTACACGGCAGGTTCACCTTTGCATTTTTAGAATTTTTGTTATTTTGATGAACTTGTGAAAGTATCTGCTCGATAGTTATTTGTCCAACTTCTCGTGGTTCCTACCTAGAGAAGCTAAATATCGGTACATATATCAAAGGGGATTGAAATGATTATGAAACCTTATGGATTGGTGTGATGACAATTTTGCTTGATTCGTAAATGTCAATTCCATTCATTTATTACATGGTACTTATTACCTCTGCCACCGAAGGTGGACAGAGTTAATGTTTTCACGCCTGTTACTTGGCGAAAAAATATTTTCGCCAAATATGTTTGTCTGTAGCATTTGTCTGTTTGTCTATCTGTCTGTCTGTCTGTCTGTCTGTCTGTCACACGATTTATGGCCACAGTTTTCAAGCAATCGTTCTGAATTTTTGTTGTGTATGTATGTGACCGGTCAAGGACAGCAATGCTTAATTTTGGTGAATATCCGAATCCGGATCTGGATCTGAGAATTTTTCAAGCGATTCTTCAGGCCTAAGTCACATTTGCCACGGCGGCCGTAGGGTCTACAAAATCTACGGCCACTAGCAATTATAGGGTGGCCGCAGTATTTCCACGGTCACACAATGTGGCAGTCACATATGTTTTTATTTTTCGGGGAGCTGCACGGCGTATTTATAAATTGTGGAGACCGAAAACGTGGGGGTGCCGTACGGTCTTTGATTCGATGTCGCACGGTGACCTTAGGGCGTTCCTGCGCGGCCATAAATTTTCAAGGCAGACGCAAGGTGCCCACAAGGCGACCGCAGGGGGACCGCAGGGGGGCCTAAGGCGAACGTGCGGCCAGACGGACGGTAACGAGTGGGTTCTTTTTTTTCTTTTTTTTAACCAGTTCTTTTGTTTCGGCTTGTCGAATTGCAACGGTGAACGTAGAAATGAAAAAAGTTATAACTCCGCGTTATAATTCCACGGCGACCCCTACGGCCTGTAAATAGCCAAACAGTGTAGGGCCACCCTGAGCCACCTCAGAAACGCTGCGGCCGCCACACGTTTCTGTCAATTCAGAGGGCGTACGGCCGCCGTATCCTCGCCGTAGAGCAAATGTGACTTAGGCCTCACCATTGAGAGATATGGCCAAAACAATATACTAGCATGATATCTCAAAAAGTTGTGGATGGATTCAGACAAAACTTGGTGGACATGTTGAGAATGACACTAGGAAGAATTGGTTCAATTTTGGTGAAGATCCAAATCCAGATCTGCATACGAGAATTATTTAATTTTTAACTGATTATATTTAACCTTACCATTGACAGATGGGGCTAAAAACGACATTGCATGATATCTCAAAAAGTTGTGGACGAATCCAGACGAAACTTGGTGGACGCGTTGGGTGTGTGACAATGACCAATTGATTCGATCTTAGTGAAGATCCGAGAATTTTGAAAATGTTTCTTCACCATTGAGAGATCGGGCTAAAAACGATATACAGTACGATATTTCAAAAATGTGTTGGGTCCGATATGTTCTCGTGGATCAGGCATTGCATGGCGGAGGTATACGCTCTACCGAGTGCCCTTCTAGTTGTAAAATGGAAATGCGATGTTACTTTTGGAAGATACAATTCCAATGTCTGACTTATTAGTTAAAGTCAGAAAACCAAAATCTTATATTCATCAGTTTATACCAGAACATCATGGAGCAAAATGTTACTAATCACAATGTTACTGTTCACACATACATGTCTTTTGTAGCTATGATGTCGAAGGAGCTGGCAATGAATAGCATGAAAAGATATTCGGACAATACATTATTTAACGCCAAATTCAAATCTGGACTCCCAGCATCAAAATGCAACGACTCAGTAACTCCAACCAGGCCACTGTCTTGTCCTTGCTTAACACGGATGGATCAATAACATTGTCAGAGAAGCACGCATCAACAAGATCGATGAAGTTATTGTGCATTAATTTTGTCTAAGGCCAAATAATTATGGTTAAAAGCAGAACCTGCCACGAATACACTGTAAGGAATTAAGAATTGCAACATCATGTAATTTCAGAACTCATAACCACAAGGGGAAAGAAAATGATGAACGGTTTATAAAACTCACCATTCTGAAGAGGAGGAATAAGATACGCTTGGGCGTGTCAATGGCATCAGGTCCACTTGTACTGTCTGCGTCGATTTATTGAGGAAGCTGCAGATTTTCAGTTCATCTGCACCCTGTATGGTATATGTACATCCACAGCACTGTTGCCACTCTGTGACGTCAGTATCATCGCACATAATTTACAGACACAGGTATGGTACACAATTACAGCACATTAGTGGATTTAGTTTTCAAAACATAACTTCAAGCAACAGTAAGCTAAGCTAGCTGTCCAGTCTTCTATTTCTTGCTGCAAATATCTATGGATGTAGAAACTTCAGTAATGAGTTTAGAAAATAATCAGCTATTGTGTGTCAGTACCCCGACTATGAATTCTAAATGTAAGGGGGCACTGCATCATGGCACAGCCATGCTCCATCCAGTAATGATGTTATAGCAGATGTAAATGAATGTATTGAATTCCAACTATGTGCCTGTCAGATGATGTTTACATTTGAATAGATGTCCTCAGCACACAAGAAAGTAAATAACAAACTTGTTTATCTCTCTTATAAAAGTTTCAACATCAACATGTCAGAACTTGAGTCCCATTAATCTTCAGCCAAGTTATTTGTTTTCAGTGGAATACTTTGAATATTCAAAAAGCAACATTGCATGTTTGAGGAATGAAGGAGGTTCAGGACAAAATGACAAAATTATAATGAGAGGTGAAGAGGAAGGAGGGATGAGGAAAGAGAAATGAAAAGCCTGAAAGTAAAAATACATTTTCTCAATCTCATAGTTTCACAAAGTATACAATCATACAGCAAGAAAACCTGTTCATCGTTGCAAATGACAATAACTTGAAGTACCTGAGCATTTTTGCTGGGTGAATGCATTGAAGTCATGTGACTATCGGTGTTCTTCGTCATTGCCGATGGCCTCTCTGATGTGGCATGACTCCCATTGTGATGAGTTGATTCTGCTGCATTGCCATTGACAAAAAGGTGATTCTCATTATTGCTGCTGCAAGATGAGTACAGATGGGTAGAGAGGGGTTGTTGCTCTTTCTCGTGGATTTGGGTGGTGGGTATTGTCCTAATCATTGGTGAAGCCTGTGGGCGAAACAACTGACCAGACTGTGCAAACTTTGCCTCCCTGGTGCTGCCAATGGTGTTAGTAAGAAAAGTCAGTCGACCAGTGGGAGACGGAAGGCTTTGAACCCAAACACTTCCAGCATTACGCTGCAGGAGTGAAGATACTTCATCACTTTGAACCTGCACAACAATTCAGATCAAACAAAAGCAAAGATAAATGGTTTTACATGAAGGACAAAATAATATCACAACTAATAATTAATTTGTACAGAATATTTTGCTTTAAATGTATCGTTGAAGCAGAAAAGCTTTGAGGAAAGAGGTCACATTACAACTGGGTTTTAAATAAATACAACAAAAACACAAAAATATTTGTCTCACTCACCACCTATTTTAACATCCAATTTTGATATGACCTCTTGGCCTGAGGAAGCCCACTGGGAAGAAGGTGAAACATCGCCTGAGACTGGAACTGTTTCTGCTTGTTTATTACTAGATTAGCAGGATAGATCGAGTTACATTTTTGGTTGGATGCTCCCTTTTCTTTTAAAACAATGTATACTCCCAACGGCCACGATACATATATTATATATATATATATATATATATATATATATTTATACATATATATACATAATAATAATAATAACAATAAGTCAGAGCAAACTAATAAATAAAACTGACCTCCACTATCCAATTTTGAAACAAATGGGAAGAGCAGGGTCAGCCTCGGCTATTATTGCCATTCGGGCTGTAATGGTGAGCATCGCCACTGATTATGACTCGCACGGTAAAACCGCATATTCCGCAAAGAACAACCATCCCTCTGCCACCCAAACGATTGGTCCTGCTACTGCAAACCATTCAGCCAGAAGGCACGTGATGTGGTCAGCGGGTAAATAGACATATGTGGAGTGTGACGAGCACTACCCCGATCTGCAATGGACTTAAAGTCCAACACCAAAGCGTCACCTCCAATCCAGAAGCCTCAGCATGACAACTGTATCAAACAGACAAAGAGTACATGCTCAATGTCAGTTAAACATCAAACGGAGCCACCTATCTGGATTTTGATGAATGTGGTCATCATTCGTTAGATATTTATCAGTACGCCATCCTGATTAGGGTAAATAAGCTCGAAATCCAGATAGGCAGAAATGTTGGTAAATCTGCAATGATTTCTCCTGTACACTAGTACACTCAAAGGCATTTTAAGCCCTTTTTGGACTTAGTCCAAAAAAAAGGGGGGCTTATGGATTTGGTCTCGATTTTCATGTCTGTGTGTGCTTGCATGCGTCTGCAACCCTATGTCAGACATGTATAGACTGATTTTATTCGTACTTGCCACAAAGACAAAATATGAATGGTGTTCATAAGAACAATTTTTTTTTTTCAAGAACAGATCCAAATGGCCGACTGGCGGCCATTTTAGTTGTAAAAATACCTGGTGTTGAACACTTCCTCAACCATTTCTCAGACAAGCATTTACCGATGTTGATCAAACTTGACATACAGAAAACAAATAATGGCTTATATAAGTACATAATTGTTTTTCGAGATCAGGTCCAAGATGGCCGACCGATGACCATTTGTTACTTTAATGTGTCCCCAACCATTTCTCAGACATGCAGTTTTGTTCAAACTTGACGCAGGCACAGTCCATGATGGCATACACGTGCCCCTTACTTTATTTTGTGATCTTATCAAAGATGGCTGACTGGTAGACTGGCAGGCATTTCCGTTGTAAAAAAAATCCCGGTATCGAACACGTCCTCAACCATTTCTCGGACATGCATTTACCAATCTTGTTAAAACTTGGCACACAGATAATGAATGATGGCTTACATAAGCAAGTCTTTTTTTTTTCCAGATCACAATCAAGATGGCTGACTGGTGGCCATTTTTGTTACTTAAACATGTGCCCAACCATTTCTCGGACATACATGGTCCAATTTTATTTAAACATGGCACTAGCACAATACACGATGGCGTACACTTGCATCTAACTGTATTTTGTGATCTGATCAAAGATGGCTGACTGGTAGACACGGGCCTTTTTAGATGTGAAATATGGACTAGCCCTTTAACTCTGTGCAGCAAAATTACTAAAACAACGTGGACTACAACATTTTATGTCTTTTTTCCTTGTTCCGTATGGTCCTCGATCCCAACATCAAGCGCTTTTACCATCCTTTCAATCATGGGACTGGCATGAGCGTTTTGCGCTTTGCGGAGCGGAACACTTGAACGGATATTTGACTCATGTTTACACAAATTTGATCAATTAATCCTGTAATGGCGGCCCACAGGTGCCGCACTTTCACTTCTTGCTGAAGTATCTAAAAACTTGATTTATTTTTTGCACAATGTCATTACCTTTGTCTGCCTTTTGGCACAATTAATTTTGCCCATAGTTTTGCATTTTGGTGCCATTATTAACTGTTGTGTGTCTACTAGATCTTGTCGATCTAGTATTACAGGATCTCCATATGTCATTTCCTATTTGATGACTATTTGTTATTTAATTTAGCTTCAGTCCCATATGCTGGTCTGATAAAATTAACGGTGCATGGGAAACAATAAAAGGCTCATAATTGGAGGTAATCGTACACACAGACAAAACAATGACTCATCTCAGCTCAAAAACCGCGATTGGCCAAAATTGTGCGTATTTGGGCCTCCGCCCCCCCCCCCCCTTTGAGAGGCCCAGAAATTTAATGTGCTGAATTGTACATGGTATAGGACAGCAGGAAGTTGCGATCGACATTTATAGAGGGAATGGTGAAAGCAGGAAAAAAGAATCACAATTTTCAAAGTGAATTTTTAATTACCTGATGGGAAGTTGTACTGGGGATGAGCAAGGCAGAAGAGTTTGATAACTGGGTCCCAATGCTTGAAGAACTTCCAGAAAAGGTGGAAGCTTTCTCACAGAGATCTGAGTTGTGAGGAAATGTCATGACCTTATCCAAAGGACTCATGGTAGGGCTGTTGCTTGGGCTTGTTGTTGACTTATAGGGACTCCCAACAGAGCTCGTAGTCGGACTCGAGGTGTTGCTCCAGCGTCTTCCAGCAGTGTGAATGAAACTGGTACATGGGCTGGCTGGAGGGCTGGTGAAGCTCGCTGAGCTCACACTTCTTTCCAGACTTCCCAACAGGGCCTCAGCTTTGGCCAACTCTTCCTGTGCAGACGACCATGAAACCAAATTATTTTAAAAGCAACCCATCTCACGAGCATGTATGGTTCACCTTTGAAAATCCAATAATTTCGAAAATACAAATGAAGGATGGCAGCTCACAGACAGGGCAATAGGAAGCATCCAGAAAAGCGAATTAATCAATTACACTGCAATTCGGTGGCAGTTTTAATAGTACCAAAACATTGCCACTGCCAAAAACATGGTTTTGTTTGCTCAGTGACGTTTTTAGCTTCTCTGGACAATGTTGCACAGAACACAAATTAAATTTCCTTTGCTTTTGTAGCAATACTTTCATGCTGATAATAGATTTTCTCATTATTCCCACTGAACGGGATCCTTAACTCCCTGACATTGCCAAAGTGGGAGGACCAGCCAAGTCACAAAGGTTCATTGTTACTTCGGCAATCAACATTCGGCAAGCCAACAAAAGCTCCCAACATCACTGTCATATAATACTCAAACAGGCAGCTCCTCAAACATGACCAATAAATCTCTGATGCATTCACTGTACAAATATCAAGGTGACGTTTTCATTCAGAAAACAATAATTCTTGAACTCCTGTAGTTTTGATGCAGATTAAGATTGAATAATTGGTGCCATAAGGGTTATGTGGGAAAATGTTCTGGTGTCTGCATTTGTGCACTGTGACGTTATCAATTGCATTATATAAATAATCTAAGTCTTGCTGGCAGTATAGCTTAGCCTTAGAGGTATGCACACTCGACTTGACTCTGAGCTATATAGCCTGGATTTGAATCTCAATCCATATATAAACTGTCACCCTCGTGTTCACAAGCAAGGTGATTGATTGATCAGTGTCTGTGGCGTCCCTCGGATGGACGTTAAACTGGGTGTCCCGTCTGCCGTGGGATCGTTAATGTCCACCATTGGTTGGTGGACATTAAAGATCCCACGGTGTCCTTTGTGAAGAGGACGTGAGCTATCGCCGACACCCTGAACCAATTCCAAATTCCGACTCTAACCTACTTAGTTGAACCTCAGTCTGGGCCAGCCAGTTCTTGAAAGGCTTGGGCCAAAAAATTTCGTCAGCCAACCCCACAGGAGGGAATAATTGTGCCTGTTGAAGAATCATTGTAATATAATTGTTTTGCATTGATTAACAGGTTGACAGAAAAGCTTGGAGGTTGTTTGCTCACCTTTGAGGTGTCCACCCTGGGTGGAATCCTGAACAGACATTCAAATATTGTCATCCTGGTGCTTTTCGGATAGGATATGCATCATTAATCAGAATGGATATTAAGCTGGCAGTGATGTCTTCTTGCGTTTAATTGTGAGTGTTAGAGATACCGTGGTACCTTTAAATACCAGTGGATCAATCTACGCTGGTACAATAGCTACATTGTACCATCCAGGTTCCTCCTGATGACTCCATCTTTGCTCTTACTTCCTCAGGTTCCTCCTGATGACTCCAATGCAGTATTTGGTTTTCCGTTTCATTATGTTTGTCTCATATCCTGATGCTGTGTAGACTGTGCTTCCCCGTTGACGGGCCTCTGGTTGCTTGTGCCTGTTGCTGAGTTTGAGCCTGCGGAGTAACTGCTGAAATCTATCTATCTAGGTTCTTCCCGACATCTTTGTTCTTTGTTCCTTTCACACTTCTTTACACTTTTTCACATTTTTCTTCATCGATTCGAATTCTTGCCTTTTCTTTTCTTTTATCTCTTTCACTCTTTATTTCTCTTTCTTTATCTATCTCTCAAAGGAGAAGTGAATTCTTCCAGAAATTTTTTGGTAAGGCTCACTTGGCTGTACCTGGGTGGGTTTGAGGGTTGAGGAGTAGCGGCTGAAACCCGAATCCTATCCAGGTTCTTCCTGATGACTCCATCTTTGCTCTTTACTCATTCACGTTCCATCTGATGACTTCAATGCAGTATTTGGTCTTCTGGTTGATTGATAATTCCTTCCTACCCTGGTTCAGGTCTCCTTCGGCAGTATCCCGTATTGGAGTAGTCACCTGTCCAGGGTTACCTCTCAGCTATGAAAGCATTCAGAAACACCTTTTAGGACGAGATATTGCATGCGCACGTACGTACGTATGCACGCACGCACACACACGTTCCTCCCCCCAATAAAACAATTACAATCATTAATGCAACATTAACCGCTAGATTCATCATGCATTAAGTTTAACATTAAAAGGATTTGTTATATAATACTAATTATGCAACACCGTATACTGTGGTTATAAAATTTACCATATTTTAATGCCAAATCTCAAAGTTGTATGGCAAAAGTACCAACTTTTGTGATTTATAGACAATTGACCAATTTCCCAACTGTCCTGATCATCAACTGGGCTCCATTTCTTCATCGAGGTTTCAACCCTTTCTTCCCAGAACCTCTCCAAATCATGATGTCACAACAGCACATCCAGAACCTCAGCTGTGTCCAAGCAGTCAGTCAATCTGGCAGTGCTACAGGTATTCTCGCTTTCTAACTAGATACAGGTATTCATAAATTATAGCTTTCACCTCCAGATAGATTGATCTTTATCTTCCTGGCTGGAGGCTTTCACACACACATGATGAGAACACCGTTTTAATTGTTTCCTAATAAAATAAAATAAACCCATTAGATTGAACTCACCTTAATAGCATCAATGTTCGTTTTCATTTTCAGACCAGGTGCTTTCTTTACAATAGAGTCAGAATTAACATCTCCAGTGAATGAATTGGACTGAGGAAACAAATTAGCGACAATAACAATGTCATCATAGCTTTTTGGCAAATACATCAAAGGTGAACATGAAGGCATTGGGGTTGTATAAATAGATATGAAATAATCGTGTTTTATCAATCCATAGTCATCAATAAGACTGACTGCTATGACATAGTTACGTGTTGTCTTCACTCAAATCATACTGTACACAAGGTAAGTATGAGTCCTCTGATGCTGCCATCACAAAATTGATGACATAAGAGATGTGGTGCTGCCAGCAATCATCATGTGACTGTTGGCAATTTGTGTTTTGAAAGCAGCTTGCCTCGTATGTATCAATCTCGTTGCTGTAGGGTCGTGAGGCATGCCACAGATCTTTATGCACTGCTCGTGGGCTGAGATGACTTGTCTGAAACATAAACATTTCAAATGTGTTCATGAAAAGTTTGGATTTTTAATCATAGGTTCCAAAGCTGTGAAGGTTAACAATGAGATTTAAATGACACAAGGAGGGAAGATTTTATTTTTCAAAGCAGTGGATTCTTAAGATACCCAACTGGGCAAAGTCCAACTGATAGGCTTCAGCCGCTATGACTATGTATAATACCCAAACCTTCTCATCGGTGTAACATATGAAATCTCATCTCATTAGTTGGTATCATATCAGTACACTCTTGAGACCAAGTTCTAAGATGTTTAAAAACTCCCTGACAAAACAGTTTATGACTCACAGAGGTGTTAGATTAAAGGCATGGTCTCCTGCAAACAATACTATAAAAGTGAATTTGTACATTTGTTTGTTTATATATGTTTCAAAAACTAAAAAAACTACTCAACCAAGTCCGACCAAATTTTGCATGTTGCCTAAGGGTACCCCAACTATGGTTTGTGTCTGGGTAACATATCTGGGGGAGCGGGTTCAAGGTGGGGGGAAGACCCCAATTCTCTCTATGTAAATGTGTATCGTATCGCGCCACCCGGTGGTATCCGGTATTAAAAATATTAGACAGGGTCAAATTTGGAAAAAAAAAAAATAAAAATGAACAATGGAAGCATTTCATGTTAATGTCAGGCACTCATTCTTACTGGATGGATTTTTGGTATGCTTAATCCAAATCAAGTGTTTACCAAACTTGATTTTGAGTTTTTAACCCTTTAATAGCCGACTGAAAATAATGACCGTTTTTCACAATATTCACTTGACTCATGCACTGGAGTTTTGATATTGTCAATAAAAATCTGTCACAAAACATCGTTTAGTCATGATAATTGGATAATCTGTACAGCATTGACCATAAATACGTGGTAAAATGTCTATTAGGAGCTAAAACATAGAGCGGGTTTCGGGATGTGCTGAAATTCTGGCTGTTTGACAATCTGACTGCAATGCAACCAAACGATTTCATGTTTTGTGAATTTGTTTCCTGACATGAGCCAGTCAAAAGTGTGTTTGATGATTCCATGATGTATGATGTTTGATGTTTGACGATACCATCTTGTTGCGGAGAGTAACAATAAAATTTTATCAATGGTCCAAAAACGCCCTACTCACTCAGATTCATCATATCTCGTGCTTACTTTGCATGTCATTTTTACCATGCAGTGCCAAGTAATGAATGTGTACGAGCATCCTAACTCCAGAATCAGCCATCATTCTCCTCTTTTGTATACATCACAAGGCTGCTGGTAGCATTATTGGCTGAGGGCACAGCCATGCCGCTGATGCAGTGCCCTTATTACCAGTACAGTGGTACTCATTTCACCAACTTCGGAAGGATGACAGGCTGAATCAACCACACCTGGTGTTAATTCAACGGCCAGGGGATCAAACTCGGGACCCCAAGATCCCAAGCCAGACACCCTAACCGCTAAGCCAACACCAGGCTTAGCTAAGTCATTATCTTTGTCTTTTACATATCAGTCTTTATTTCTCACAAAGCATGGCCCATGGAATGACCTTTTCCTACCTTTATTACAGCAACAAGCTCAAATGAGCTAAGATCCTCGTCCTCTTAATGATGACGTCATAAAAACGAATATGACGTCATTGTGATATATCAGGTTTGCGATAAATTATCTGTGCTAATGCCTGGCTTGATTCCCGCAAACAAATTTAAACAGCTTGCCTAGTTTCGGAGATAATAGTATCGGCGATTTCCATTAGCGGCGATATTATGATGTCAACTTTTTTTCTAGGAAGAATTTCAAAAATCGGAGATGGTTACTGCCTGCGCGTGGGCTTTCTGCATATACATGGCAAGTCTCACGAAGATCCGATGGAAACTCTGGGTTGTGAAACAAAAAATGTCAAAAAATAGGAATGACATCATAAAAATTGATATGACGTCATAGTGATGTATCATATGTGCAGTGCTTCATCTCTGCTAACGCCCTGTTCGATTCCCGCAAACAGAATTCAAAAAGTTTGCCTGGTTTCGGAGATAATTTTTTAGGCGATTTCCATTAGCGGAGAGATTTTGACGTCATAACTTTTTTTTTCTAGGAGGAATTTTCAAAATCGGAGATGGTTACTGTCTGCGCGGGGTATTTTTTACATATATACGCCAAGTTTCAGGAAGTTTCGATGAAAACTGTAGGTTGTGAAACAAAAAAGTCCACAAGAACAACAACGTGAGTAAGACTTAGAGATCCTCCACGAGGATCTAAAAATCTCACAGCACAACACATAAGCAGCAAGGATGGTTGCTGAACGTGAGGTTAGCCGACTTACAAGTAGATTGAAGATTACGTCAGGCAAATGATAGAGCGAATAGACAAGAATGTTTGTAAAGTACAACGTGCCAATTTTTGATTACATTTGTTAGCAAAGTGATGGGTAAAAATGGTGAGGATTCAAAATAAAATAGAAAATAAATAACAGATCATGTGAGCCAGTCATAGCACTCTCATTTTACCAGCCTCAACAGCGTAATGGTTGGAGCGTCCGTTCTGACTCTGGGAGGTTGGTTGTTCAAACCCTGGCCGAGTCACACCAAAGACTTTAAAAATGGTACAATCCTAATTTTAAATACTGTGACTTAGAAGGGAGAGGGGGAGGGTCCATAGCTAGACTGTGGTAAGTGTAGTATGGTCCGTGTGTTTCAAGTAGGTTAGAATGCCATGTTACAGGGGTCTGTCAAAGAAAGTCATTTGTTACACGTGGCGCTGAGGATGCAGCGTGTGTAATTTATAGACAGAATAAACAGGATAATTATGTATGCATATATACCTCTTGTCGGCGGGGCTAGGCGTGGACTTCCCATCCTCAGAGGCACACATGTAACAGGTGCGCAAAAAGGCCAATTGCGATCTCTCTGGCCAGCGTGTGCCAGCCATGGTGGCAAAGTGGGCTGTCGAGCCCGAAAGAAAAGGCGTACCTTTTATTTTATAGGGGCCGCCTATGTGGGCAGGACCCAAAAGGGAGAGTCCACCCAGGATAAGAGGAGAACTCAGTCATGAGGAGAGTAAACGTGCAAGAGGACACGAGAGAGTCCACAAGTTTGCAAATGAGTGGAGACTGGACAGTCCACGGAGAGAGTACCAGGAGAGGCTCGTAAGAGGACCAAGAGAGGCAAGTATGGCAGAAGAGGAAGCAGACTTCATTTGGAGGAGAAACTTCATGTGCGAGGAGGAAAAAGGAGAACCACGTGGCCTGGTGGAAGGCCTGGCATACCTATTGCTGGCTCTGAATTGTTACTACCTCTCGTCTCCCTCCTGGTCTCTAAAGTGGATACCATCGAGTCCTGCATCACCCTGCGCATCGTAGAGAAAAGGGAAGTCCCGCTTGCATTGTTGTTGTTTGTGAAAGTGTGAACTGTTGGTGCCTAGTGGATAGTATTTGAGATTTTATTTCCTCGTTGTATATAAGCTTGCGTTTCCCATTCTCCTTTTTCTGTCTTTTTGACTCACATAGTTTGTTCCATTATTATCGCGTCTTGTCGACCCTCTTCCCTGTGCTTTTTGTTCCAAAAATAAATCCTTTAAAAGGTAAGAATGTGTTTTAGCCATTTGCTTTCCGTGTGCGTTTCCCATCGTTTCGGCTCATTTGGATGACTTTGGTAAATAGTAAAATTGAACGCAGCACTTTAATAGACCGTTTGTACCATCTCTCAGACCATAAGGTCATGGCTCTGAGTAATTGCATACTTATGGACACTCGGACGTGACAATACATTTCATCATTAATTAATTAACCATCATTAGATTCTTATTATTATTTTTTTTAGTATTGTTACAGATTTCAGAATCCGGTCTGATGAATGCATCCACACATCCAGGTCCTCAGACAGTTATTCCCTTCAATGCATGTTCAGATTAGCCCCATCTCCATGTCTAATGGGATCTTAAATGTGATGTGTTGAGAAGGGTAAAGGATAGATCCCCTCTCTTATGGGAAGCTTTATTCTTTACAACAGACACGTTCACACAGATTTCTTTCACGAGCTCTGAAGTCCGCCCTCATTTTTCCTCAGCAACATTCTTTCGCGAGCTCCGACGCCCGCCTTTTTTGAGAGCCCCAATGGTCATCATGGTAACCATGCCCCAGTGGGGCGGGGTGAGCTTGGGGCGGACGGCACCCCGCGGAGACGGCCCGGGGATATTAAAACGAGCGAGAGAAAGTGTGAGGTACGTTCTGTGAGGAGAGAGACATTCTGAGGAGAAAAAGTGTGAAGAGAGAAAAAGTGTGAGGAGAGAAAGGAGAGGAAAAAGCAAAGGGCGAGAGAAGCGGGTGTCTGACCAGCGCCGACGAGACAATTTGCCCTTCAGAGTGCTTTGGCAAGCGAGCGTGTGGTGCGCATGTGGGTGTGAGCAGCGCCGCCAACAAGTGAGGCACGGGTCGATCACCAACAACACCAGGGTCTAAACCCGTGACGGACGATCTCGGTGCCCTCCAGACTTCGACTGGCGTTCAAGGCAAAGCTGGGTGCTGGCGACGGACGTGACACGCACACACGCATTTCAGGACGTTTTCGCTCCACAGACGACTTTCTGGTGAGCGAGACGATTCTTCTCCCCCTCAATGATCTGCTGGGTACCCTTGTCTGTGTTTAGCTGTAAGTAAGTCAACCCCCAATAGTCTTTCCTGGCATTTTGATTGATTTTGCTTTGAAATTCTTTATTTACTTCAGCAAATAAAAAGTTTTTTAAAAAAATTATTTTATTATTAATAAATTATTTGTCGATTTCCAACCTGTCCGTGTTTGTCCTTTCCTTCCATTGGTCTAGCATTGTTCGAACCGAGATACACTGGGAGGTAATTACCACAGATTTGACCAAAAAATCGTCGGCACGCACCGGCGGTTAAAACGCTCGGCCGCCCTAATTAAAATCTAATCAGATAACATTGGTGCTTTGCCGAAGGCGCGCTCCCCGCTCAGGTAACCACGTGACCTCTAGTTAAACGGAATAATTAGACGGCAGACACTGGAACTCGTGGTTGACTGGGTGGCATTCGTGGTTCTAAAACAACCCACCGTACCACAACGTTAATTGTGAGCGGTGGCCCCAGGTCAGGCTCTACCGAGGACAACCGGGGATTAATCCCCCTGAGTAACAACTGGTGTCTCGGTACCCGTGGCCACAACAGTATTTTACAGATAAAAATCGTTTTTTGTTTTTTTTCTTCAAGCCATGCATCCATGGAAAGACCAAATTAATCAGAAGCTGCATTTCAAATGGGAAAAGGTGACTTCTTGAAACAGAGAAGCAAAAAGAAGCACGATTAAGAAGAAATCTAGAAAAATAAGGCAAGAAGAAGAGCAAATTTGTCTGTGACCAATTTAAATGCATTTAGAGCACAAAACAGAGAAGCACAGCAGAGATTTGTTACTCAATAAAGGGATGATGAGAGGAAATTGCAAGGCAGACACAAAATGGTCTCCAGCATTAGTGAAGGTGGCATTCCGCTCTGCACTGGCAGCTTGCTGTCTAGCATGCCACTAGTCTATATCTATCATGGAGTATATGTAATATATATATATATATATCTCAAAGGTAGTTAGTACTCCGGATGTAGGGATGGCACGGGGAAAAAATGGCCGCCCATTCAAATGTATACAAAATGATATGCTTAAACACTTCTATAGTGATGTCATAAGCATTTAAAATGTCCAGCTTCAGTGGTTAAAAATGAAAAAAAAAATGTAGGGATGGAGTTCCTAAAAAATAAACAACCAAACAAGGTAGGGAGGATTGAGGAGGAATGACAAGGTAGGAATGACAGACAACACAATACACCACAATCCTTTTACGGATTGCCATCACGACATCTTTCAACATTTTCCCGTGTCAATCCAAAAGCAAATAAAATACACAATTACACCAACCCCCACTACAAATCTACAACTACTTCGAACATACACATCTCCATACAATTGTTACTATTGTCACCTACAACAAAATATGGAAAAAGGTGTACATTATATGATGTGAATAGTCTTTTCGTGGGTTGCTTATTTTGAATGTAAAAATAATATTTGCCTTTTCCCACATCGCCATCGACTCGTACATTCTCCTTCCCCCGATACAGTCATATAATATCTTCCCTTATGTCATATATATCTATATATACAGGGTGAGTCAAAAGTAGCGCCCGATTTCTG
>CM068963.1:105257309-105281209 GCA_035128595.1 Eptatretus atami
GATTGGACAGGGCCTTCATGGGGTCCGCCCTTTCCGGGTGGAGTTTCGGCCAGGCAGACAAGCCCGCCCACTCCACGCATGTGAGGACCCGCCAAGAAGGAACTACTGCAAGATTTTGCCTCTAGAAACGAGTCGCTGGTTAGAGCGAGTAGGCGGTGAAGCACTTGTCCAGCCCAAACGAGAGTAGCAAGCGAGAGGAAGGTACTGCGGCTCCAACAACAGGGAAATAAAATAAAAGGGAGAAATTATTTATAATCCTAACTAAAAGCCCATCGCAACGCACCCCCAGTGTCTTCCCACTACACACAAGGGAGGGATCTATCTGCACATATATTAATGGCATAACTAACTTCGGGACAACTGTATGTTTCTATGCATACGGTTCTGGAACCGTAAACAATATAATGTATATGTATGTGTATGTATGTATATGTATGTATATATATATATATAATATACATCATACACAACATATACATATATATTTCTATAAAATATACGTTTGGTACATTTCACCCCTCCCCCCCCCACCCACTTCCCACACCCCCATTTCCTCTTTACCACATCATGTAAAGAAATATGTAAATAACACCTCAGCCAGAATTATCAACAATAAACGAGAGTCGAGCCAGTCCGGCAGGACGGCATCGACATAGCGCACTTGCCTGTGAGCAGCCAAGACTGGGTTCGATTCCCGACCCAACCATAAACTGTCAGACTGATGCAGGCAGGGGTGTTGAACAGCTTTGCTGTTCATCTGACAACCCATTGGTTGAGTGTCTTTCGATGACGAGGAGCTACGTGGGCTATTGCTGGCACACTGTCCAAATTCCACATTCCCACTCCAATCGGCTTCAGTTAACGTGATACCAGGCCAACTATATCCTGAAATGCTTGAGCAAATGTTCGACGTTATTTTGAGTCGCTGATCCAAAACCATAATTTGTAATTCACTTTGGATGATGATGATGATGATGATAATGATGATAATAATGATGATGATGACGACGATGACAGAAAAGTAGAATAAAAGGGAAGAAGTCTATTATCAGAAAATTTCAAAGGTCTGACTAAATCATTGACTTTATTCTTCTCAAGTATTGGCTCCTTACTGCATGAAGCAACATTCTTCATCTTATCTACCTCCTTATAACTCTACTTCACCAACAAACCCCTTTATTAAAACACATTGCAAAATAATCCCCACTTCTCCCTGATGATACAACTTGTATCACAAGGAACTTGGATGTAGGCGGAGGCCATTTGGCCCGTAATGTCTGCGCTTTATCCGCGCCCCATAAATCAGTTATTTATTCAATTTTTAAAAAGCATTGATAGAATTAAACCAAGAAAGCCTTCACTATTAATATTTTAGTTGGTGCTAGCATTGTTCTCTGCACAAAGTTGCATAAAACCTCCAACCGAAGAATACCATTGAGTAGGGTAAGGTTGACCAACACAGAGTGGCAGCCAAGTTGCAATTGTTCTTTAACAATCACTGCAATTGGAGGAAATTTAAAGGTATTAAACTTAGGAACTCCCAATCTTATAAAGTTTAACACTTTAAAACTTCTTCCAATTGAAGCGATTGGGAAGTAGAAATTACAATGATGGTGGAGGAAAAATCTTGGGTGCCATCCCATCCTGGGCATCCTTCCCATATTCTACACAGGGGTCGATCAACAAGTCTGTAGTCTAACTTAAAAGTGGAAATACAAAATAATGGTGAATGGGTGAGGTTAAAAGGTCAAAATTTGGCAAAAGACAGACAAGGTAGAAAAAGAGTAAAACAGAATAAATATTCATAGCTTCACTATTTTTGTTCATCGACCTTTGTGCTTCACTGATTATTTACTGATTATTCTCAAATTACCATTACTGATGGTAAAACAAATGTGTGAGTTACTAAATAATGTTTAATTAACCCCACCACTGAAGGCGGACAGTGGTTATGTTTTCACCCGCGTTCGTTTGTTTGTCTGTGAGCAGGATATGTCAAAATGGTATGGATGGATTGGGACGAAACGTGGTGCACAGCTTGGGTATGTGATGAGGGCGAATTGATTCGATTTTGGTGAAGATCCGCACCAGGATGTTTTTTTTAAAAAAAAGTGATTCTTCATAATCAAATGGAAAGCAAAACACAACATTGGAGTCATCAGAAGGAACCCGAATAAGCAAAGATGGAGTCAACAGGAGGAACTTGGATAGGATTCGGGTTTCAGCCACTACTCCACAATCCTCAAACCCATCCAGGTGCAGACAAGTGAGGCTTACAGAAAAATTTCTGCAATAATTCACTTCTAGACAGATATAGAAAGAAAGATAAATAAATATAAAGCAATAATTAGAATGAATAAAGAGAAATGTGAAAAAGTAGAAAGAAGTGTGAAAGGAACAAAGAACAAAGATGTCGTACAGATAGATTTCAGCAGTTACTCCCCAGGCTCATACACAGCAACAGGTACAAGCTATCAGAGGTCCGTCAGTGAGGAAGCACATCAATTGGTGAAAGATAGGGCCAAAACTGATATATAGCATAATATTTCGAAAAATTTTGGTCAGTTGATGACAAAACTTAGTTGATGAGTTGGGTGGTTCACCAGAAGAAGCCGATTAGATTTCGGTTCAGGTCCAGATGCAGATCCACCGTATCAGTGGAAGACAACACGTAAACTAGTCAACCTGGCGGAGGTATGTGTTCCATTGACTGCCGTTATAACTTACAATGTTATCGTTCACAGTTTATTAAACTTGCTACACCTGTCTCCCTCCCCGATCCACCACCCACCACCAGCACGTGATAACACAAAGTACTGTACTGCTATTTACATCACTATTAAAACATCAACAATTCATTTGACAAAACTCAGGAGGTTTTGAAACAATACCAAAACGAATGAAAAGGCAAATTATATTAGTGTAAATACAATGGAAGATATTCACTTACCCTTGATGGTGACGTTTTGACAAAGTCCCTGAAATAGAACACATTGAGATGGTTGTTAGATCAATACCGTTGTGTGTGTGTGTGTGTGTGTGTGGGTGTGTGGTGTGTTGTGTGTGTGGTTGTGTGTGGTTATTTCCATTGCACGCTTGACTCGGTCAATTCAGTCCATTAACAATCATATATATATATATATATATATAATGAAAATGGCAGAGAGTAGAGATGTGATTTTAAAAAAATATTACGAAGCATACCTATCCAGTGATATGATAAGCATTTATGAGCCGATACACTGTTTGACTTTTATGTTTGAATATGACAGACTTGGTGTCAATTGACTTGATCAATTACACATACGCTATCAATTATATGATTACTGATGTGTCATATTACAATTTGGGTCACAATTTTGCCAGAAGAGTTATATCCCAAATTGTAATTGACCCAAAGTGAAATGTATGACATATCAGATGCAAGTGAAAAATAATTCAATATACAGTCATGGTATGTGTTGGTAAACAGTGTTAGGATGCTGTGACAATATAAATGAGAAACATCACCAATCTATACAGCAGTAAAGGCAACAATGTATACAACAGGTGAAGTGCATTATATATACATATAAATATGACATCTCCCATGCTCCTCGAGCCGAAACTGCTGCATAAAGCAACCAAGAAGGCCTGCACAAGGTAAGCGCTTTGCTGTGTCAAACCATTCCCAGAGTTTCTCCATAACTATAAAGACGTTCACACATCATACACACATGAAAATCCCAACTATACACTCCCTCAGCTGCTGGACCGGTTTCATTGCTTATTGGCGAATTATCAGCGACAGCACAGACAGCAATGCATATCAATGAGGTTCCCAAGCATGTACCATGTGCAAATGTCAAAAGCAGTTGCTTTACGCAGTGGTTTCAGCTGGAGGAGCATGGGAGGTGTCAATTTATTTTTATAATCCTAGCCACCTGGGTTTAGTTGATTAGGTAAGAGCTGATTGGCTATTTCTTCCATTCATAGGTGAGAGATGTGGGTGGGTCTTTCTTTCACATATATATCTATAACAATAACAAACAAACAACAAACAATATATATATATATATATATAATCTATAACATAAAAACAATATATATATTTATATATCTATACAATAACAACAATATATATATATATTTATATATATAATATCTATAACAATAACAACAATATATATATATTATTATATATATATAATATATAACAAAAATATATATATATTGTTGCGAATTTGGAAGCCATGAGCACACAGACATTCAGGTTCCTATAGATTAGTTATCTCGGTAAGTACGTGTTTCATAGATAGCCCTTTCCCGAGTCTAACGGGTAATTAAATGTTCCTGCGCTGTGATTTATTATAATAGTCAGGTTTTCTTTTAGTTCATTTTTACACCAGCGCACCGACATTACCGCGACCACACCGCATGCCCTCGCCTGCATTCGCTTCCTCCACCTGGCCAATCTCGGGGTTTGCCGCCCGTTTTGGCGAATGAGAGGAATGCGAGGGCGCATGCGCAGAAGGTCGTCTGGTGTGAAGAGGCGGAGCTCGGGGAGTGGCCAAGCAGCGGCCCTCGACCAATTGAGATGAAGCGGTAGGCGGAGCCACGAAACTCCCCCGCTGGAGACTCTGCCAGAGGGATGGGAGTGCCCGCCCACCGGCGCCTGTCCAATGGCGAGCGGACAAGGAGTCGAACGATGTTTCCTGTCCAATGGGAGCGAGTGGGAGGAGACAAGCGTTCGACTGAGCAGGAGGGGGGCGGATATAAGGGTCCTGAGGAGATTATCGGGGTCAGCTCTCTTGAAGTTGCTCTGGTACAGTTCTGTCCTCTCCTCCCGCTTCTTCGCTTCCTGGCTCATCACTTTGGCCTCTCCGGCGCCTGGCCTCGTCCCGGCTCCAGAGCCTATGTCTCGTCCCTTTGCGCCTGGCTAGTACGGCGACACCAGCCCCAAGAGAAGGGACGTCCAGGCGCGCTACGCGCAAGTAGCCTGCACCCCCTGGCTCTCACAGCCGGACTGTCCTCCTGGCTGGAGAGCCACAATAAAGAACCAAGAGGGTCCATTTCTGTCTGTGTGTGTGTCCGTGGGCCCGTCTGATAAGTGGTGAACTGTTAAGTGCTTTTGCCTGTATATTATTTGCCTTGCTTCATATTCGGTATAGCTCTCCTCTTGCGTGCTCCCCTAGTCCCCCATCTTTGGTAAATAAACATACCCAATTGTTTAAAGGTACTCAGCTCGTCATGTCATTTCTCCATTGACTGGGTGTGTCGTGCGTGTGGGAAAGTGAGCAGTCATTGCCGCTATAACGGAGTAACTGGATAATCGGGCCGGCGGAATTCGGCGATTATAAAACCGCTCGGCATCGCACAAGGAACGGGCTCGCTTAAGCGGCTCGCTTCCGTACCAGTTCCGTCGAGGGTGAAATACCCCGGTAGCTTGATCACGTGGGTACTTAGGTAAATTGAAGTTGGCAATCGACCCTACCCCACGTGGTCTCCCCATTGGCGTATTTCGGTCCAAAATAACCAGGACCCGCCGACCTCGGACTTCTCCGGGCTGGCGATCTGCAATTCCGGGCGATCGAGCCGAGGCGGCCCCACTGCTCCATCGAGGGTCGTGCTCGTGGCGACGTGCCGGCGAAACCACAACAATATATATATAACAATAACAAACAATATATATATATATATATGTATATATATATATATTGTTACGGCCCTGGGGTTTGAAGCTTGCCACGAGAGGAAGCACTCAAGTTTCTCCCTAACATTCCGTCCTGAGGCCACTGACCACAGATAACTCCATGGTCCAACGGGCTGTAGTTCTTACACAGTAACTGCTTGACTTTGACTACCTGCCTAGCAGGGTTATGCATTGATGTTTCTACGATACCTTTCTGTAGGCACAGCAACCTAACTTAATGCGACACCCTCAGTGCCACACTTGGTGATCTTCTGCTGAGCAGAACATGTAGGTGCAGCACCGGCTAACAGAGCAAATCAGGTGGGGTACAACTTCCCGTCTAACTATACTTGTGCACTGTTGGAACAATGAAGGAAAGGACAACCGAGTCAGATTTGAAATAACAACAAACAATTATTTATTTACACACATAAGCAATCATTTAAAAGTGAGTACTGACAGGAGAGGAAGCAAAATGCACATAACAGCAGATTTAACCATAACACATATTATTTCTTATACAATCTTATTTACACAACAAAGCCTGGTGTTGGCTTAGTGGTTAGGGTGGCTGGCTTGGGATCTTAGGGTCCCGAGTGCGAGCCACTGTTTTTATCATTGAATTAACACCAGGTGGGGTTGACTCAGCCTGTCATCCTTCTGAAGTCGGTAAAATGAGCACAGGTGGTACTGGTGCTAGGGGCACTGCATCAGCAGCATAGCTGCGCCCTCAACCAGTGATATAACCAACAGCCATAGGCTGCACGGGAAGAAGAACAAGAAGAAGACTTACACATGAGACATGGCCATCATTCAATCAGGGGAGAAGAAGAAAACAAGAATATATGTATATTTTGTATGCAGCCACAGGCTGCTGGTTGCATCATTGCTGGGGGTGCAGCTGTGCCGCTGATGCAGTGCCCCCGTTTCCAGTAAGCTGTTACACATTTTGCCGACCTCTGAAGGATGACCGCCTGAGTCAACTCACCTGGTGTTATGTAACGGTACGACAGGTGCTCAAACTCAATACTCAAGCATCTTAAGCCAATCACCTTAACCATTAAGCAAACACCAGCTTCAGTACACAAGATGATAAACGATCAAATAAATACAGAATTTGTAAACTCTGGTTTTCAACATTGCAATGTCTTCCTTGAAGTTATTAATTGGTGTTTTTTATGTCGATTATTTTCCTTTTCACACAAATGCATAGAGTAACAAGACAGAGCATTGAACAATGCCAAGCCTTTCTGGGGGTATATGGATTATATTTTTTGTAATCAAAATTTATAACTATTTCAATGTTGTACAACGCTTTTGTCCGCCAATTTTGACAGAATCTTGAAAATGCTGTCACAATGAATGATATAAATTACAAAACATCTCGATGCAGACAAACACGCTCAGCAGTGGACACAGCAAACTTGTTCATAATCCATATTCAAGGTTTAAAATCATTTAATGGTTCATTATACTGAACATAAAACGGTTCCAGTCAAATTCGACAACTTTGTTGAACTGTCCCACTGAGGCCTTCCGGGTGTGCGAGTCGGGTTTGACTAGCCGGCTCTAAATGTGACTGATGCTGCTCGAGCCCGTGGTTCTCGGTACACTGCGAGACCCGAGAGAAATGCCGTGAATGTCATTTTGAAACACAATTCGATGTGGTCGAAGGTGCTGCACAAAATCTGTGCATTCTCCACCTGTTTTGATGAAACGTGCAGAGTGTGGCTGGGATATATGGATTATGTAAGATCTAAGGATGAATGATCTATACTAAAGTAGATCAGAATTATGGACTCACTCACATACTCACCCACCGACACACAGATCGATTGCAATAACCTCTCTCACATCCATGAGGCCTTAGGGAACAGGCCTCAATATCAAGTTAATGAACTTCCATCTTACAGACGTCACGTATGATTAGTCCATTTTGACATGGTCACTCTGGTTGAACCACATGCAGTAACACAATTTGACGTCACAAAATACACATCAAGCTTTTAGAATCGTTTAAATATATATATGTTATTTAATTTTGTTGGTATTTGACTCGCATTTGACTCGCAGGTTTACCTTTCCTGCCCTCTTCTTCATGTTATAAAAGTTATCTCCTCCAAATTTCCTTTCCCTTCTCTCCCCACTCCTTCCACACTATGCAACCCTCCTTTCATTCTAATATACTACCTTTGTATTTTTACACCTGTCACCGAAGGTGGGCAGAGGTTTTGTTTTCAACTCTGTCTGTCTGTCTGTCTGTGAGCAAGATATCTCAAAAAGTTGTAGACGGATTCAGACGAAATTTGGTGGACACATTCGGTGTGAGACAAGGACGAATTGATGAGATTTTGGTGAAGATCCTGATCCGGATCCAAATTTTAAAAAAAATGATTCTTCATCATGAAAAGATGGGGCCAAAAACAATATATTGCACGATATCTCAAAAATTTGTGGACGGATTACAACAAAACGAGGTGGATCAGTTGGGTAGGTGACAAGAACAAGTCCATTCGAATTTGGTTCAAGCCTCGATCCAGATTTGGCCCATCAGTGGGATACAAAACGTAAACTGTTCAGCCTGGCGGAGGTATGCGCTCCACTGAGCGCTGTTCTCGTTCTTCTCTATTTTTCTCACTTTTATTTCTCAAGCACCTCCTTCCACCCCTTCCCCTTCACCTTGCGTACGTAAAACATAGATGACCTCATAAGTATTCATTAAAAAAGAAAAAGAAAAATGTAATCATGAAATGCCAAAAATTAAGTTCCAAAGTAGACAATTTTTTTTAAACACTAAGCTTTACTAGAAGAGCATCAAAAGCGTTTGTGTGTCACAGTTGTGCCTGATGTAGACCGAAACAAGAAGGCCGTTAAAATTCCTCATATGGTTGATTAAACAATTCCTGTTGCAAGATTATTAGTTTTGTCCCAACACTATGGTGAGTATTTGAGACGAATTTTTTTCTTTTTTTTTCCTTTTTAAGATCGAAACACATTCGAATCTCCTTTTAAGAGCGGCTAATTGGTGAGAATGCTTTCACGTCATGCATTTGCTTCACCGAGAAGAAAGCGGCTTCTGTTTTCACCTGGAATGACCCGCAAACCCCTCGGTAATAGAGTCGTCATTTTGTCGAGTGGGTACCAAGTTTGTACTTTGGTGTTGAATTCCTCTCATCCAGAGCTGCGGTTTGGCCTGTACAAAGGTCACACCCAATCCCTTACAGGTGCAAAATCGAAATACGAATTACAGGGTTTAAACATCACGTGACTGATTCTGGTGGGGTGGGGGGGGGGGGTGGAAGAAGCGTTCCACTGCAACATAAACTGATTTATGATTTCATGTGGAAGAAACATTGACATTATTTGGGGAGTGAGGGTGGTGCTTCTTACTGGTGTGGGGTTTGATCCAACCAGGGCCTTTGCAGATCCAACGCTTCCGGTTTCTTTCGCCGCTGGAGAGAAATAGAAAAACAGGACATCATACATAAATGTACCATGAAACCTCTTAACCTCTTTTATATAATCTTTGTACACAGATATTAATGTTGGTGTTTATTAAGGCTCAACCTAATTAAGCTGCTCTATCATAACTGACTCAACCCCAATATTTTGAAAGCATACCTGTGGGATGCCAGAGCAGTCCCCCAGTTTTACCACTCCATTCACGTTCCCTTTTTCCTTCTTACATGTCATAGATGGGTTATCTGTGTACATGCTGTAATCCTTTAAGACCTTCATCCTTACATTTGTAAAGAGATGGACACAAGCACAATGAAACAGGATTGACATTATTTGGGAGATAGTGAAACAAAACTGCTTGATGGGGCATCAGAATTGAAGAAATGAAAAGTGTGTGTGTGTGTGTGTGTCATTTATTTCCATCACATGTTTGAGCAGGTCAAATCAAGCTTGAATAATTGTAGCATCGAGCACTCAAAGCACCTGAAAGCACAAGCTCTGTACTTGGTACCTTTACGGAAATGACGACCAAATCCATGAAGGATAACCTCAGCGCTAGCAGAACATTAACACAGATTCCCTTGCCTATGCCACACCAACTGTCACAGTGGAAACTTGGGCCGAGTTGATTTTGAGGTCTCTTTTTCCTTTTATTTATACTCCATAAAAGCTAGCACTTCATATGTTGCTCTCCTAGCACGTGCCTCTGACAACTACCAGAGTGTGAGACAATTTTAACGTCCACTTAACTGGATTTTGGAAACCCACTGGAGTTGGAATCCTCGACTCTTCGTGTGCCTGGTTCCTATGCTGCCGTGGCCACCCACACACTAAGTGCGATACCTCGCTCGGCCAACACACCTGAAGAGCTCAAGTTTGAGCATATGCTTGGGAAGTGCATGCAGGTGTTTTACAGGTCCGACAATCCAAGTCACAGGAAGTCAGCATCCGTCTAGCCCAGTGCCAACCTGGTTCTGGTCAGGAGAAGATAGTCTCCTCACTTTCACTGAATCAATGTAGCCATGCCCAGATTGAAGCATTCTGGAACTGTGGAACCAGGTGTGGGGCTGCGGTGTTTCTGATGACCATGCTCATCCACTTTCAAACCATGCTATTTGCTGACAATTCATGCAATATATGTGCGGATACCCTCTCCACATCAGCAATCAAGTGTATTATTATCTCGCAGGCATACTCAAATCTCTTTCCTGCACCATACTCCATTTCCAGGACTGCCCTGAAAGAAGAGCCATCAGACTCTTTCTCTTTGTAAAGTCTGTTCCTCCACATGATAGAGAAAATGAGATAGGGTTTACACAATCCACTCTTCTTAACACTGGTGTATATAAACGAGTTCAACCTATCCCCTTCACAACATCAGCCAGCCAAAGAGTCCATCCCACAGGATAGTTCCTTACAAGGCAATAACCCCCTTCAGACTGAACCTCGATCCCCAAGTCCTTTCGATTGTTGTACAGTGACATCATTCTTAGGTTTAAATGTGCCCCGAGGTGGTATATCTGCGACACATCCAACATGTCGTGATTGGCCTTTCCATCAATCAATATTGTTTTGCAACATTGACAGCAAGACCCGAGGTTCCAACCCTGCCTTCGGCAGAATCCACCAGTAACTCTAATCCTCCAGTTCTTGATGCCATCTCATCAGCAAAGGTGAGTGCTAGGAATCAATTCAAGTGGTGCATTTGTAATAATAAAACTGACCTCATATATTTGTAATAATAAAAAGGTATACGATTTGGGTGGCCATGGTTCACTGAAGGCACGGTCAAAGTTGGCATTTCTCTCACTTTACAAGAGTTGAAATCCTTCAATGTAAAATGGGGAAAAAAACTCGGCTAAAAATAATCGAAAGAGGTCCATTCCTAATTTTTATGATTTTTATTTTTTTTGCAAGATTCATTGCGGCTGCATCTCTCGCAGGAGGAATTTCAGTAGAAGTAAAAACTATAAATGAAAGAAAGGCCCAACAATAAGCCCAATATGAGACCCAATGGCACGGGAGAGAGATATAAAGATAACTCAGAAATCCAGAGGCTTTTGTAGAATTTGTTTTAAAATCTGAAAGTTTCCCTGATAAAACTTGATGTCAATTGGAGACGTGCAGATTCCCAAAGCTGAAAATGGTGTTAAACTCCTAAATGGCAGTTATGGTCTTTATCCAAGATAAATGATAAAGATCAATTGAGAAATGGCTGAAATTGTGGCAAGGAATAGGGACGGCATCAAATGTTGAACTTGAAAAAAAAATCTGCAACAAACTAGACTTGGAAGATGTAATTATTTTCAGGAAATGTGAAATACCGTACTTGCATTTCCAAGAAATAACGAAAACAGAATTCTATACTTGGAGTATCCAAAATTACTCTCATTATCGATAACAATTCTGCCAATGATCATGATAACTGGAATTATCGATAACAATTGTGCCAATGATCATGATAACTGGTATTATCGATAACAATTGTGCCATAATGATCATGATAACTGGTTTATCGTAACAATTGTGCCAGATGATCATGATAACTGGTATTATCGATAAAATTCTCCCAATGATCATGATAACTGGTATTATCGAAAACAATCTTCCCAATGATCATGATGGCTGGTATTATCGATAACAATTCTCCAATGATTATGATAACTGGTATTATCGATAACAATTCTCCCAATGATCATGATAACTGGTATTATTGATAACAATTTCTGCCAATGATCATGATAACTGGTAATACGATAACAATTCTGCCAATGATCATGATAACTGGTATTATCGATAACAATTCTGCCAATGATCATGATAACTGGTATTATCTATAACATTCTGCCAATGATCATGATAACTGGTATTATCTATAACAATTCTGCCAATGATCATGATAACTGGTATTATCGATAACAATTCTCCCAATGATCATGATAACTGGTATTATCGATAACAATCTCCCATGATTAGGATAACTGGTATTATCTATAACAATTCTGCCAATGATCATGATAACTGGTATTATCGATAACAATTCTGCCAATGATCATGATAACTGGTATTATCGATAACATTCTGCCAATGATCATGATAACTGGTATTATCTATAACAATTCTGCCAATGATCATGATAACTGGTATTATCTATACAATTCTGCCAATGATCATGATAACTGGTATTATCGATAACAATTCTCCAATGATCATGATGACTGGTATTATCGATAACAATTCTGCCAATGATCATGATAACTGGTATTATCGATAACAATTCTCCAATGATTATGATAACTGGTATTATCTATAACAATTCTGCCAAGGATCATAATAACTGGTATTATCGATAACAATTCTCCCAATGATTATGATAACTGGTATTATCTTATACAATTCTGCCAATGATCATGATAACTGGTATTATCGATAACAATTCTGCCAATGATCATGATAACTGTATTATCAATACAATCTCCCATGATTAGGATAACTGGTATTATCTATAACAATTGTGCCAATGATCATGATAACTGGTATTATCGATAACAATTCTACCAATGATCATGATAACTGGTATTATCGATAACAATAACAATTATCCCAATTATTATAACTGTATTATAGATAAAATTCTGCCAATGATCATGATAACTGGTATTATCAACAACAATTATGCCAATGATCATAATAACTGGTATTATCGATACATAACATTCTGCCAATGATCATGATATCCATGATATCCAATGATCATGATATCCCATCATGAGCAATTATCCCAATTATTATAACTGTGTATTATAGATAACAATTCTGCCAATGATCATGATAACTGGTATTATCAACAACAATTCTGCCAATGATCATAATAACTGGTATAATCGATAACAATTCTCCCAATGATTATGATAACTGGTTTTTTTATTATGATAACAATTCTCCCAATGATCAAGATAACGGGTATTATCAACAACAATTCTCCCAATGATCATGATAACTGGTATTATCGATAACAATTCTCCCAGTGATTATAACTGATATTATCGATAACAATTATCCCATTGATTATGATAACTGGTATTATTTTGATAGCAATATTATTTTGATACCCCCTTTTGAAACTGAAATTCCTTCCCACAGGTATTCATCAGACATGACAGTAACAATATTTTAATTCCAAATGTTGCAGACAATATGGCACTTTCGAAACGATGTATGAATGCTGAATGAGGCCTTTCGCACACGTGCTGCAGGTGTATTTACACTGGTTCAGTTTTGTTCGCCAGGCACTTTTAACCTGCCTTTACAAGCGTGAAATCTGTAATTCAAATTGGTATTTAAACATAGTTTCAGAATTCAGACAAAAAATGGTAATTTCAGAATGGTTACCATAATTGTCCTCTTCCTGAATACAAATTAGACTCATCAGGATATAGGATATACGAGAAATGTCCGTGGATGATTGGAGTCACATTCCTCTCATTCCCTGTTTATACAATTAACTAGCGGTGGCCGTGGTTATCTCTCTCACACGCACGCACACACACACATACACACACACACTTCTCCTTTCACCAACAGATGCAAAAATTGAATATAATTTATCGTGTGGTGGCCCTGGAACAATTGGTTAGGGCCCTGGTGGCCCTAACCCTAACCCTAGAACCAAACACAAAGTACACATTTATAACGGCACTCAGAGCCCACACAACTCCTACTCCCACCCGCCCCCTCCTCCCAAACATGATTAATAGTAAATTGACAAGCTCCAGATAAGACCTTCCCTTCGGAAGGAAACACGAAGGTTTGATTAGAACTCGCCAATCTACGAACCTTCGGCCTTTAACGGGCCCATGTCGTTGGAAGGTTTTGCAATACGGACTGCAACATATCAACTTTGACGAGTTGATCAGGAAGTTCTCCAACTGTTTCGTTGTGCAGACACATCCCTTTCTCACGGGTATGCTTACACGTACTTTCGGCTTCTTTAAAAGTTTTTTGTCGTTGCATCATTCTACAATCCTTACCTGGCAGGCATGAAATACAGTATGTCCAAGCCCCTAAATGACTTTGCTACTTGGGGTTTCTGTGCTTGCGTGTCGATCAATCTGAGGCCGATTACAACATTTCAAAAGGGCCATATTATGTGTGTTCATTACATTCTTCTAAACAATTGATTGTTCATTTGCAACAACGTTCGTAATCCATTATAAATGGCTTCTGTCAAAAAGATGGTTCCACTTTTTGGGGTATTCGTATTCTGGTGTTCTGCTCGAAGTCAGGTTCAGTACTGCCGAAGCAATTTCTTGGCAAGGGTTACACTGGGTGGTTTGCCGTTGTCTTCCCAGCAATTAGGGCAGGAATTTGGCCATGGTGCCGGCGATAGTTCGTCTACTCTTCGCGAAGGACACAGTGGCGTCTTCAACATCCACCAACTAAAGCTGTCAGACGGGATGCCCAATTTCATGTCCATCCGAGCGACGGCACGCACATTGATGAATCAACCTGCCTGTGAAACACCAGGATGAGAGTTTATAGCTAGGCCAAGATTCAAACCCAGGCAAGACGGTGAGTGTGCACACCTCTAGGACATCATGCCAGCCCATATATAACATCGCAAGCTATTCATCAGACACTTCACAATTATGTTAGAGCTTCTAGGGGATTTTTACAGGTTTTTCCAAAGCATCTTTCATTGGTCCGATAATGATAAGCCAGATCAACCCGTGCGTTAAACCCGATGGCCTGTCCGTTCCACAACTGAGAGTATTCATTTACTGAAAATATTGATTTCCATGAACTTTCTCAAACTTAATTCTGCTCAGACTGCCAATCTCATCTTTGGCCGCTCGTCTATATTTAAAAGCTTCAACGCCATGGAGTTACACTTGGGGACAATCACCTGTTCTGTTTCCATGGTTTCAAATCCTGGTGTCATGATGGACCCCAAATTTTTCCTATATTCTGCATATTGCTAAAATGTGGGAATCTATTTTCTTCCATCTGCACAATATGACCCAAATCCACTCAAGCTTAACTCCGAGGAATGCTGGTTCTCGCTCTCTGAACATCACTCTTGGATTACTGTAACTCACCGTTAGCAGGGTTGCCCGCTTCTCTCAAACCCGAACGATGCATTCACAGTACGACTGCAATGCTAGTAGTTTAAACTCATAAATTTGATGATATCATTCGAAAGAGAACTTCGCTGGTTCTTTCGCTGAACTTTGCTGGAGAACTTCTCTCTCGAAAGAGAACTTCGCTGGCTCTCAAAAAAACAGTTGACATGGAGCAATTAAAATATTGTGACAATAACCTGGAACGCCAAACAAATTGGTTCCTGCCAATACATTTCTGATGGAAAAGACATCTTCCACCAATGCAAGAGAAATAGAATCAAACACTCATTTAAAACCCTTCGTAGTTCCTCGCACGAAGATGAAGAATTTTGACGATCGAGCATTCTTCAGATTACTTTGGTTGATCGATCGCTCTTACCTAGTGTAGATGGCATGCTAGCATTGGAAACAGGTGGTGATGTTGAATACAGAGGAAGGAGGAAGGAAACCAAAAAGTAAAATCACAGCTTTGTATTCTTTCTTGTATTAAGTCGTACTGCTACTCAAACACTCACCGCGTCCAAAATTCTCACTCGGATAATTCGCTCAAACATCACAAGGAATGCACGAAACGCGAGTCAAAACGAGTCAAGAGTCACCAAGCTCGATCTGAAAGAAAAGTAGTGAACGCTTGATGCCAGGACAAGCATCGTCCTGTTCAAACCACCACCCGACCTGCACTCTTCCACCCACTCGACCTGCACTCTCCCACCCAGACCCCACCCTGACCTGCACTCCCCCATGCAGACCTGGCCCCCCCTCACACCCTGACTTGTACTCCCACACCACAACCGATCCTCCTTATTCCGACCTGTCCCCTCCACCCCAACCTGCACTCTCCCCCTCCCATCCCCCCAACCTGTCCTCCCTATTCCCGAAGTGAAGCAAAACTCACGTCCGATTGTTCTTCAGGCAATTTCTTCAGGTGGACTGTGCTTCCCTGCTCCATGCAAGCACCGGGCGCCATTGGAGCAGCCATCGCAAAGGACGAGACGCGAAGATGCAAAATGTATTGGGGGAAAAAACAGGGTAATGGCTGCCTGCCTCCAGGTCTGAAACCCGCATAACCTGCTCCGCTTGTTCCACACTCCATTCCACTGCCAGGAATATTTGAAGTGTACCTGATATCCAATATCCCAGAGAATGTGCAGGGCTTTAAAATAAACGTTCATTGGACGATGGTCCTAATAGTTACAATACTGAATAGTAAGACTACTCTCTACGACTATTACTTCTTCTTTAATGGCCACAATTATCCCACCCTCTTCTGCTCTTATCCCCAATCTTTCATGAAGCAGCTGGCCAGGCCCGACGTTCGACTGAAGGTGGCACGTTGTAGAACTTTATTAATGTCTCTCGAACATGTGCCCACCAAGTTTTGTTTTAAGCAAATCGTGTTGGGGGACAATGACCATTGAATATGTTTTCTACACGCATTGTTCAAAACATCATTTAATTTGTCCATGAGATTACAAAGCCAATAGTCGAAGATGTACAATCATAGTTAATTGATAATGGGCCTCATTATAAGACCAATGGTGGCAGATATGGAGCAATTTCTGATTCAACATGATGTAAGACTTTTGTTCATCATTTGTTTCAGATTAGTGGTGTTTTTTTTGTTTTTGGACAGAGTCGAGGCTCATGGAAGAGCGAGAACTTAATGGATCAGGCCACAGCAGAACAAAAGGAACAGCAGAGAATGGGATGGGACACCAACAGCAGAGGGAGATTTGGACAAATAATGGGTGTGGGGAGGAATGAGGGGAAGGGGAGGATGCACGGGGTGGACAAGATGGTCACAGAAGCAAAGGATGACAGACAGAGTCAACCCACCTGGTGTTATTTGGAACAGAATGACAGAGGGTCGAATTTCGGACCCTAATATCTTAAGCCAGCCACCTTAAACGTTAAACCAACACCAGGCGCTGGGAGAAACAAGCATTACACAAAAATGTGACAATAATATCATAGGGGAGTATGAACTGCAGCTGGTCATTCTACTGCGTTGACATTTGAAGGTGCACACCCATGCTGGTTTTCTACTCCAGCCGAACATGCCAGACTTAGCAGTACGGTCTAGCTCGTCCAAATATTTAATGGAAAAATCATAATTCATAGAAAGACAAAATCTGATGTCGACCGATATGCGTGTGTCCACGCCCACATTAGGTCTTTGCTTACTCTAACTTCGACCTAAAATCTCAAGACCATTTGACCTCAATATCTAATCTGAACATACGTATCATGGTACATGTACTTGGTTTAATTCAAATCTCTACCTCGATAACATTTTTTTTTACCCGACATGACCTCTGACCTTTGACCTCTTGATGCAAAAATTTAAATCAGTTCAACTTTACATCACAATATGTACATGTATCAAGTTTGGTCAAAATCCCATCACCGGCTCACAAGTTAGCACGGTAACAGGATTTTACCTAACATAATCTCTGACATTTGACCTCTTGACACAAAAATATCATTAGTTCATCTTTACATCATGATACATACTTGTGCCAGATTTGATTTAAATCCCTTCAGCTGTTCTCAAGTATAACATTTTTACCTGACATGACCTCTGACCTTTGACATCTTGAGGGTAAAATTGAATCAGTTCATCTTTGCATCATAATATATACTTGTATCAAGTTTGGTCAAAATCCCATCACCGACTCACAAGTTAGCACGGTAACAGAATTTTTTAATAACGGCACCTCTGACCTTTGACCTCTTGACTCCATAATTGGATAAGCGGACGGACGGACAACCTGAAAACATTATGCATCCAGTGACCTCATCAGCGGAAGCAAAAAAAGAAGAAGAAAAAAAGGTTACATCTTTTTTTGAACGACTATCGAGACACGTGTCCCATTCACAGGTAAACTCCATAATGGCCACAAGACATACACATGGTTGTTCAGGTCGGGCGATTCCTCGTCAAAATAATCCTGGACAGATCTGTCATTACTATGAATGGTCTCTCAAAAAATGCTAAAACAGAGTTTATAGACCAAATCTTCCAAATGAGCCCAGGTGGTCATTATTGGACTCCTCACAGAGCATCAGCAAAAAAGGACATGTCAAACAAACAAACAAAAAAACCCCATAAATGAAGGATTCTTTAACATCCAAAAACCCACTCTTGTGAAATTCCTCTATTCCAAGTTCACTGCTCACCTCTACTCCATTGCTCCACTCTCCCGCTTGTAGGACCTCCTTCCTCAGTCTGTTCAATCCCACCCTTCTCTCCAATGTTTCAACCTGCAAGTACACCATCTCGGCTCATCCTCCGTCCCGAGCCGTGATCTTTTCTACCCTCGTTAATTAATTAAACCTTCCCCCTTTACTTGCTTGTCACTATATAGCCATTTCCTTCCTCCTCCTCCTCCTCCTCCACTTCCATCAATCACCCCCTCACTTGCGTCATGTCTCACTGCTCCACCATTAATGTTACTCGATATAGCCACACTCACCCCATTCTTCTGTGGACTTGTATCAAGCATCAAAACCACATATGGTGTCTATCCTTTAAAGCATATAGGGCAGCTCACCTTGCTAAAAGTATACAATGGCAGTCCACCATTAATCATGGCAATTTTAGTCGCATCCGATTCCATGACATCTCAGAGATGAGCTATCCCACCAAGTGCAGTCTAGTCTACAAACAAATCCTGGAATAAAATTCAAGTTTATTTCTCAATTCTGCAAAGAGTTGACATTTGGAAATAATATATTTCACCAAAACGAGTGACCGTTTTGATCGTAGAGTTGTTTAACCCCAGTCGTATCGTGGGGTGCAAAGGGGGCACGGTGGGTGAAAGATCGATGAAATTTGGTACGATCACAAGTTTGCAACACACACACATCATAGGAGGACTCAAACAACCGTTGTGTTGTGACATCTACGATGTAAGCAAGCCTTGGAAACTATCAAAATGCAAATAGTGCGTCCTTACCCAAGCCTCAAGATGAAACGATGATTATAATTGATCGTGATACACGCTCTTTGAACTACTTTACGTCGAGAACAAACACGAAGGGCAGGGAAACGATGACAAAACATAGCATTAGCCCACTTTAGGAACTTTGCCCTGAATGCTGAAAGATGATTAACTTTGCTCGTCAGGAGGGTAAAGTCTAACGAAGGTGTACTGCTAGGAATTACTCGTGTTCCGAGTTCACTCAGTGGGTTGAACTCGTGTATTTATGTGGCGATTGCAGGTTCAAATGCTGACCACCAAGCATTCTGGATCAGTTTCAGCAGCACCCCCTCTCCTTTCAGCTCGCCTTATCGGGCGATGGAACATCATCACTTGAAAAATGCAACTGAACAATATGGCTGACATTTTCAGGAGATGACTTGTATAGTTGAGGAAATAGCCAATCATAATGAGTGGACAAGTCACATGTAGATCAGATCAAGTAGGGCAGGCAGGTAATCGCACACTGAGGGTCGTTAGTGAGCCATCCAGGTTTTTCCCGACAGTCCAACGGTGATGCGGCAAATCTCCCTTAACCATCTCGATTTCCTGAAGATCATGATCCAAATCCTTAAACGCCGTTGTCTTCAGCAGACCACTCGGTGGTAAGACGAAGCAACACAATTGTTGCGATGAATAGAACGTCCCGGTTGTGAAACTCAAAAATGTACTCGGAGTTTAGAGTTTCTTTCAACAAAGCAAACATACCTGCAAGCCAACTCACCTGCCTTTGCCAAGTGTTCGACCATGCCAGGGCAAAGAATAAACAGGGCACACAGAGAGAGCAAAAATCCACACAAGCCCAACAGTTTTGAGCACGCGACTCATTACATGTGCTAACAGAGCAGAACGCGAGGTGGGGCAGGTATGATGTCACGTCTCCCTTTCTAACCTGGCACAAAGCAACATCAATGCCTCCAAGTCAGGCTTTTTTGGCAACCAAACACAGAGGTAAAATCACCAATATACTTTATTCATCCTTTACAGAGGTAGATAGATAAATACAGTAGAAACACTAAAATCAAAAAAATAATGAAAAATATGGTGAGTTTGTAACAAATTTGATGTGGCAGAACAATTATTGAACTAGTAAAAGGTAACAGTGTCCCACATTTCCCACAAATCATCAATATGAACAGATTCCTAAAAACAGTACTATGAACAAAAGACAACATGAAAAAAACAAAAATGATTGAACATACAAAAATATGGTCAGAGGGTTAAATGGTTTTAGGTTCTGTTATTTCAGGTGCAGGAAATACTGACACAGAACATCTCTCACCAAGCAAATACAATTTTTTTTAAAAACAACAAAAAAAAACAGCCATTAATCTCATCATTGCTCTATTAAAGTTTGATATAAAGAACAAACAACCAAATAGTACAAAACTGTACAAAAGGCACTGCTCATTACGTACGAGACGAGGACTTTTTGCAGACAGCCGATCACTGTGTGCATGATCGATAGGTACGACCCAATCCTGAACTCAAAACGATGCTCGTTTTTAAGTTGACCCGGTGGAAATCAAAGGTACAGGGATGATCCACTCTGCACCTTGCACCTCTCCACAACAACCTCATTAACCCACGTGGACCTCATTCCCCAAGCACAATAACATTTCGTCCCTCAGCTACACCCAGCCTGAGGCCGGTTTGATGCCACATCAACAGCTGCTCAGACGGAGCTCTCCATTGGCAATGAGCTTTCTTCTTAGGGTCTGGCTGACTCCAACGTCTGACAGGCTGTCATCATCCTCATCCTCATCCTCTGTCGTCATGTCCTCAAGATCATGTGACAGAGACAGAGTTGGGAGAGTTGCATTTCGGCGCCTGCATTGAAAACAAAATCAGTAGTCAGGCAAGCAGCACAACAATCAAACAAATATGAAGTATCAATGGTAGCAGAACGCAAAAATTGGGTAACTAATAAAATAAATCAATAAAACGGGGCAAATTTGAAGAGCTGCGTCTATTGTTCATTTCTTATTCACCTTTGTTCTGCCGTGACTGAGAATATTTATGTTGTAGTCCATCTTTTTCCACTTGTGGAACTGTCTTCCAAAGTCTGTTATCTCGAGATTTTCCCGACACAATTTCAAATCTGTTGCCCATCACCACCCAAATGGTTCCTCTCCATTTCTAGTACCAAGCTCTACTCCACCTGCTGAGAGTTCCACCCTTCTCTACTCATGTTGTGGGGCATCCATCTGTTGTTGTCCTGCAGTTTTTGTTTTGCCCCATTCTGCTCTTCCACAAGCCTCAATATATACTGCATATATATCATATATATTAATATATATATATATATAATAATTCTTAATAATCATACAAACAATAATGAGTTTGTGTGCTCAGTTCATTTCTATGCACTCCTGAAATGCTGGATGGAATGACTTGAAAACTGGTGGTTCGACTCAGAGTGTGCACATGAAGGTTTCGAAAAAGAAATGCAGGGGTTTAGGGTGAGGGGAGACCCCAATTCTTTCTCCGTATGTGTATCGCATAGCGCCACCTGGTGGATAAAATATATCACTTATCTGACGGAACTAACCTCTGCTTGTAATATCAATAATATATAAATCTGCGAGCAGTGATCCAGGGGCCCAAGCACCCCTTGTCAATTGAGGCAATTTCAAACACATGACTCTGACGTCATTGTAACATATATATATTGTTACGGCTGTGGAAATTCGCAATACACCATAAAGGGTCCTTAGATAAGTTATGACGCTAAGTTTATGTGTAGATAGGTCCCACCGTTGTTTAAAGGGAATTCTTCGTGTTCCGGGCTGCGACCCTTTGAGATAGCGTTTTTCTTTATCTATCGTTATTTTGAGCACCATTGCAACAACTCCCACAAACAACCGACCAACAACTACGCCACAACGCCAACACGCTCACACCACCCACAAATCAATCACCATCTTCGCCACTACGCCGCTTACGAAGCATCCTTCAAGGACCACGGTAGGACGGTTTCCACGTCGGAAACCGTCCGAGAAGGATTGGCAGAACAAAAGCACTTGTGAGCCTGTGGGGTTTTTTTCCCGCGCTTGGTGTGAAGGAAAGGGGGAGGGCAGCTCGCCGCCGATTGGTGGATGAACAGCGTGAGGCGGGCGGGGTGAGGGAACGCCCTTTTCAGGAACCTTCTCGAAGGAAGGTGGAGCCGAAAACGGGGAGGAGCGAAGGGCGGAGCCCGCGCTATACAAGGCGGACCGCGCGCGAGGCTCATCTCTCTGTCTGGGTCGTCGACGTCACTCTCTCTGTCGGGGTCGTGTTGGATCTACTCGCTCTGTTGGTGGAGTCATCTCTCGCTTCATCTTCGAGCTCTCTCTTGTGGTCGAGGTCGGGCTCTCTCGTCTTGGCGTTGGGCGACCTGTCGGTGAGGCGCGGGCCGGTGGCGAGTCCGGGCGACGCCTCAGAGACGCAGACGGGAGGCGCAGCCCTGCGGCTGTGTGGTGCGAATCTGCGCGTCTGGCGAGGGACGCCGGAGAGAATCACCGACCACATCATCGCAAAGGGCCGAGAGCAGGCGCGGCTACGCTAGCTGCCGTGGGAATAAGGCGTCGCGACCTGCCCACGTCACACCTCGAGGGGGCAGGTAACAGCACGGTCTCGCGGGCCTTTCCGGTCATCCACGGCCACGACCATAAAGGTTTAGAACCCCGTCTACCTCCTGCCTATGGGGAGGGTTTTCCTGTTGTTTTTGTATGCATGCTGTGGCGCCGTGTCCTGTTAAGTAAGGATGTGTAAGTGACTGTAGATAATAATCGTATCGGAGGTATTGCTTGGCCTTCTATTTGTCGCTTGTATATTGCATGACTGTATAGGTGTTGCTGGAATAAATGTCTTGTGTGCAATGTATCCCGTTCGTCACGTCCTCCTTTCACCCCATTGAATGCCATCTTGCATCGTGGAATGAGTAGTGGGTTTAAACACCCGATAAATAATCTGAACCGTCGAGGTCGGCGATAACACGCTCGGTTATCCCTGTGGCACGGAACGAACCGCTTAAGCGGTTCGTGTCCTAAGCCGACTGCGGCGTGGTGCAACCCTCGGTAGGTTGCCCGCGTGGGTATTTAGGTATATCGACATTCGGCGATTCACCCTATTTCACGCGGGTAGAATGCGGACTGGGTTGTGGTGAGGTTAAACCACCCGTGACTGGCTCTGGGCGTCGTTCCAGGAGGGTCACGACTGAATTGTCCGTCCGGTGGGCGAGCGGCTGCCATTAGAGGTACGCGGCGATCGATGCCAGGCGGGACAGAATTCGTAACAGTGGTGTCGGGAGTGGGATTAAATCCATCCGCCTTCAACTAAATTCACGGAACTGGATCAGGGGTGAGTGAAGCGACCCTCCGTGTTCCCCAAATTCGAGCGATTTAAAAATTATTTCCAGGGGATAAGATGGCATTTAAGGCGAACGGGTGCCGGGGGATTTAGAAATTGAGAATCATGGCTTCAGGATGAATCCACGAGCAGGAAATGTTTATTGTGCAGGAACAATTGCTCCCCCCACAAACGGACCCAGAACCCGAAATGAGCGCGGCAGTGGCCGCGGTGTATGACACCTCCCCTCCCCACCTCCGTCAAATTCCCTCCCCAGCCCCCGGTGAAACCACGCCTGATGGGGGCGAAGCGGCTGCCACAGACCCACCTGACATG
>CM068963.1:105285178-105300320 GCA_035128595.1 Eptatretus atami
TGGTGAAAAACAATAATCCAAAACCCAACAGACCAGCAAAAGTAAGGTGATTGTGTTCCAGCTGTTAATATGATGGCTCCTTGAAAACCGCACCCTTTTTCTGTTGGAGGCAATAAGTAGGATAAAAATTGTGAAAATTATATTTGTCTGATCTTGAACAACTCACGTATACATGTCTTGTTGCCCAAGAGTTACATTAACTTCAATAAATGGTTAAATTTGAAAGCAAAAAGAAGGGTGTATAATGTATTAATAATGTTGCTTACAGCTTCGAGCCCTCTTAGTTGCTGTACGAATCCTGGCGAACCGGTTCAAGTGGTCATTGCTGGCTGACTTCGTCATCCCGGCAGTTTACGTGTCTATCCACACCAGTACTGTTTGTTGGGGACACTGACCAGTCTACTACCATGTTTGATTTAGTGCAGAGTGTGCTGATCTATTGCGCACGGCCGTTGTCATAGGAGCTAGCAGTCGTTGGCAAATATTGGGCACCCTTGCACTTTTTTTCAAAACGCACCATTTCGTCCAGAAATTGCTTGAATTACAAAATATTTTGGATTTACAGTTGTGAACAAACAAAAAATGCTGAAAAAATTTACTTAAATATCTCAGCTTATTCACACAGAAATACTAAAATGGCCTAACAATAATTATTGCACCTTTTAGAGATTGTGCAGAACATAATTAGATTCAAGCAGTGATTCCCCTTTACTTGGGAATTGAACTCACTGGTGGAGTTGCAGTGCCTTGCAATGTAAAAATTACCCATCAACCAGTTTGAATAGAGAGAAGAAGCGCATCGGCGTGTTTTGTGTCACTGTGTAGGACTGCAATGGGACTAGGAGAAAAGCAAGGAAAACCAGAGAATTGTTCTGAGGTGTCAGAAACACAAGATTGTCGCCAAGCATGGACAATCAAGCTACAAGTCCCATCTCCAGAATCTTTGATTGTTCCTGTGTCCACCGTACACAATGTGTTCCAGAAGTTTAGCCCCATGGCACGCAGCCAACTCCCTGATATTCGTACCCATTGTTTGTCCCTTTATGGCCCCCCAAAAAAAAGTTCAGTTTTGTATTTCGATTGATTTTCATTGATTGGACTTCCAGACAGGCAGGCAAAACTAAAAATGATTACCCTCACCTCTGCAGTTTTTTTCGGGAGGAGTTCCATACAATTTAGCAAATTCAGAGCCAAATTATTGGTACACTGAGGTTCATGTATCAAAATATAAGATTACATTCAAATGAAGTACGTTCCGCGATCAGAACTGACAGAATGAAAATCACTCGAGTGACAACTTGGCAATAGCACAAGCCCTTAGAATGCATTTGGTATACGAGCGACATACGTCTACCAGGTGGAACGTTCACGTTTTGATATTCCCACTTGATGGGCTGGGATACCGAACCAAAATCCAATCCGCTTGTTCTGTCAGCCTATGTCAATTATCCATGTTGGTTTAGTCACAAGTTGCCACAACTTTTTGAGATGTTGGTGATATATTTAATTTTTGCATGAACTATCCAATTTTAGAAATTAGGGCGTGTTTGACCTTTTGACCTGAAAATTAATATGTGGTTGAATTCAGTGACCTGACATGAAAATGCTCTTCAAAATTTCAATCTCTGATGAAAATTGAGATTTTAGAAAATTTGGCCCATATCGCCTTGTCATCTCTTTGGCCTATGTTTACCTCAAATTAGTAGAGGTGGTTTTTATTCACTGACCTGATATACAAAATTCTGTTCAAATTTCAGTCATCGGATGAAAATGAGGATTTTTAGAAAAAGTGGCTCAATTGGCCGGATAGTACACCTTTTAGGATCGACCGTATTTTACGAATTCATGATGGACGTCATGGAATGATGGAACATGATGGAATGATGGAGCGTCGGTTGACTTAATCTCTGAAAATTTTTAGAACAATCGGTTGAGCGGTTGGGGCTGGAGGCGGAGCGGACAGACAAACCACACAAGCAACCAGAGGCGGTTACACATACTTGTCAAAATTTTTTTTTTTGTTTGTTGTTGTCAAGCTAATAACCAATGCTTACCCTTTGCTTTGTGCTACTTGTGCCGGGGTATGAGTTGCAGATGATGTTTCAAGGTATTACTATTTACTTCTGTGTAACACCTGGCAGGGATATTATATTGTTTACGGCTGTGGAAATTCGCAATACACCAATAAGAGGGTCTTAGATCAGTGTATGACCTAAGTTTATGTGCGATAGGTCCCCCCACCGTTGGTTTAAATGGGAATTCTTCGTGATCACGGCTGCGACTTCTTTGAGAGAGCCGTTTGTTTCTTTTTCTATGTGTATTTTGAACAAACTCCACGCAAGCAACAAGCCGCCGTTGAAAACCGTCGAACGCAAAAGGAACCAGAGGAGTTCCGATGGCGCGGCTCGCGGATTTTTCCCGCCTTGTTTCTCCGAGGAGGAGACCCCAACAACCCCAGCCCGAACGAATGAGTGAGCGGCAGCAGAGAGTTGGCCAGGCGCCGGCTCACCACCATGTCGAAGCAGTTAAGTACCGCTGCAACCGCCTCCCCGACCCCGCCGGACCGCCCCAAAACGAATAAAAAGAGAGGTGACAGCAGACAGAAGAGGTTACAGAGAATGAGGAAGGAACCCCCTTTTACGGAAACCTGCCGAAAAAAGGTGGAGCCGAAAACGGGGGAGGAAAAGGCAGACGGCAGAGGCCCCAGGACGCACCGCTATATAGGCGGAGGCGCGAGAGCGCTGCTAAGCTCGACTCTCTCCGTAACTGGCCGCGGTCGTGTGTGGATTCCTAACACATTCTCTGTATCTGGAAGCACAAAAGTGTCAAGCCCGTCATGCCTCTCCTCTGTCGGAAAACAAAACCCGTGGCTTGCGATTCTACTCGCATATACCATTGCGATGAGAATGCCCCGTCCGTACCATACTCCGCTTCCATCTTTCAAAGCCCTCTGAGTGGCATACTATGAAGTGAGGTCGAAAGGGTCGGAGGCGACGTCTCGGGCTTAGAGTGACGAAATTGAAGTGGGGTCGATCCTGATGTCGATGCGTGAAGGCCATTGGGGCCGATGAGTAGGACGACAGGTCCGGGCGACGGCCTCAGCACACCAGCAGAACGGGAGGCGCCTATAGCACTTGACCCGAACTAACATGATACTGTGTAGCGGAATTTGCGCGGAATAAACACAAATCTGGGGAGAGACAGCCGGAGAGAACTCACCGACACAGTACAATTCATATCGACAAAGCAGGCCAAAATCCAGTAGGTAGCAGGCACCAAGCGGGGGACTACGCTGAAGCTGCCGGGTCGGAAGATCCAAACCAGGCGTCGACGAGGCCCTGTAACACTCAACCGCCTCCCACACCTTCGATTAGGGGACAAAAGGGACAACCAAGCAGACGGCCTCATCGCGAGGCCTTTCATCAGTGCATCCAACGGCTCCGCTCCAAACGACCATAAAAGGTTTACGAACCACACGTCTACCTCACCTGCCTATGGGGAGTGGATTTTTCCTCGTGTTTTGTTTATGCATGCAGAGCGCCCCGCCTGTCACTGTTACAGTAACCAACTGCTTAAGTGCATCTGATACAATCTCATATAGATAGTTCGGTGTATTGCTTTTTATTTGCCTTGCTCAACCGTCAAGATACGCTGCCTACAAATGAATCTCTCGTATAGCTTGTGTTCGCTCGTGAAAGAGCAAACCATGCCACTATTGTGCTCAATATTAAAAACCGGGCACATAAATATAGCCGTTGGTGCTGAGACGCGAAATAAAAAACTAGTCACCAGTTCGGTCGCGTTTCCTCCTCCCTTCACGCACAATCGACAGATACACATCTTGCTCAGTCGTATGGACAGAGTAATGCGGCTCTTGACACCCAAGCTACAGAGAACAACTTCAACAACTGAAACGTTTCAAGAGTCCAAGACGATCTTACAACAAGCGGTCAGGATTGATCCGTAGCACAGAAGAGAACGACATCCGCGTTAAGTCCAGAGATTCGTAGACTCAAGAACCCGGACCAATGCCAGGCGCAATGGGCACCCGCTCGGAGTAAGATTAACCCGACGGTGAAGGATATTTAGGGCCAGCGAACCAAAATAGGCAGCAAACATATATCGACATCAGGCGATTCACACCTATTCAGGCAACGCGGGACAAATAAAGGAAATTCGGACTGGCGTGTCGGTCGAGCGCTTAAAACTCCCCCAACCACAGTAGAAACTGGCCTTCGCTGGCCGCCAAAAGCTCACACAAACCAATGGGCCGCAGCGGTTAGTTCCAGGAGGTTTCGAACAGAGACTGAAGTTGTCGTCCGCCGACACAAACGGGGTGGTGGCGAACGCGAGCGATGACCCATTAGACGGTACCGCAAGACACCACCCGATCGGCCGACCGGACCAAGGCGAGGCGCCGAATGGCGTAACCGCTGAGTGTCCTGGGGCGCACGCCTGGGATTTCAGAATCCCATCTCCCTCCAACTAAACTCCTCAAAGGCGGGAATCAGTTTTCAGGTTCGAGTAGAAGAAAGCGAGTGGCGCAGATTCCCAACCAAAAGCCTACGAGCGATTCTTTAAGAGAAATATAAAACTGAATCTCCAGCGGCCGCTAAAAGAGTGGACATTTATCCAACGCCGCACGGAGGGAGCAAACAGGGGTGCCGAGCACCGGACCCGTCGGAACCAATAGACAGTATGTGTACATCATATGTGTAAAGAATCCCATGGCCCGGGCGGATGGTTCTGTTTATAAACTCGCCGGCTTCGATGCTTCATCCAAGTTTAGGATTGGAGGCAATTGAACCCCGAATCGTTCCTTCGCCAAAGCCACACTAGGACCCGCTCCTGACCTCCGGCAAAGAGCGGAGGCGCTCGAGACAACGGAATGGCGGCGCGTTTTGTGGGCCTCGCCGCTGATTGTCTAGAATCCATGGGCGTAGCCAACCCACCCTCTCTACTGGGCAAGGACACCTACGCCCCGACAAACTGCAAAAACGTGAAGTCGCGAGCACCTAAGTCGTACGCAATCGACATCGTGATCAATCGCAGAACAACGCGAGCTTAGGCGGCTATTTGTTAGCGCATACACCCAACAACGACTCGCGCGCGGAACATACCAGAGGCGACTTGTAAGCGCTTTCGAGTCACCCGCAGTCTTAATGTCTAATTTCCCCAAAAACACACTGGGTACATGGGGCCAGAGCGAAGGCAGGGGCGAGAAGGCGCTCCAAGAAGAGAACACGAAATATCGGCAGGCCGAAAAAGCAATGGGGAGAACTAATACCTGCGACGCCTCCACAGAAACAAAAAGGAACAGAGATGCAGCAATTTTGGTAGGTAAAGCAACGGAAAGGGAGAAGAAGCCAGAAAAAAGGTCCAAGCCGCAAGAGCGAATACAAGCCCAGAACCAGAATACCATACCGCACTAGTAGAGCAGAAGGTACAAACGTAAAAAAAGCAGCATATTCAGAACAATTCAAAAAAGGACTAAAGAGCAAGAGATTGATAGGTAAGAGAAAAGCTAAACGAAGACCAGAAGCAGAATGTAATACACAGGCAAACAGCCTACAATAGAGGACAAAGGCGCAAACGGTGAATCGGAGTATTGCGAGGACATTTACGCAAGAAAAGGGAAATGACGATGAGCAAAAGAAAGCAGATGCGAGGAATGGAGTTATTGAAATTGACAGACACAGGAGAGGAAGAGAACAGAACACCATTAGAGTACGAAAATGCGAGAAAAAAAAATATTTCGAGTATTATAGGAATACCAAAGCAACAGAACAAGACCCGAGCAAGAGGATCCGCGGAACATTACAAACGACCTCGGAGAGAAGTGTTGAAAGAGGAGGAAGAACAGAACGGTACCACTGCACACTGAGAGAACATGAGACGCTTGAAGAGAAACCATCCACTGCACAGGCTGAAATCGAAAACAGATTAAGAGCCGACAGCTAAGGTTATGAGCTGTAGCAGAATGAATGAGATAGAGAGACTTACGAGGGAAAAAGCTATACCTGAGTTACGAATAATTATCCCTAAAACCAGAACACGACGGGACACTCAGTAACACGAACCACGAACTGACATGCTGTTGTACACACACGAACCGGTCGAAGAAAAGAACTGGGGAGACAACGGGAGACTGAAGCAGTTTACAGGACACAGCCTGTGCAACGGACTCGAACAGCTGGGAAGCGCGAAGGCGCCAGATTCTAAAGAATGTAAGGAACAAGAAAGACAAGCTCGACATTGAACCAAGCACAGAAAGGGTGGAAGAGACGAAATGCGCGCGACCACCCAACCCGGGAGAGAGAAGGAAATGATCGGAACGCCAAAGCTCTGAAGAGAAGACAACGAGAGTTTGCCGGAGGAGTGGATAGAAACCAGAGAGACAGTAGTAATAAAATGAACACACAAAAAGCACCCAAACGCAATTCGCGACCAGATGAGATTACAAAATACAGCGCCGAATTGTGAGGGAAGAGAATAAGACGAGCCGATATGCATAAAATGAGGCGACACAAGAGACAGTGGAAATCTCTCAAAACATCTGAAAGAGTTCATTCGCAATTCTGCAAATGAGACGACAAACGGGAGACCATAGGTTGGCCGTTACCAGAGAAAAGAGAACCCAGTGAAGGAGGGTCGAAAGTGAATGTTACCACCGAGCAGGAGAAGCATTGTCACGGAGCAAGTTGTGAATGGAGTACAACTGGGACGTCATTCCGAGTATGGGTAGATCCAAACCGAAGGAAACCAAAAACCGTTGGCGAGCACAATTACGGCTCCCGGCTCCTCTGAGCAGCCGGAGGCAGGGGCAACGGAACGCGACATCCCGAGACGACCTGCCGCGCAGGACCAGCGCGAAAGGCGGACGGCACTGCGCGGAGACCAGGTCTGCGGGTGCGACGACCGGGCGATCAGGGCGCACGATCAGCCAGAAGCCCAGACAGAAACGTATCGAAACTTCGGCCATGGCGAAAATGCGCCACTCCGGCGCACCAAGCGGCGGCCATCCACTGCAGCGCATGGCCGACGACACGCGGGCAGGGAAATGAAACACGGGAACAAGAGAACAATGGATAGAAAAAGAAAAGAACCAATGAATCCACAAACTTGATGGTATAACGCAAATAATTAAAGGGAAACTAATAAGATTAGGAGAGAGAATTGAGAGACCAAAACAGGGGAAGGGACAAGAAAAATTAACCGAAAAAGCCACAGCAACGAACATACTTAAAAAAGAATAAGCAGGAGATTGACGGAGTACGCGATGACAAGAAGACTCCTGAAGAGATACAAGGAATAGAGAAACAAAAAGCAAGAGACCGAGACAGAAAGATCAACCAGGCATTAAGGAGAAAAGCCAAAAGGATTAGAGAGTTTAACAGCACAGCACTAAGTTGACAAAAGAGAAGCGTCACCAACGACGAACGAAGGAAAGCAAAAAGAACATAAGGCCAAGTTGAACGAACACACGATCATGAATTGTGAGGACTGAAAAGTCTAGAAATGCGGGAAGACATGGAGAGAAAACAATAAAAAAATACTATATACGAGTTTGAAAATTAAGCCAGCGTCAGAAGAGAAGAGAGACGCAAAATTTGGAAACAATCGCAAGAACGGAGAGACATCGAAAAAAGACCATCGGAAAAGAGAACAAACCAACTCCACAACAATACAGAGGCTACCGAGAAGGAATTGATGAATTCGACTCAAAAAGAGAGCAGGAAATGGGAACAAGGAATATGCAATAAGCTGTGGGATGTGTGACAAATACACCCAAGGAGCAAGGAGGCACAGAAGCGATACGTTTAAGGGTGGGCGGGAACCAAATCATGAAATCGAGACCACCACACCTCGTCGGAAGAGCAATGAGAAAGAAACAACAAAACAGGAGAACAGAGAAACCTGAAAATGAGAGAGACAAGTAGAGTAAGACGAATAATAACGCGGAGCCACGGTGACTGAAAACGTGTTAAGCAATACACGGAGCGAGTGACCAACGTGTGGACCGAAAAATCAAAAGAGACGGAAGGTCAGGAAGAAACTAATAAGACGAAGAGATAAAAGCACGAAGAATAAATGCCTGTATAGGGACTCGCTGAGATAGAAAAAATCGCGCGCAGACGCCAGTTGAGCACGATAAAGACAGTTAAGAAGCACCAGACAACACATGGAGAACTGCTCATCCGCGACAGCGCTTTCGAAAGTCGGGGCGAGGCTGGCCGGACACTAGTGTCGGTGAACAGCGCGCGCGCGGGTGCAAGACGAGGGCCGGCCTAGCGCTTCCTTAGACAGAAGAACGACGAGTGTAAGGAACGCTTAAAATTCTCCCTTGAAGCTACCATCTGGAGCTTCAAAGGAGCCGACAGAAAAAAAAAAAACACGCAAAAAAGCACCTGACAAGGACAATGCGAAAACGAGGAATATAAGAAGTAAAGATTAAGATAGAAAGAGAAGAAATAGGCCGCCAGTCAAACGGACCACAGGAGAGGTAGCCACAACTCCCGATTCGTCACGGCCACCGGGTAACCGCAGGACGCCAACCGCCACCAGGCAAGCGCGAGGCGAAACAAACCGAAATGAACCCCTGGCACGGAACACCCTGCGCGCTCAAACCGAGCACCACCACGCGACGGCAACGACCAGACCACTTCCGTCATCAGGCACGAACGGCCAGCGCGGGATGCAGATTAACAACAAAGACCACGAAAAATCAGAGCAACCAGGCGCCAAGAAAAAGACGACAAGACACGGACATTCACATGGGTTACACAGAACAGAGCAAGCGCGGATCCAGAGCAGGAATGACAAGAGGGAAAAAGCAGTACTAGCAACGCCACACACACACAGAAAAGAACCCAGGGATTCCAAGAAACCGCCAGCAGGGAAAGAACGCGGCCGGCCGGCGCCCCCGGCGTGTCCGTGGTCGCACCCCATGGAGGCAGCCGGCGCACACACGTCGTGTCGCGGACCGAGCGCGACGAAGCCCAGGATCGGAGGACAGACCACGAAGACCCGCGAGGCGGCCCGTCGTTAGCGGACACAAACGCGCCAACGGAAAACGCCAGCACCACCACCACCGACGGGAAAAATTCGCGCAGTCGCAATGCGCTGCGTATAGCCCGAACGCCAACCCAGCAAAACTCCACCAAGGCCCCAGCAACAAACTTGAACGGAACCTGGACGCGCCACAACCGCGGCTCAAGGCCCCGCGGGGCAGACCCGCGCAGCGCGGCAAAACGAGGCCACTGCCCGAGATGACCCCGCCCCGGCGGCGCGCCAGACGGCAGCCGAACTCCAGGAAGTGAAGCGGGCACCACACGCGACGGGGAAGCAACAGACTAAGGCGAACGTGGGAATGTGCCTGGAAAACGGGGACCGGCGACACATCGGGCCAGCAAACGACGCAACCGAGGAGACCGCCAAGGAAAGAAAAGATTAAGAACAGCAACGAAAACAGCCAACCACCCGAAGGCCACGAAACGAGGGCGGGTAACATACCGTAACCAACACGTCAGGCACCGGATGGAAGGAGGGCGAAACCAACAGAAAGAAGTGAAAAGAACGGGACAGAGAACAGGAAGAAGAAAAAGATGCGAACCCCCGGAGAGATGGAGCACAGGGGGGTGAGAGAGAGAGGGCGGAGGAAAAAGGGGAAAATAGGCGCTAGAGGCATAAGCCAAAGCACCCGGAACCCCGCGCGGCGCAAACGAAAACAGATAACAGAAGACAAAGAGAAAAACAAACGGAAAGCCATAAGAGCCAAGAAAAAAGAAGAAAGCACCAAACAAACGGAATAACAAACAAAAAAAAGGAGAGAAAGAAAAAAAAAAAAGAGAAACAGGCTACGGCCCCAGGAAGAAGGAGTGCAGCGAGCAAGTGGTCCCCGGAAAAACACCCCGGAGCCAAAGATCGGCCCCCCGGGACAGCACAGCCAATAACCACACCAAAAAAAGGCAACAACGGTAGGGCCACGGGGGAAAAAACCGGACCAGACAACGCATGGAATAACACAGAAGGGACGCACGCAGTCAACCGAAACAGGCATGCAGATCCGTGCAAGAGGGATCGGGCACAAGCCCCAGAAAAGTAAAAAAAACAGGGAACGTAAGTGCAAGACCGACCCAAAAACGCCAAGACGAGCTACCACCGGCACGGAGAAGGGAAATACGCGACCCAGGTAGAGGGTTGTCAAGTTGTTGGTCAGGGCGAGCTTATGAAAAGAGAAGCGAAGTGGCATGGGGCCGACACGGGCGGCGGAAAAGCAGAAGGGGCAACAGCGGCGCTGGGAAAAACATAACACGGGATCACACGGCAGACCAAGGCAAACGAACGGTGTGCAAACCAGGGTAAGGAGACGGCAGGAAGCAGCAGGAATCAAGGAACAGCAGGAAGAGGGGCGAAAAGGAGTCAACAGAAAGAACGCCAAGGAGCCAAGGGCACAGAACGGCGTGCCACACCCGGGAAGGCCGCATCGGCGCGGAGAGAGCGCCACATACAGGTGCTCCTAAGCAATGCAGATTGCACGTGCAACGACTATCAACGAGGGGGTATGCGAACCCCGGCCCAACGGATAACACACGGCTCCCAACCGCATAAGTGTGGGCACAGAATGCCCCAGTGTTGGTTGTGCAGCTCGTGCGGTACCGTTAGCATAGAAGGTGTGCTCATGAGCGAGGGAAGACTAGCGATTGCTGAGCAGCGCACATTGTGTCGCAGTAGAGAGAAAACCCCACTGTGCAAGTGAATGATCTTCGCGCGTAGACAGAAGAGCCGAGTGACCAACAAAGAAAGACGAGAAAAAAACACCACACCCCGGAGGGGCACAGACCCAGACCGTGTGTGTGACCGAGAGCGGTATGCAACGGGAGATGCACGTCGGCATACCCCGGCCCGAGCACCGCAGCCGCGTCTCACTGCAGTGTTGAGGTGTCAATGGAAGGTGTGTCGAGAGTCGTGACACGTGCCCTGGCAGTGTGTGGTGCCCTCCTCGAATGGAGGCCACGACGACGGCGCTTTAAGGTGGAAGGACAAGAAGGCCGCGGTAGCGGCCGTAGCTGTTATAGGGACCGCCGCCGCCCGGTTTTAGCCCAAGCAGCCGAGCACAGGGTCCGTGCCCCCTGTGCTTTCGCACGAGACCGCCCCCCCGTTGCCGCGCTTGCGGGAGTGCAAACCCGGTCCGAAAACGCCCCGCGGTGGCCGATGTTCCGAATCCCGCCGAACGCGACAAAAAGATATTCCGCTGTAATAGATCGGACTGGATGGGTTCGCCCGCGGGCGTGTCCGTGAGAAGCTCCGACGGAGATAAGAAACACGTTCGTGTGAGCGGAAACCCTCGAAAAGCCCGAGGCTTTCTTTTCTTTTTTATGCGCAAGGAGCGCCAGGTTTGCGACGCTTGCCGTGCTGGTGCTGCGCATGGAAAAAAAAAGAAAAGATGAGCAAAAGCAGTCTCGCCTTTCGGTGTGAAAACAGGCATTCCCAGGCAGGAGCTGAACCCCCCACCTGCTTTGGGCACAGATGGGAATAGTCAGGGGGAAGGGTTAGCTGAGTCCCTCGACCGGCTCATGGGGCAGGGGTAAAGTCCTCATCGGTGCCCCGTGGAATGCAATAGGTAGATGGATTGTACTTGAGATTTAGGATGGACACTATAGGAATTTGAATTTTTGATTTAGACAGAGACAGACTGTGAGTGTGCTAAGAGGGACGTAGCCTTAGCTACGTAGTGTTACAAGGACGTTGCCTGTAGTTTAAGGACGACGAGCGAGCACGAGTTAGTTAGGGGAATTAGCAAGCAGCCATGGCAGTGATCAGCGATGTGTGAGTTGTGAGTTGTGCAAGGGAAACAGGGTGAGTGAGTGAGGCCAGCGGGTCTGAGGTGAAATGTGGAACTGCATGGTGCGATGAGCTGATTGGCGGGAGGAGTGACTTCCCGCCCAAGGACCCCGGGTGCAGCGTTAAAGTGAGGTTAGTGCGTTAGTTCAAATTGACAAAATGTGAGGTCGGTTGTGCTGTTGGTGGCAGGAAGTAGGCTCGAAACCCCGTTTGGAGGGGTGCAGGAGCCCTTGTTGGACGCGTTGGACGAAGCGTGCTGCGAAGGTGGTATCGCTGAGTCGGGTTACCCCGGGCACCGGGCAGTCGGTCCGCCGGGATAGGCCAAGGCCCAATGGGGGCCGGCGATAGTGTAGTGGGCACGGGGTGCGGCCCGCCTGGATGCGGGGCCTGGGGCGCCACTCATGCCACGGGGCAGTGTACTGGCCAACGGAGCGGGAACCCTCGGAAAGGACCCGGGGCGCCAACACGCCACGTGAGGCATCGAGGGGGAGTCGCCAGGGAGGGCACTCCCGGTTTTTAGGGAGCTGGTAGGAGGCGCGGAGGCAGTGTAGTGCCCGGGGGTGCCATTGTTGGGAATCGGCAGAGGGTAGTTCCTAGCCAAGGGCCAGCCCCGCGTCCCAGCCATGAAACGTGTAGAGGGCACGGAAGAAAATTGGGCATGGCCCGAAATTTCGACCGAGGACACCAACCTCAGGCGCCACGGAATCTTGGGTTTAAACGATAGGTAAGCGAGACGGCGCTTGTTGAAAGCCCCGGTGGTAGTTTAAAAGTTAACGGTTAGGTAAGATTAGGAAGTTGTACCCTCCCCCGCACATCCATTCCCTCTCGCTTCGTTGTGCGGCCGCTGGGACCACTTTGGCGTGAGAAGAGCAGCTGAAATTATGAGGGGGCCATTCGAGGCTTTCACTTTCGCCGCTGGCCTCGACGCACAGGACGCTCCAGCTCTCCCCTCCCCCTATTCCCTCCAGAACCCGAACGTAGGATTGGGAAGTAGGCTAAGGACAGGAATAGGTTAGCCCGAAACAAGGACGATAAAGCGGGGTTTACGGAGACGGGAATTATAGTGAAGGGAAGTTGAAATAAAAATTAAAAAACAGACAAAAAAAAAGTTGGGGCGAAAATTGGGTTTGACAAAACTTAAGGGGGTGGGTAATGATGGGACAGGCAAAGGCGATAGGTGGCAGGAGGTGACAGTAGCGTAGTCTGAGCCCCACCTTCGAGTTGGCCAGCACACCGCACTCCTCCACCAACCTCCATTTCAAGGCAAAAGGCTGGCCAACTTCGGCGCTGCCGGGCTGGTTTTACTGCAAGGGCCTGCTGCCGGCCACGTCATCTGCTGGCGTTGCTGCATGCCTTGTGCCGGTCGGATCGTCTTGTGGCTGTTTTGCTTCAAGGCCTGTTGCGTCAACTTCGCTTGCCGCGCTGTTTTTTGCTTCCAAGGCCTGTGACCGTCACTTCGTCTCCGGCATGTTTTTGCTTCGGGCCTTGTTCCGTCACTCACGTCTGCCGGCTGTTTGGCTACAACGGCCTTGCCATGCACCCCCGCTTGTGCTGCCTATGCCTTTGCCTTGGCCCCATGCTCTGCCCCTCGTTCATTTTGCCCCCCGTTCTGTTTTGCATTTCCCCCCCCCCACCCCCCCTGCTTCATTCCCATGTGCACGCCACGATTCATCGCGCAAAGCCGCAAGGAACTTGGCCCTGTTGGGCAGCTCAACACGGGGACTTGCACTGGCGGCCCGTCCTGCAAAACGTTTGCCAGTTCAATGCGTTCATTTCCAGAAAACCGCGGGACGCCTCTGGACTCGTCTTTAAGCAGCCTGAGCCCCAGCTGTTGACTGTTGTTTTGCCCGCAGGTCCATCGATCCTGGGGCCATGGGTTAGTGTAAAAATTATAAGGTTAAGTCTGACTTGTAAATGCTGTCTTTGCCGCCACCCGGCATGTGAGTCCATACCCGCGCAATTCTATTTAAGTCGTCTGTAATGAGTTGGGTTTGTTTCGTTAGTTACCTCCCCAGCCCGTCAGGTTATTATTTTGGGGACACGAATACACTGAATGTCCGCACTCAGGATCCGAAGTAAAACTACTAGGGGAGAACTTACACAGATGGCACACGGAAAATTTCGACGAATACGGCGAGTCTTAAAGAAAGGGAGGGCGGTAGTGTTATGGCTGTTTGAAATTTCGCAACCTACACCAGTAAAAGGTCCTTAGATCAGTATATGACGCTTAAGTTCTTATGTGCAGATAGGTCCCCACACCGTTGTTAAAGGGATTTCTTCTGTTCACGGGGCTGCGGATCTTGAGATAAGCCGTTTTTCTTTTTCTATTGTATTTGAACAAACCTCCACACAAGCAAACAAGCCAGCGTTAGAAAAACCGTCAGAGCGCAAAAGAAAAACCAGATGGATTCGATGTGCGCGCGGATTTTTCCCGCCCTTTTCTCCGAGGAGTGTTACGGCAGCGGGTGGGGCGGCTCGCCCCTGATTGTGTGGAACGCGCGGCGTGACGCGTCGTAATGAGGAACGCCCTTTTCGGGAAACCTTCTCGAAAAAAAAGGTTAGGAAAGGCCGAAAAACGGGAGAGCACAAAGGGCGGAGCCCGCGCTATATAAGGCGGACTGCGCCGAGCCACTCTCTGTTGAGGTCGTCGACGTCATGCCTCTCTTTGTCATGGGTCGTCGACGTCATCCTCTCTTTGTCTGGGGGTCGTCGACCTCACCTCTCTTTGTCTGGGTCGTCGACGTCATCCCTCTCTTCTGTCTAGGTCGTCGACGTTCTCCTCTCTTTGACGGTCGTCGATGTCATCCTCCTCTGTCGGGTCGGTTGGATTTCTACTCTCTTCTGGGTTGTCGACGTCATCCTCTCTCTTCGGGTCAGTGTTGGATTCTACTCGCTCTCTTGGTGGACGTCATGTCCTCTTCGCGTCATGTTCGGAGCTCTTTGTCGTGGTCGCAGGTCGGGCTCTTCGTCTTGTGCGCTGGCGACCTGTCGTGAGGCGACAGGCCGGCTGTCGAGGTACCGGGCGACGCTCAGAGACGCAGACGGTAGGCGGCAGCCTGCCGGACTGGTGTGGTGCGAATCTGCATCTGCGCGTCTGGCGAGGGACGCCGGAGAGAACTCACCGACCACATCATCGCAAAGGGCCGAGAGCAGGCACGGCTACGCTAGCTGCCGTGGGAATAAGGCGTCGCGACCTGCCCACCATCACACCTCGAGGGGGCAGGTAAGCAGCACGGTCTCGCGGGCCTTTTCGGTCATCCACGGCCCACGACCATAAAAGTTTACGAACCCCGTCTAC
>CM068963.1:105316515-105344289 GCA_035128595.1 Eptatretus atami
TGGAGTGGCCTTGACCTTGACCTTCAATCGTGTCAAAAGTCATACCGTCGTGCATCACTCATCGACCCCTTACCTACATACCAAGTTTCATCAAGATCCGGCGAAATTCTTTTGACCTTATCACATCGACTATTTTTCCAACTTTGAAGACACGTGACTCGATAACCAGGACGAATTTCAAAAAAACCGGCCCGACCAAATTTAGATATTGTTCCATGTTATCAGAATCCGAAGGAATTTCGAAGATCGGATCATCAACGGCGGAGGAGATAGATTTTGAAAATGGACGATTTCGCAACTTTGGAGTGAACTTGACGTTGACCTTGACCTTCAATCGGGTCAAAGGTCAAACTGTCGTGCATCCCTCATCGACATCTACCCACATACCAAATATCAAGAAAATCTTCACCAAAATCGAATCAATACCTTCTTGTTACATACCCAACGTGCCCACCAAGTTTCGTCCAAATCTGTCCAAAACTTTTTCAGATATCGTGCGATACATCATATCGTTTGCGCACTAACAATCAAAAAATTATCGGATCCGAATCTTCACCAAAACCAAACCAATTCTTCCTTCTCACCTAACCAACTCATCTACCAAGTTTCATCCAAATCCGTCCGCAATTCTTTTTGAGATATCCTGCTATATGTTGTTTTTGGCCCAATAGTGAAAAATCACGAAAAATTCTCGGATCCAGATCTGAATTCGGATCTTCACCAAAATCCAATCATTTTGTCCATGTCACATACCATCTGGGGCAGCAGGCAGCATCTGCGGCAGCATCGACGATGGGAATGTCAAGGGATTTCCCCCCCCCCCCCCCCAAAGCATATGAAAGCTACGCATTACCATCAGGCAACTCGTCTCACTGCAATCAAGCAAGTCCAACTGTGAGAGTGGCATGACCTCTGCTCAACTCACCGTAGTTCATTCCGAAGACCTAACAATTGTGATTGCAAAGAATCATTGACTTCCATCTGCTCCTCCAGGTCTCTCTGAATCTTCCGTCGCTGTCCGTCTATTCGATCATTCTCCTCCTCGGTCTCTGCCAATTGTCGCTTCAACATCTTCAGCTTGAGGTTTACCTGCACATCGCAACAATGAGCAAAATTTACAACCCCCTCCCCACCCCCAACAATGAACAATCAGGGGCAGGCATAAAACATTATGGAAGAATTTCTGTATCATAAGCAATTAAATGTGGGGGTGGGGGGAGGGGTTGAGGGGTGATACACTTAAACAAAGTTATTGTTTATAAAGAGGGAAACAAATTTGAGTGAAATATCATTCGTTATAGCAAATGCTTTATCTTTGACTCAGGATACTAAGATATTCAAGAACATAAACATTGTAAGGTGTATGTCATCCTTTAAGGTGATCATGTACCATGATGGGAGTATTTTCCCCAAGACTAAAGAGTGGTGATTGACCAAATTGGAATACAGACCAAGATGGCAGGCTCATGCACTTTATAAACAATTAAAATAATTCCCAAAAAATGAAAGTTGGGATAAAATACAAGCCAATTCACAAAATTGTAAAACATTGAGGATAATGGGGCACAACTATTATGTAGCCAGACGAGAGATCATATGCAACACAAATGCACCGAATGATTAAAAATAAATAACAAATCAGTCACAATACCTCCCCACTGTGGCTACAGATCTATATGAAGAGAGTCCTGTTGAGAGTGTGCAAAAAGCAAAGAAAGAAAGGAACTGCAAGGGAGCAATGATGAGGAGATAATTGGAGGGAATATAATGGCGCTCTCGCGGAAGATGCTCTCTGAGATGCTGAGGACTGGCAAGCTTTTGCACGGTGTGGAACGCTTCCACTCTGGGCCAATGACTTGTGCTCCCGGGCTATTTTTCAACTCCAGTGGTGCTGCTCACTGTTCGTCACCCATCGATCCAAATCCACTCGTTTGCACACTCCTGTCCAGTCTCTGGTTTCCCAATCGAGTGATTCATTCACAAACGGATCATAACATTCTCCGAGGAATCCGTTCAGGCACTCATCTTTATCCCCCCCCCCCTTCAAGGGGGCAAGCCAAATCCTGCCCCACAGCTTCATTGGTAACTCAGGAAGCCGCAGGGTGGGCCGCGTCCACACATCATCAGCCTCTTTGTGACACGTCACATACCGGTCCTCCAGGGTGATGATGCAGCATCCAGTGCCGTGAATGTGCAGGAAGCAAAAAAATAAAAATAAAAAAGATAAAAAAAGATTTTTACAGTTACAAAGGAGGTGAGATGAAGGGAAAACTGGATAAATCAGACACGTGGCAAGTTACTCTATATCCATTACATTTGGCCTATGTACAGTATGCTTATTCACAAACAGTATGTACATTGTGACAGTAATTATCCAGACTTGTTGGTGTAATAGTTAGAACATCCGCTTCGAGTCTGAGAGGTCGACAGTTCAAAGCCCAGCTGAGTCATAACAGACTATTAAAATGTTACGTACTGCTTCCTTGCTTGACATTCAGCATTTAAAAGGATAAAGCACAAACAATCCTATAGGATGGCATCCATGGGGAGGAGGAAATTCCTCCTTATGAAATGCCCCACTGAGTACAGTGAGAAAGGTGGTGCTATTGTTGTGACGTCACTGGTATCCAGAGAGCTCTGGGCAGTGACGGCACTTTCCCCATGCTCAGTGGCTGTGTTTGTCCAGTCTAACAGTTCCGTGTTGTGTTTTGTGTATTCATCTGCATGCCCATGTGTGAAATGTGGATGTGCAGCCCCACTACGAGCCTTAGATTGTGTTAAAAAAAATCTACAATGGCACATGGTTGAGCACATAACTCTGCCAAAGTGAGCAGTTTACGTTTTATAGCCCACTGATGGGCCCGATCTGCATCCATACCTTAACCAAAATCCAATTGCCTTGTTCTTGTAACCTACCAAACTATCCACAACTTTCGTCTGAATCCTCCATAACTGAGAGATGAGGCCAAAAACTTATATATATATAAACACTATCTCAAAAATGGTGAAGAATCGCTTGAAAAAACAATTCTCGTATCTGGATCTGGATCGAGATTTTCACCAAAATTGAAACAATGGTCCTTGCACACACACAACCTGTCCACCAAGTTTTATCAAATCCATCCCAACTTTTTGAGATATTGTGTTGTATATTGGTTTAAACCCCCCCCCCACCCCCACCCCACCCCATCTCTCAATGGTGAAGAATCACTTAAAAAATGATCAATCGGATATTCACCAAAATTAATCAATTTCTTCTTGTGACACATCCAACATGTCCACCAAGTTTTATCTGAATCCGTACACAACTTTTTGAGATATCGTGTTATATATCGTTTTTGGCCGAATCTCTCAATGGTGAAGAATCACTTATAAAAATTCTAGTAGTCCGATCCGGATCTTCACCAAAATCTAATCAGTTCGTCCTTGTCACACACCAAACCAGTCCACAAATTTAATCCGAATCCTCCACAACTTTTTGAGATATCCTGCACACAAACAGACAAACAAACAGAGAGAAGAAAGGGGTGACAACAATAACCTCTTTCACCTTCGTGGCGAGGTAAACAACACACACACAAACACACAAACACACACACCACACAGCGGCATTTACCACTCTTCCATGCAGACTTCATTATGTTATCGTAATATATAATGCATTATACTGCTTCTTCATATTCAATGTAAAAGCAAAGTCGAGGCACGCCATTGCAAATCCCATACTACCACCGAAAGCAACGTTGAAAGGGCCTAAAGTTCCACCAGGATTGATCAAATTTTGAGTTAAATTTTCTTTCTCATTTTGACCCCCATGACCTCAGTACCCACCTCCTGGGGCATAAACTGCGGGTCAAAATCCAAAAATTCTTACATATTTCTGAATCCACAGGTTTTTTTGGATAAATAGTCGAGGCTTGTGGAAGAGCGAGTCATCGTACTGAATTGAATGGATCATGCGTACTGACTGATTGGAATCGTACTCTTCCATGAATGGATCAGACACAACAGACAAAAGGAACAGCAGATAGAGGAAAGACACCATACAGAATAGAGGGGAAGAACAAACAGCAGATAGAGGGGAAGAAACACCAACAGCAGAGAGGAGGAGAAGACACCAACAGGAGGGAAGAAACACCGACAGCAATAGAGGGAGAAACACAACAGCAGATAGAGGGAGAAGCAACCAGCAGATAGAGGGAAGAAACACCAACAGCAGATAGAGGAGGAGAAACACCAACAGCAGTGAGGGAAGAAACCACCTCAACAGGTCAGATAGAGGGGGAAGAAACACCAACAGCATATAAGGGGCAAGAAACACCAACAGCAAGGTGGAGGGGAAGAAACACCAACAGCAGTAGAGGGGAAGAAACCCAACAGCAGGTAAGGAAGAAACACCAACAGCAGGTAGAGGGAAGAAACACCAAAGCAGTAGAGGGGAAGAAACACCAACAGCAGGTAGAGGGGAAGAAACACAACAGCAGGTAGAGGGAGAAACACCAACACGCAGGTGAGGGGAAGAAACCCACAGCAGGTAGAGGGAAGAAACACCAACAGCAGGTAGAGGGGAAGAACACCAACAGCAGGTAGAGGGGAAGAAACACCAACAGTGCAGGTAGAGGGGAAGAAAACACACAGCAGGTAGAGGGGAAGAACACCAACAGCAGGTAGAGGGGAAGAAACAAAACAGAGATAAGGGGAGAAACACCAACAGCAGGTAAGGGGAAGAAACCCAACAGCAGGTAGAGGGAAGAACACAACAGCAGATACCAAAGAGGGGAAGAAACACCAACAGCAGGTAGAGGGGAAGAAACACACAAACAGCAGTAGAGGGGAAGAAAACCAACAGCAGATAGAGGGGACAGAAACACCAAGCGAGTAGAGGGGAAGAAACACCAACAGCAGTAGAGGGGGAGAAACACCAACGAGAAAGTAGAGGGGAAGAAGAAAAACCAACAAGCAGGTGAAGGGGAGAAACACCAAACAGCAGAGTAGAGGGGAAGAAACACCAACAGCAGGTAGAGGGGAAGAAACACTAAAACAGCAGATAGAGGGGAAGAAACACCAACAGCAGGTAGACGGGGAAGAAACACCAACAGCAGGTGAGAGGGAAGAACACAACAGACAGCGTAGAGGGGAAGAAACCACAAGCAGGTGGAGGGAAGAAACACAAACAGCAGGTGGAGGGGAAGAAACACCAACAGCAGATAGAGGGGAAGAAACACCCAACAGCAGGTGAGGGGAAGAACACCACCAGCAGATAGAGGGGAAGAAACACCACCAGCAGGTGGAGGGAAGAAACACAACAGCAGGATAGAGGGAAGAAACACCAACAGCTGTAGAGGAGAAACACCAACAGCAGTAGAGGGAAAAACACAAGCGAGTAGAGGGGAAGAAACACCAACAGCAGGTAGAGGGAAGAGAACACCAACAGCAGGTGGAGGGAAGAAACAACCAACAGCAGTGAGAGGGAAGAAACACCAACAGCAGAGTAGGGGGGAAGAAACACAACAGCAGATGAGGGGAGAAACACCAACAGGCAGGTAAGAGGGGAAGAAACACCAACAGCATGTAGAGGGAAGAAAACACCAACAGCAGTAGAGGGGAAGAAACACAACAGCAGGTAGAGGGGAAGAAACACCAACAGCAGGTAGAGGGGAAGAACACCAACAGCAGATAGGAGGGAGAAACACCAACAGCAGGTGAGGGAAGAAACACACAGCAGATAGAGGGGAAGAAACACCAACAGCAGGGAGGGGAAGAAACACCAACAGCAGATAGAGGGAAGAAACACCAACAGCAGATGGAGAGGAAGAAACAGCCAACAGCAGATAGAGGGGAAGAAACACCAACAACAGATAGAGGGGAAGAAACACCAACAGCAGGTAGAGGGGAAGAAACACACAAACAGATAGAGGGGAAGAAACACCAACAGCAGATAGAGGGGAAGAAACACCACACAGCAGATAGAGGGAAGAAACACCAACAGCAGATAGAGGGGAAGACACCAACAGCAGGTGGAGGGAAGAAACAGCAACAGCAGATAGAGGGAAGAAACACACAACAGCAGGGAGAGGGGAAGAAACACCAACAGCAGATAGAGGGAAGAAACACAACAGCAGGTGAGGAGAACCCAGACAGCAGATAGAGGGGAAGAAACACAACAACAGATAGAGGGAAGAAACACCACAGCAGATAGAGGGAAGAAACACAACAGCAGAGTAGAGGGGAAGAAACACAACAGCAGATAGAGGGAAGAAACACCAACCAGAGGGAGCAGATAGAGGGAAGAAAACACCAACAGCAGATAGAGGGGAAGAAACCAACAGCAGATAGAGGGAAGAAACACCAACAGCAGATAGAGGGGAAGAAACACCAACAGCAGATAGAGGAAGAAACACCAACAGCAGATGAGGGAAGAAACACCAACAGCAGAGTCAAGACCAAGACAGAGGTAGGCAGACAAACAATGGGTGTGGGGGGGATTGGGGCAGCAGAGAATGCATGGAGTGAACAAGATGGATACAGAAGGGAAAACTGGAAATTTGGAGGAGGAGGGATTGGGATGGTGGGGGGGGAAAACGAGGGAAGAAAGATTATGTTTTGGATTGAGGATGATCTGAGATGGTTGTGAACAGCTGTCTTGAAGATCTGGAGGGAAGAATGAGATGGAAGAGGATGTGGAAGTTGGTTCCAGCAGGTGGGAAAATAAAGAGGAAAAAATGGAGGAACATTCCGTTCTGCATCCTGTCTTGGTCACATGTTATTGTTTGACTGTTACCCATCAACATATTATTTTGAGACTTGTGATGGATGATGTGAAATGAGTCACTGGGTTGCATGTGACCAAGATGGGATGCAGATTGGAATATATTCCTTACCTTTTAATTTGATGTATGAAATGTTTGACTTCTCAAGCCAGTTTTCACTCCCAGCCAGCTTGGGAAAGGAACAAATGAGTGGAGGTGAGCAGTGATCCTGGATTTAGGTAGTTTCACCAGAAAGGAGTTGTTGGTGAACCATTTAAGCCCTGCAGAAACCTGCCTGGGGGAAGGGGGGTGGAGGGGTGGGGGGGAATACGGAAAGAGCAGAGGGTGCAAGACCAGAAAGGAGGTGGAAGAAGACAGAGATCACTGGCCTGTTTGTGATGGCAAAGTGATAAGCCCGTAAACTCAGCTTCATCCATAAAGCTGTGGTTGAAGGCCTTGTCGGTCGACAGGAGGTCAGGTATGCCAAAGAAGGACTTTGTATGATGGAGGATGCCCAGTCGGTGGCTGGCTTTGGAGGCCAACTTTGCAATGTGGCTTGCCCAAGAAAGATCATGGCTGTTAGTGAGACCCAGGAGTTTGAAGAAAGTAGAAAGGAGGGTTTGCCAGACATTCCTTTCGGAGAGAGATAGTGAGTGTGAGATTTGTCAGGATTGAAAGACGTATTTCAAGTGTTTCACAAACGTGATTTTTGAAGGTCTGAAGTGAGGGAAGAAGCTGCAGCCTGCCTGTCTGAAGGATGAGGAATGTCACTGTAGAGGGTGGAGTAATCAACAAATATATAAAGAGGATTTTCCAGAGAGTCAGCAAGATCATGATGAAGATTAGGAATAGTTCTGGGCCCAGAACACTGCCTTGGGACACTCCAGCCTCAACAGGGAGAAGAGTTGAAAGGAGTCCGTTGAGTGCCACACATTGCCCATGAGAGTAGAGGACGTCAGTAAGCCATGTGTGGCGTTGGCCTTGGATAGCATAGGCAGACAGTTTGGAGAGTGAGGCAGGATGCCAGGCTGTATCAAAAGCACGAGATATGTCCAGAGAGAAAGCTCTGAACTCATGTCTGACATTGAGGGCCCTCATTGTTGAATGAGTTGAAGCAGCATGGTCAAGGTGGAGTTACCTGGTCCGAAACCAAATTGGTGATCTGAGATGAGGTTGTTGGGGAAAAGGAAAGATTTAATATCGACTGTAATGATGGATTCCATGACCTTGATGATGATTGGAAAGAAGCCGATAGGTCTGTTGTTAAGGTCAGCTTTGCGCCTTTTGTATGTAGTGCAGTGATGTTGGCCGATTTCAAGCAGATGGAAGATGTCCGAGCGCAAATGACAGGGTGAAAAGGGCAGACAGAGAATGTGCAAGACCAGCAGAGCAGGTTTTTCAGACACATGAGCCGATGCCGTCCAGTCCAGTTGCAGAGTCCGAATCTAGGGTTAAAAGAACCTTCTCAGGTGCAAAAGACTCCATGGGACTGACTCAATTTGTGAACTTTCCAACCCGGATTTCTCCCAATGGAAAATTCTCCCTTCTGGATTTGGCGAGACTAACTTTCCCACAAATGTTTCCTGCTCTTCCTCTGCTCCAATTGGTTCATCCGATCATATGCTTGTGAAAGTCAACATCTCTCTGGCTGTTCTTAGAGAGCTGCTTCAACGCCGGCGAGTTTGGCATTTCACTCAAGCAGATTGGCAGGGACTGCGTGTTTAAAATGTTTACAAATGTGCCTGTAATTGCAATTTTTGGTGTTTGACCTTTTGACCTTCTCTTGCAATGATACTGCTCTTGCATCTCCTTGTTATGTGGTGATCATAACTACCAAGTTAAGTGAATTTCTGCCCAACAATTTAGTCGAAGATAGCGTGACGGACAAACAGACATACAGACTACAATATCCCTCCTTTTATTTTATTTTTTTTCAAAAAGCGTGGGGATAACAATATACGATCTCCAATCAACCAACCTTGTGGATATCTTTACATTATCAGACCCAATTTGGCTTTTATCATTCTCGATCAGCCAAATCATCCCCTCCCCAGCAGAAATAAACAACTGTTTGATGTAATTCCAAGCAAGGCTCAATTAAAAAGTAAACCTATAATTAATTAATTTCATCCATATGCAGGAAAACAAAGTTGGTGTGCCATTTGGGTCAAATATTTATTAGATATGCCCAGGAAGCAAACAGGGGGTGGGAAATGCATTCAATTAAAATTGAGAAAGGGAGAAGGTGAAAAATAAAAGTAAGTGCAAGCAGGTTTGGTGAAAAGGGAAGATGTAGTAGGCAGAAGATGGGAGGATGGGAAGGAGCATCGATGGACATGTACATAGTCGACGGTTCAAAATGAGCAGATAATGTACCATGTTCTATACAGAGCGTCGGTTCGGACAAAGCAGTTTCTTGGTGAGGAGAGTTACAATCCTGAATGGGTTGTGACTCCACCAAAGGAAATCAGGGCAAGAATTTGCAATTTGTTCAGTGCCGGTGATAGCTCGCCTTCTTTTTGAGGAGGACATCGTGGGATCGTTCACATCCACCAACTAATGTCGGCAGATGGGACACCTGGCTTAAACGTCCATCCGAGGGACGGCACACACATTGATTAATGACCATGCATGTGGAACACCGGGATGCCGGTGTATAGCTGGGTCAGTATTTGAACCTTGGCTAGACAGCTCAGAGGTGAGTGTGTCAAAATGATATAGAGAGATAGATGTAATATGCTTGATCAATAATAGTATACAAACGCCTTTAGAGTACAAAGGTGTTCTGCATGTTCAATCATATCCGCGATGCCCAATATGAACCTGACCACAAAAATAATTCCCTCCATATCAATGAGCCGTTCACCATCTTGAAATCACAACTACTATCCACAGCATAAATACTTCCACTGGAGTCCTGTCTATATGGCAATGAACCTGGTAACTTTGACCGGAAGAGCTGCAGTGACAGTGCTTACCTCTTCCTTCTGCTTTTCTGCCTGCTCACGTTCCTCATCAATCTGCATCACAAGCTCCTTCACCTTCTTGTCCAGCCTGCGGTTCGTTGCTTGCAGGTTTGCTCGCTCACTGTGCAAGGAAACATGGACCACACTTTCACTGTCATTATACAGTACAGTTTTGCTCTCTTTTTTTTGGCAAAATAAACAGATATTCTGCAGGTTTTAAATTATGGTTACACACATTTTTGATTTTAAAAAGTAGGTTGTGCTTAAACATAAAGGGCAGTATTCAGCAGCTATATTGCAAAAACGTTTTACAAGAGAAACTGAAACTTGAAATGAGAGAATAATATATATATATATATATATATATATATACACAACACACACACACACACACACACACACACACACACACACACACACATATATATAATATATATATATATATATATGTTGAGAAGAAGGGATAAAAACAGCTGCAACTATTTGGTAGAAATCACTGTTGTGAAGTCGATGGCACGCCATTGCGAATTCCCATGCTTCCCACCTAAAGAAAAGTTTAAAGATGACAAAAAGTTCCACCAGGAATGACCCAATACCAAATATTGGTATTTTTTTATTTATCCTCCCCCATGGTCCTAAGTCCCCACCCACCACCTGGGGCATGAACCAGGGATCAAATCCAAAAAACTAGCCCCAATGTTGATTGCACATACAAAGTTTCATTTAAAAAATGTTTTAAAATGTGCCTGTAATTGCATTTTTTGGTATTTAATGTGTTGACCCGGCCACAGAAGGTGGGGCCAAAAATTATACAGCTCTCACACCCCCTTTCCATGTGGTGATTGTAACAATCAAGTTTGGTGATTTTCTGCAGAACCGTTTAGGAGATAGCATGACGGACAGACAAACAAACAAAGAAAGGTGTCGTGCATAACACGATACTTGCAATATCCATGAAACAAATTTGACCTTCAAAATAATTGGTGGTTTAATTCAATGACCGAAAATGCAACTCCTCTTCAAATTTAAAGTCAATAGGATGAAAATTGACAATTTTAGAAATTTGGCCTATGTTGACTTTTGGCCCATGCTGACCTTAAAAATAATTGGTGGTTGGATTCAGTGACCTGAAATATAAATAATCCTCAAATTTCAAGTCAATGGGATGAAAATTGAGGATTTTAGAAATCTCACCTAAGTCGCTGACCTTTGGTCTGTTGACCTCAAATGTAATTTGTGGTTGAATTCAACAAACAAATGTGCAACTCCTCTTGAAATTTCAAGTCAATCAGATGAAAATTGACAATTTTAGAAATTCGGCCTATGTTGACATCAAAAATATTTGGTGGTTGAATTTGGTGACCTGATATGCAAATCCTGTTCAAATATCTAGTCAATCGGATGAAAATTGAGGATTTTAGAAACACGACAAAGTTCTTGACCTTTGGCCTATGTTGACTTTTTGACCTCAAAAACAATAGGCTTCTTGCTTATGACAAATTCTACCAGGAGGTGAAGTTTCGTGAAGATCGGTGTAAAATTGTGACCTGCAGGCGAATGACATACAAACAAACAAAGACAGCAGACAGACAGAATAACGCACAAGACCAACCAATATACTTGAAAAATCTTCGATTTTCGTGAGCAACAAAAACAGCTGGAGCCGATTACAATATCCCCCCATTTTTTTTTCAAAAAGCGTGATGATAAAAATCATATGGAGAAAGACCTGTCCGCATGAATGGAGAATGCTTAAATCATACCACCCCCCATCCCACCCCCCAACCACCCTCTGTCACAACCACACCTACCCCACCCCACCACCAAAACCCAGCAGTTCCACAACTTACATTCACCCCCACATGTGAAGTATCCATTTTTTGTGGCCCACCATTTATTTGCAGCATGCATACATGCTCTGCCAGTCAAGCCTTCCATGCATAGGCATAACTTGAATTAGCATACATACCCATCCTCAGCTTGCAACCGGAGCTCCAGTTCAGAGGCTCGTGCTTCCAGCTGGGCGATAACACCCTCACGGGTAAGTCTGTGCGAGTCCTCGAGCTCCAACACACGTGCACGCATCTCCTTGATCTGCACAGGCATCGATGGAAGGAAGAAAACAAATCATGATGCAGAAAGACAACCATGGCTGATGCACATTGATCAAGGCTCAAATGAAACTAGAGAATTCATAGACACATTACCCATGCAGTGTTCAAATATGTACTTCAATTTAAATAAAATAATGATTTTTAGATCCTCGTGGAGGATCTCCAAGTCTTACTCACGTTGTTGTTCTTAATCTTCTTCTTGTGGACTTTTTTGTTTCACAGCCTACAGTTTTCATCGAAACTTCCTGAAACTTGGCATATATATGTAAAAATACCCTGCGCAGACAGTAACCATCTCCGATTTTGAAAATTCCTCCTAGAAAAAAAGTTATGACGTCAAAATATCTCTGCTAATGGAAATCGCCTAAAAAATTATCTCCGAAACTGGACAAGCTTTTTGAATTCTGTTTGGGGGAATCGAACAGGGCATTGCAGAGATGAATTACCGCACATATGATACATCACTATGACGTCATATCAATTTTATGAGTCATTCCTATTTTTTTACTTTTTGTTTCACAACCCAGAGTTTTCATCGGATCTTCGTGAAACTTGCCATGTATATGCAGAAAGCCCACGCGCAGGCAGTAACCATCTCCGATTTTGGAAATCTTCCTAGAAAAAAAGTTGACGTCATAATATCGCCGCTAATGGAAATCGCGATACCATTATCTCCGAAACTAGGCAAGCTGTTTGAATTTTGTTTGCGGGAATCAAGCCGGGCATTAGCACAGATAATTAATCGCAAACCTGATACATCACAATGACGTCATATTCGTTATACGTCATCATTAAGAGGACGAGGATCTTAGCTCATTTGAGCTTGTTAAGATTTTTTTTTAAACCAAAAATCCTGAAGTTTAGCACTATTGAAGCAGATATACATATACTATATATTCATAGATGTATTAAATAAAAGTTATTTAGATTAAAAAATAATAATAAAATAAATAGATATTTCAATAAAAAACAAATATTATTTATAAATGCATTATAAATTAGCATTAAAATAATTTTTGTGGTTGCTAGGACACGCAGTGCAGCATGTTAAAATTGGTTATTGATGACTGTTTGAGTCCATGGTTGATGGACGCGCTGTGTTATGGAGATGTCAACAAGGTAAAGTGTTTATCGCTTAATATATTATCATTTCAAGTGGTGTATGATTAAAGTTATTCAAATGTGTAATACTTTCAATAAAGTAAAAATTAAATAAGTTTGAATAAGGATAGTCCATTGCGTGTTGACTGACTGTCTGGACACAACTTTGAAGTTGTGGATCCATTGATGTTGAGTAATCTACTGATGAGGACCTGTGACCGGGTTGTGATCTGCCGTTTGGAGAGGTTCTGGGCTGAAAGGATCGAAACCTCGATGAAAAACGGTTATCAGCTGATGATCCGGGCAGTTGAGAAATCAGTCAATTGCTTAAAGTTAGGTTTATAACTTCAAATATAATAGCTTTTGTAATTGTACTTACCAATACATCATACATCTGTGTTCGTGTTGTGTTTATGTGTGTTATATGTGTGTGTTTGTGTGTGTGTGTGTGTGTGTGTATGTGTGTATGTGTGTATGTGTGTATGTGTGTATGTGTGTATGTGTGTATGTGTGTGTGTGGTGTTGTCTTGATTCTTTCTTGGGACTATGGTGCAGTAATTGGTCTTTATTTTGATTATATAATCACCCTTATTTAACTTGTCTAAGTACTGCTAAATGGTAAGGTTTTGAAATTGCAAAGAAGGTGATTTGTGTTACACAGTGTTCAGGTATATAATTCAATTGAAATAAAATAAAGCTTGTAAAAGTCATATAAATAAATAATTTCTGGAATTCACTGCTGTTATAGCAGAATCTATGACATCACCCTATCCAACACATTACATTATTCATGCCTGTTGCATGTGTCCTTTATGTCATTCTTAAAAACAGTAAGTTTCTTGTTTTAAATGATTTAAATTTGTTTGACACCCTGGACAGGCAGAGTTAAATAAATAAATAAAAATTATATATATATATATATATATATATACATATTATATATATATATATGTATGTATGTATGTATGTATCACCTGTGTCGAAGGAAGCGGTTTAGTTTTGCCATTTTTAACATGAAATAGGCAAAGCCTAGAAATGAACGAAACCCATTATAATTACCCTTTAAACCACTCTAGAAAGGTGCTTCTTCTTCATTTTGACAGACGGACGGATGGATGGATGGATGGATGGAAGGAAGGATATACCCGAATATTGAAGCAGCTTCACCGCTTAAAAACTACCTCACTCCTCCCTGCGCATGTGTGATTGGGATGAATTAAGAGACAAAGTACTGTAAAACAGACAGGTTTGTTTTCCGATTCATGGGCAAAATATAACATTCAATTTAAATGAGGTTACTTGATCGTAAACCGGCATTTGTAGATAGACAGATGGACAGACATTAACCAAATGCTTAACCCCAATTTTCAATTTGTGTGCGCGGGGTAATCAGTCACAAGGCATACACCACTCAGTATCAAACACGTCTTTTCAGTTTATAATTGTGACCCAAAATACGAGTAGTTGTGATCCATCTCAGCAGCAGGTTCTGTCTATTTCCTGATGGAGAGCACTGTGGCTACAATGTTGGACTTCATCAAAGTATTGTTATCGTCGTTTTTGACACAACCTCGAGTGTCTGTGCTTTTATATTTTCTCTTCTGCAGTTCACACTGCATTTATTATCCTGCAATTATAGATTCTCTCTAATATAAAAACTGTGGGGGAGGGGTGAGTCATAACAAAGCCTCATGGGTGTTTACAATATAAACTTTCAGGGCTAAGGGGGACTACTTCTCAAGGTGTTTTCCATGTAATAAATGCCCCTAGGCCAGCTGCCGAAACAAACATTGATGCTAATAGTGTAAAAGGTGTATGGTTTACACCGTTTACACCGTGCTTCTCTTCAACCCTCATTTCCTCCACTGCTCAACCAACCTTTATTGCAAAATGTATAATGTGTTATTTTTCAAAAGGAAGGCAACTTAAAAGAATGGTACAGAAGCCTTCCTTCTAAATCGTCCTTAACAAAATGGATGTGACTGACAAGTAAACCTCTTCGGCGGCTGCAAAACATCTTCCCACAAGGTTAGTGGGACTGACCAAAGATGTATTTGTCTGGTACATTTTTGCTCCGAATCACCATTACTTTTTAAACAAGAATGGACTACCTCCGCAAGCGAAGGTGGACCGAGGTTATGTTTTCATCTCTATCTGTCTGTCTGTTCATTACTTGTGAAATCGAAGATTCGCAGGTATATTGGTTTATCTGGTCTGTGATTCTGTCTGTCAACTGCCTATAGGTCACAGTTTTAAACTGATCTTCACGAAATGGGAGTTGGTCAGAAGCAAGAAGCCTATTGATTTTGAGGTTAAAAGGTCAACAACTGTCAATTTTCTAAAATTCTCGATTTTCATCTGATTGACTTGAAATTTGAAGAGGATTTGCACATCACATCACTGAATTCAACCACCCATTATTTTAAAGGTCAAATTAGTTTTAAAGATTTCACAAGTATCGTGCTCTGCACAACATCTTTCATGTTTGTGAGTAGGATATCTCAAAAAGTTATGGACGGATTCAGACGAAACTTCGTGGACATGTTGGGTGTGTGACAAGGACAGATTGATTAGATTTTGGTGAACATCTGGGTGCAGATATGGGAATTTTTAAACTTTCAAAACTTATTCTTCACCATTGAGAGATGGGGCCAAAAACGATATAAAGCACAACATTTCAAAAAGTTGTTGAAGGATTATGACAAAACTTGGTGGATGAGTTGGGTTGGTGACAAGAACAATCTGATTAGATTTTGGATAAGTTCCGGATGCATCTCTGGCCTATCAGTGGGATACAAAGCGTAAACTGTTCAATCTGGAGGACGTATATGCTACACCAAGTGCCGTTATAGTTTTAAAAGTTATAATTGGGGTGACAGAACTTTTGGGATGGCCATATATTGCCACCAAAGAATGAGGCTGAAGACAAGGTGCTCACCTGACGCTCCATTGAAATTTTGTCACAGTCCAGGTTCTGTCGTGCAGCTTTTTCTTGCATGAGCTCTACATGAAGCTGGTCAGCCTGCAGACATATGCATCGACATTCAGGTACAGTGCACTCAAAATAAGGCAGTCACATTCAGATTTCAGCGATGGTTCATCAATATGTGAACAATCGCTGAGATCTCGCACAGAAGCCCTCAATACAAATCTAGCACAGAAACATAGAAGCCTACCATACTTTTAGACTAAAAGTATTGCTATCGATCTTTAAATTAAAAGTTAAAAGTTTTTGTTGCTCAATGTTTCCCAGGTTAAAATATGACAGAAAACTGCAATTCTCCCACATGTGTAACATGGATACAAGAGCTCAAGGTTATCACCAAATGCAAGGTAATAAATAGAAGTGGAAGACAACAGTACCTGCCAGACAAAAAGAAACGTTTTTATTCCAACAAGGAACTAAACTTTATAACAGAGATACAGTATATAATAACTGAAAAGCTTTATACAATGTGTAGATAATAATGAGTTCCTGGCAAGGAATTTTGACGCAGGAGGAGGCCATTAGGCCCATCAAAGTCTGTGTTATTATTACCAACTTGTAGTTGTTTGTCCGTGCTCCAACCTAGTTTTTTAATGCTGAGCGTAAAATATGGAAGCAGCACGTATGTTGTTTAAAGTCTTTGGTAGGACTCAGCCGGGGTTTGAGCCGATGACGTCGGACCCTTTAACCATTTCACCACTGAGGCTGGTTAAGCCTTTCCTCTCCATCAACCAACATTGACATCAATGTGGCACGACGTTGAACAGTAGCATACAAGTCGAATCAAATATTTGTTGGGGGGGAAAAAATACGATTACACATTTCAACACAGCTGTAGCAATTTTCAAAAAAAAAAAAGAGTATAGGTTCAAATGAATTTTCACATTGAAAAATGTTAACCATTATTCTGTTACTGGCATTCGGAGGGTTAAACGTTTAATTTGCACACAGTCTGCCTCGCTCTAACAAATAATAAAAGCAAAACACAAAACGAATTTGCTCCATATATAAGTTAATTATTATTTTATTCATGACGTTAAAAAATAAAAGAATTTTAAAAAGTTAAATTACTTTACCATGTTAGCTGAAGAGCTGCGCAAAGTACAGAAAACTTCATCACTATATTTTAAAAAAAACACGACAAAAAAAACTTCCTTTCTCAACAGATACATTTTGTTCTGTGTTCCGTACAATGGGGCCCACACCGTTGCCGAGAAACCACACAGGCTGTCACATAGATTCAGCCCGCAAAATCCCCAAGGCCTCGGCACCAACATTCCTCCTTTATCAGACTATAGGCACACAGTTGCTCCTTACACTAACGCAGCTCAAGAAACAGGCTCTGCTTATTGTCACTCATAATCAAATGCAGTCCTTGGTCTTATCCAGTATTTTAAAGAAAAAAAAAACTGCACATAAAACATTTTATTCCTACTTTTGCACAAATACATTTTATCTCTCAAAAGGCGATTTGACATTTTTGCAGTTTGGCTTCACAGTCGTAGTCCGTTGGAAAAACAACCAAACAAGTCAGCATTTGGACTAGATCCCTGAGATGTGGAACCTTCCTCAGTCCGTTTAAAGCTTCTCTACCTTCCAGGGCTTCAAGTTGACATTACAGCACCATCTCAGGTCACCGGTCCATACTCGTGATCTTTTCTCCCCTCATTAACTATTCCAATGTACTTGTAGGTTGCTACGTTGCCTTCCCCCTTATCATTCCCTGTTGCAACAATCCATGTGTTCTCAAGTCTGGTGTTGCCTTCGTGGTTGTGGGGTTGTGGGCTTGGGATCTAAGGGTCCTGAGTTCAAGCCCTGTCGCTGATGAATTAACACCAGGTGGGGTGGACTCAGCCTGTCATCCTTCCGAGGTCGGCAAAATGAGTACCAGTGAACTGGTAATGGGGTATTGCATCAGCAGTGCCCCCATACTTGGTCGTAGTGGCAATGCATCGTTGTTCATAGCCAGTGAAAGCATGAAGTCATGTCACCACAATAAGTGGATGAATACAAAAAAAAAGAAGAAGAAAAAAGAACGTGTTCTCCCAATCTGTGCCTTGCCTTCTCCCCTTTGTAACTCACGTCTAAGAATGCAGATTTTGTCTTTTAAAATGATTGCGATGAGGTTCTCTACCCACTCACCTGGCAAGCACATGATGCTCTTCTTTGTCAGCCAGTGACAATAACAAAGTGCAAAATAAAGTTTTAAAAAGGAAAAGTTTCTCACCCGTTCTTTACTTCTCTCTGCCTTCTCGGTTTGCATTTCAACACTCTCACGTTCTTCCTCAAGCTCGGCCTCGAGTGCCAATATTCGGTCCTAAAACAACATACGAGCAACAATTACATTTTCATTTGATGAAAATAAAATAAACTTGCTGCATGTTCATGAAGGAAGAGTCAAATCAAGTGACAAAAATGGATGAACGACACTTTGGGTAAAAGGACCCTGAATGAACGGTTGCCTTGACCGATCAATACCGTGCATTTAAAAGTACAAGACCATTGCAAGACCATTTGGCCGACACACCTCCAGCTGCTTCTGTTGCCGTGGGATATCTTTTTTGACAGTACTCGACTCCAGCTCGAGCTCTAAATCCTGGGTACGGCGCTCCAGCCTCTTCTTCTCCAACAAAGCTTCTTCTCGAAGAGTCTGCTCTTCTTTAAGATTCTGCTGTACTCGCTTCAACTGCACAAAACAATCTTACAATACATATCTTGCACAAGTGTTTCCTGCATACCTCTCCGCAATACGCAACAGTCATTACATCCAAGAGCACAATCTTATGCTCTTCACGGTGGAAAATTGTTGGCCAGCCTATTTTTGCTTTTATTTTTCTTTTCCCCAACCCTCACACGTAGCTCAAAGGATAATATCAGAAACGAATGTGTCGACAATGAGCCAATGTAAGGAAACACTCAAAGAAACCTATGTACAATAATTGATGCGCGTACATGCATGTGATTGACTCACAATTTAAGCAATCATTATAACACAATTGTAAAATACATATCCCTATGAAACTGGACTTTTGGAACACCCTGTACAACAGCAAATAACACATTTTCACAAAAAACCATGGATGCAAGTGACCCGTGAAGCATCAAACCATATTAAATAAGGCAATTCTCTGTACGTGTGTATGTGTATGTGTGCGTGATTATACCAGAGTTGGTGTCAAAGCCACCCAATGCTCGCCTGTTTATACATTTATCGTTTTTATCATCTAATAATTAATAATTTTTTATAAAGCATTGCAGTGAAGTCTGATCCAATAATTTTAAACAATATATGTATATTGTAATCAGTAACAAGAGCGCAAGTGAGCACAATAACATCGCCTGAACAAGAAGGTATATACAGAATTGTGCTACTACGTGGAAACAAGCACCTGGTTGCCATGGCAACCAACTTTAGATGACTAACGTATGCACGACCGCCTCACCGTCTCCACAGTCTGTACTATGTACCAAAATATGAAATGTGAAAGTTGAAAACTTTGGGAGTTAGAGTGCGGAAGGAAGGATGGAACAGCATCCTGGTTGACATGGCAACCACTTTAGATGACGAACGTATGTCACGACACACGTCTCCATCGTCTGTACCTATGTACCATATGAAACGTGAAAGTTAAAAACTTTGGGAGTTAGAGTGCGGACGGAACGGATGGAAACAGTCCCCTGGTTGACATGGCAACCACTTTAGATGACGAACGTATGTCACGACACACCGTCTCCACAGTCTGTACACTATGTACCAATATGAACTACGTGAAAAGTTGAAAACTTTGGGAGTTAAAGTGCGGAGAGTAAGTGAGGGAAACAGCATCCTGGTTGCCATGGCAACCACTTTTAGATGACGAACGTATGTCGCGACACACCGTCTCCACAGTCTGTACCTAGTACCAAATATGAAACGTGAAAGTTTGAAAACTTTTGGGAGTTAGAGTGCGAGAGTAACATGAGGGAAAACGCATCCTGGTTGCCATGGCAACCACTTTAGATGACGAACGTATGTCGCGACACACCGTCTCCACAGTCTGTGGCCTATTTACCAAATATGAAACGTGAAAGTTGAAAACTTTGGGAGTTAGAGTGCGGACAGGAACGGATGGAAAACAGCATCCTGGGGGTTGCCCTGGCAACCACTTGATGACGAACGTATGTCACGGACACACAGTCTCCAGTCTGTACCTATGTACCAAATATGAAACGTGAAAGTTAAAACTTTGGGAGTTAGAGTGCGGACAGGAACGGATGGACGACAGACACAGACAGACAGACAGACAGACAGGACAGCAGGCGGAGACACATAATCACGCCCCGACATATATATATAATATATATTAATATATATATATTATATATATATATATATATGTCTTATTTTATTTTATTATATATGTCTTATTAGTATGTATGTATATATATACATATAATATATACTAATATATATATACTATACATAATACATGGCGTATAAAAATAGTGGGTAGATAAAAATTAGAAAGGAAAAAAATAACCTTGCACCAAAATTTTTAAACATTTTCCACTGCTCATCCGGGGGTATCGCTATAGCTCTCTGTTCTTCGAACAGGCGAGCTAATAATATAAAAACGGCTTGGCCAATTCCCACCAAATTTTACATGTGTGCTGGGGGTACCCGTGGTCAGGTCATAGGCATAATACAATTCTCCCGACCCCAACCACCACCACCGTTTGGGTGGGGAGGGGGGAAGCAAATTCTCGTGTATAAATGTGTCGCGTGTAGCACCACCTGATGGTGGTGGGAGACGGTATTACAAGTCAGCTGTGGAGAGGACTTGCAATTTTGCACTATAGGCCTACACTGAACCTGGCATCATAAAAGTGCTTTATTGACCCCTGCTATGGGGAGCTGGTATTACGCTCTCATAGGGAGCAGGTGTTTCTAGTTGTGGAAGAAAAACAAAAGTGAACAAACAAGGCAAGGATGACAATGCCTTGACTTTCAGTTCCATCACGGCATAAATAATTGAAGTAATGTTCACTTACAGGTGACTGACGCATCACAAATTAGGTGAAGGGGCGAGATGGAAGGGGTCGACATCTCACAGAGTTCATTTCAAAGTGTAACAACAAACTTTTAAAACCAAAAACAAGGTCACCAAAAACTACATGAACGTACTTCATTCTGAAGTTTATTGCTTTGCTCCACAGACATTTCCAGAGCCAGACCCTTGTCATGCAAGTGCTGCTGCAACATGGAATCACGCCGACTGCTCCCTCGTGTGTCCTGTTCTTGTCGCGAGTGCCGAGTGTCTTCCAAGCTCTGTTTTGCATCAGCAAGCTGCATGCACGGGCACCCTTATCAATCCCCAAATCTGAAAATCTCAACCTCAGAGTGTATGAATGATAAATAAAAGCAACCCAATAAATGTGTATCCATTTGAATCCAAGTAACAAGATAAGATGACCTTGCTGCTTTGCAGGTAATAGCACTCACCTCTTTCTCGAGCTTCTCCCGGGCCCGATTCTGCTGCTGGGACTGTTCAAGCAGCTTTGCCCGCTCCTTGCGCAGCTCATCCCTTTGATGTTCTAGTTCCCTCATTCGCTCAACGTAAGCAGCCTGATCTGCACTTGCTCGGCCCAAACGTGTCTATCAAGAGATGGTCACAACTGTCATTTCTAAAATTCTCGATTTTCATCTGATTGACTTGAAATTTGAAAGGAATTTGCACATCAATCACTGTAATTCAACCACCCATTATTTTAAAGGTCAATTATTTTAAAGAATTTCACAAGTATCGTGGGCTCTGCACGACATCTTTCATGTTTGTGAGTAGGGATATATCAAAAAGTTATGGACGGATCTCAGACGAAACTTCGTGACATGTTGGTGTGTGGACAAGGACAGATTGATTGATTTGGTGAACATCTGGGTGCAGATATGTGGAATTTTTAACTTTCAAAACTTATTCTTCACCATTGAGAGATGGGGCCAAAAGATATAAAGCACAACATTTCAAAAGTTGTTGAAGGATAATGACAAAACTTGGTGGATGAGTTGGGTTGGTGACATGAGAACAATCTGATTAGATTTTTGGATTAAGTTCCGGATGGCATCTCGGCCTATCAGTGGGATACAAAGCGTAAACTGTTCAATCTGGAGGACGTATATGCTACATCCCAAGTGCCGGTTATAGTTTTAAAAGTTATAAATTGGGGTGACCATGAACTTTTTGGGATGGCCATATATTGCCACAAAAAGAATGAGGCTGAAGACAAGGTGCTCACGCTGACGCTCCATTGAAATTTTGTCACAGTCCAGGTTCTGTCGCTGCAGCTTTTTCTTGCATGACTCTACATGAAGCTGGTCAGGCCTGCAGACATATGCATCGACATTCGGTACAGTGCACTCAAAAATAAGGCAGTCCACAATTCAGATTTCAGCGATGGTTCATCAATATGTGAACAATCGCTGAGATTCTGCACGAAGCCCTCAATACGTACAAATCTAGCACAGAAACATAGAAGCCTACAATACTTTTAGAAAGACTAAAAGTATGCTAATCGATCTTTAAATTACAAAGTTAAAAGTTTTTGTTGCTCAATGTTTTCCAGGTTAAAATATGACCGCAAAACTGCAATTCTCCCCACATGTGTAACATGGATACAAGAGCTCAAGGTTATCACCAAATGCAAGGTAATAAAATAGAAGGTGGAAAGACAACAAGTAGCTGCCAGACAAAAAGAAACGTTTTGTATTCCCACAAGGAATAAACTTATAACAGAGAACAGTATAATAAAACTGAAAGCTTATACAATGTGTAGATAATAATGAGTTCCTGGCAAGGAATTTTGACGCAAGGAGGAGGCCATTAGGCACAAAGTCTGTGTTATTATTACCACTGTAGTTGTTTGTCCGTGCTCCCAACCTAGTTTTTTTAATGCTGAGCGTAAAATATGGAAAGCAGCCACGTATGTTGTTTTAAAAGTCTTTTGGTAAGGACTCAGCCGGCGGTTTGAGCCGATGACGTCGGACCCTTTAACCATTTCCAACCACTGAGGCTGGTTAAGCTTTCCTCTCCATCAACCAACATTGACATCCATGTGGCACGACGTTGAAGCAGTGCATACAAGTCGAATCAACATATTTGTTGGGGGAAAAATACGATTACAACATTTTCCAACCAGCTGTTAGCAATTTTTCAAAAAAAAAAAAGAGTATAAGGTTCAAATGAATTTTCACATTGAAAAATGTTAACCATTATTCTGTTACTGGGCATTCGGAGGGTTAACGTTTAATTTGCACACAGTCTGCCCTCGCTCTAACAAATAATAAAAGCAAAACACAAAAACGAAATTTGCTCCATATATAGTTAATTATTATTTATCATGACGTTAAAAATAAAAGAATTTTAAAAAGCTTAAATTAACTTTACATGTTAGCTGAAGAGCTTGCGCAAAGTAAGAAAACTCATCACTATATTTTAAAAAAACACACAAAAAAAACTTCCTTTCTCAAACAGATACATTTTGTTTCTTGTGTTCCGTAACAATGGGGCCCACACCGTTGCTGAGAACCACACAGCTGTCAACATAGATTCACCCGCAAAATCCCCAAGGCCCTCGCAGCAAATTCCTCCTTTATCAGACTATAGGCACACAGTGCTCTTACACCTACAACACTTAACGCAGCTTCAAGAACAGGCTCTTGCTTATTGTCACTCATAATCAAATGCAGTCCTTGGTTTATCCAGTATTTTAAAGAAAAAAAAAACTGCACATAAAACAATTTTATTCTACTTTTGCACAATACATTTTTATTCTCTCAAGGCCGATTTGACATTTTTGCGTTTGGCTTCACAGTCGTAGTCCGTTGGAAAACAACCAAACAAAAGCAGCATTTGACTAGATCCCTGAGATGTGGAACCTTCTCATTCTGTTTAAAGCTTTCTCTAACCTTCCAGGGCTTTAAAGTTGACATTACAAGCACATCTCAGGTCACAACCGTCCATCTCGTGATCTTTTTCTCCCCTCATTAACCATTCCAATGTACTTGTAGGTTGCACGTTGCCTTCCCTTATCAATTCCCTGTTGCAACATCATGTGTTTCTCAAGTTTGTTTGCCTTCGTGGTTGTGGGGTTGTGGGCTTTAGGGATCTAAAGGGTCCTGAGTTCAAGCCCTGGTCGCTGATGAATTAACACGCAGGTGGGGTGGACTCAGCCTGTCATCCTTCCGAGGTCGCAAAAATGAGTACCAGTGAACTGGTAATGGGTATTGCCATCACAGTGCCCCCTACTTGGTCGTAGTGGCAATGCATCTTGTCATAGCCAGTGGAAAGCCATGAAGTCATGTCCAACAATAAGTGGGATGAATACAAAAAAAAGAAGAAGAAAAGAACGTGTTCTCCCAATCTTGCCTTTTGCCTTCTCCCCTTTGTAACTCACGTCTAAGAATCAGATCTTTGTCTTTAAAATGATTGCGATGAGGTTCTCTACCCACTCACCTGGCAAGCACAATGATGCTCTTCTTGTCAGCCAGTGACAATAACAAAGTGCAAAATAAAGTTTAAAAAGGGAAAAGTTTCTTCACCCGTTATCTTTACTTCTCTCTGCCTTTCCGTTTGTCATTTCACACTCTCTACGTTCTTCTCAAGCCGCCTCGAGTGCCAATATTCGGTCCTAAAACAACATAACGAGCACATTACTTTTTCATGTGATTGAAAATAAAAATAAACTTTGCGATGTTCATGAAGGAAGAGTCAAAATCCAGTACAAAAATGATGAACGACACTTTGGGTAATAAGGATCCACTGAATGAACGGGTTGCCTTTGAACCGATCACAATACCGTGATTTAAAAGTACAAGACCATTGCAAGACCATTTGGGCCGACTACACCTCCAGCCTGCTTTTCTGTTGCCGTGGGATAGTTTGTCTTTTTGACAGTACTCGACTCCACTCGAGACTCTAAATCCTGGGTAGGCGATCAGCCTCTTTTTCCAACAAAGCTTCTTCTCGAAGAGTCTGCTCTTCTTTAAGAATTCTTCTGCTGTAGTCGCTCAACTGCACAAAACATCTAGAAACAATACATATCTTGCACACAGTGTTTTCCTGTCATACCTCTCCGCAATACGCAAAGTCCTTACATCCAAGAAGCAACAATGCTATCTTTCACGGTGGAAATTGTTGGCCAGCCTATTTTTGCATTTATTTTTCTTTTTTCCCACCTTCACACGTAGCTCAAAGGATAATATCAAGAAACGAAGTGTCGACATCATGATCAAATGTAAGGAACACACTGCAAAGAAACCTATGTACAATAATTGATGCGCGTACAATGCATGTGATTGACTCACAATTAAGGCAATCATTATAACACAATTGTAAAATACATATCCCTATGAACCTGACTTTTGGAACACCCTGTACAACAGCAAATAACACATTTTTCACAAAGAACACCATGGATGCAAGTGACCCGTGAAGCATCCCAACATATTAAATTGAGGCAATTCTTCTGTAACGGGGGGTTATGTGTATGTGTGCGTGATTAACCAGAGTTGGTGTCAAAGCCACCCAATGCTCGCCTGTTATAATTTAATCGTTTTTATCATCTAATAATTAATATTTTTTATAAAGCAATTGCAGTTGAAGTCTGATCCAAATAATTTTAAACGGCAATTATATGTATTTGTATATTGTAATCAGTACAAGAGCGCAAGTGAAGCACAATCACTACGCCCGACACAAGGAAGTGGGTATATACAGAATTGTTGCTACTACGTGGAAAACAGCATCCTGGTTGCCTGGCAACCAACTTTAGTGACTCCTATTCGCCTCATAACCGTCTCCACAGTCTGTACGGCTATATACGGCAGATATGAAAGTGAAAGTTTGAAAATTTGAGTTAGAGTGCGGACAGAAGCGGATGGAAAAAAGCATCCTGGTTTGCCATGGCAGACCACTTTAGATGACGAACGTATGTCACGAACACAGTCTGCCATCTGTACCGAATCATAGTACGCACAATATGAAACTGGAAAGTTTAAAACTTGGGAGTTCAGAGTGGGACAAAGGAACGGCATGGACGGACAGACACACGACAGACAGACGGAACGGACGGAACGACACGATAATACGCCCCGACATATACTATATATACTATACTATATTATATAATATATATATATACAATAGATAATCATTGGGGCCGTATAAAAATAGTTAGTCGGTAGATAAAAACTTTCAGAGAAAGGAAAAAATAACTTGCAACCAAAAATCTTTAACACTTTCACGCTCAACGCTCAAGCTGACGCTCTCACGCTCCAGCCGGGAGTAATCCGCTATAGAGCTCTCTGTTTCTTTCGAACTAGGCGAGCCTAGCTAATAATAAAAAACGGCTTGGCCCAATTCCCAACCAAATTTTACATGTGTGCTGGGGGTACCCGTGGTCAGTCATAGGCATAATAACCATTATACAGACGCTCCAAACCACCACCGACCGTAGAGGGTGGGGGAGGGGGAAGCAAATTCTCGTGTGTATACAATGTGTCGTGTTGTCGAACCATCCCATGATGGTGGTAGGGAGAACGGTATTACAAGTCAGCTGTGGAAGAGGACTTGCAATTTTTGCACTATAAGGCCATATAACACTGAACCTGGCATCATAAATAGTGCTTTATGTTGACCCTGCTATGGGGAGCTGGTATTACGTCTACATAGGGAGCAGGGTGTTTCTAGTTGTGGAAGAAAAAACAAAAAGTGAACAAACAAGGCAAGGACTGACCAATGCCTTGACTTTCAGTTCCATCACGGCATAATAATTGAAGTAAATGTTCACTTAACAGGTGCACTGACGACATCACAAATTAGGTGAAGGGGCGGATGGAAGGGGTCTACATCTCCAGAGTTCATTTCAAAGTTAAGAACAAACTTTTAAACCAAAAACAAGGTCAACCAAAAACTACATGAACGTACTTCATTCTGAAGTTTATTGCACATTGCTCCACAGACCATTTCCAGCCAGACCCTTGTATCATGCAGTTGCTTGCCTGCAACATGGAATTCACGCCGACTGCTCCTCTCGTGTGTCCTGTTCTATGTCGCGCAGTCGCCGAGTGGTACTTCCAGCTCTGTTTTGCTCAGCAAGCTGCATGCACGGGCAACCCTTATCAATCCCCAAATCGCAATCTCAACCTCAGAGTGTATGAATGAATAAATAAAGCAACCCCAATAAATGTGTTATCCATTTGAATCAAGTAACACAGATAAGAGACTTGCCTAGCTTTGCAGGTAAATAGCACTACCATCTTTCTCGAGCATTCTCCGGGTCCCGATTCTGCTGCTGCGGAACTTGTTCCAAGCAGCTTTCGCCCGCGTTCTCTGCGCAGCTCAGTCCTTTGATGTTTCCTAGTTTCCGCTTCATCCGCTCAACGTAAGCAGCCTGAATTGCACTTTGCTCGGTCCAAACGTGTCTAATCAACACACACACACATGCACACACACACCACACACACACACACACACACACACACACACTTCTTCAATTCTGGAGTGATGCCATCACAAATCTGTGCTGATATTCCAGCACCACACAACACAGCTCAGGCAGTATTCCCTAAACAAACTTCCTGTTGACATTCAGGCTTGAAACTTTTTTCAAACTACTCTTCTTCAGGAAACTTGCACCCGCTCAGTGTGTAATGGTTAGAGCATCACTACCAATCTGGAGGTGAGCAGTTCAAAACCCGGCTGAGACACACCTAAAGGGCTTATTTTTAAATTGGTACGTGTGGCTTCTATCTTTGCTTGACATTCAGCATTTAAAAGGATCTAGCATCAACCCACGCTTTGCCGCGACCATGTTGGGGGGTG
>CM068963.1:105344314-105356556 GCA_035128595.1 Eptatretus atami
ATCAAACACACACACACGGAGCAACGAAGTTTCGGGGGTCCACATTCTACGGGCGAGCAACATCACACAAGTGCACCGCCAACCACAACAGAGTTTCCCGGTCGGGGTCGATTCGGCAGGAGCACGCGCAGAACGAGACGAAAGTTTTTCGGGGTTCGTTCACGCATGTGGCAAAAACGCAGGACCGTGTTCCGGCGAGGCTATCAGCTCACCAGCCAATGCAGCAAACGCACCACGCTAGTTTCCCGGGTCGTTCGCCACTGTCTCATTCTGAGGGGATGGCCCACTCAGTAAAGACAAAGAATCGAATGTTAAGCGATGTTTTCGGGGGCTCGGCATCCGGGGAGCACGCATGTAGACACAAAACGACAGACGGGCAGCGTCACGGGAGGTTGTCTCAGCAGAACAGAGACTACCTTCCTGTTGAGCCAAAATCGCACACACGAGTTCCCAGCGGGATGAATCACGTTTCGGCTTTCAAACTACTCTGCTGCAGCTTACACGAGGAAAACGAAAGTTTTTGCGAGGCAGTCGTCCGCCGCACGACAATTCCAGGTGGTGTGTAACAAATAGGCTGCATGAGAGCAGAGTATCTGACGGTTCGTCATTCGCCCAATCTGGGAGGCATCTGAGCAGTTATCAAAACCGCGCACAACGCAGCGACACAGTTTCGGTAGGGCATTAGTTTCGCCAGAACCGCGCAGAAACGAACGACGAGTTTCTGGGGTCGTTCCGCGCCAGTTTCAAAACGCAGCGACGAGTTTTCCGGGGGTCGTCACGCACATGGCCCTCTAATTATTTAAAAATGTGGAAACGCTGGTGAGCGTTTCTTCTCGCTGACGAGTTGTTCCGCTATAGAGGCCAATTTTAAGCAAAAAAAAACGAAGAGATAGAACCGAACGAGTGTCATACACTAGACCGGGTCGTTAGCGCATGTGCAAAACGCCCAAGGAACGAGTGGTCGGCGGTCGTTTCGCGCGACCACGGCAAACGCACGCTTCGATGGCGCAGACATGTTGGGTGGCGTGGGATTGTGTTTTGAGACGACAGCGAAGACAGCAGAAGTGAATATCCGAACGACGAGTTGCGGAAGGATGAGGTTTTAAGTAATTTTGCACTTGAGGACAGTCAGCAAAACGCAGCTACGAGTTTTCCAGAGAGGGACGTGTTCTCCCGCAATGCGCAAAACGCACCACGAGTTTCCAGTAGTGGACTTACGTTTTGATCGCAACAATGTTTGGGTTATAGCATTAACAAATCGCTGACCACAGTAACGTCGTGGCGAGTTTTCGGGCACGTCTCCACGTCGTTTCAGAACGCATCTATTCATATTAGCTACTTCTTGTTTTTGCGTACCATGCAACCTCATATGGTCTTGTAGGAGATAATGTAGGCCCGAATCCACGTTACTACGAGCGCAGACAAAGTCGGAAGATAGCGCGACACCGACGAACAGAAACCGCAAACCAAACGAAACCACTTTTTTCTCAGAAGAGTAGGTTATACTGGATAACAAGAGGACTAGCCCCAGGACAGCCACGCTACGACACCGAACGACGATAAGATTTTCGGGGGTCGTTCGCCGCGCTGAGAAGTTCAATCAGCGCAATGAATCGAGTTCCGGGTGTCGTCATTCTGCCAGAAAAGCATCTCAGACCACACCGCGCAAGACGCACCATCGAGATTCCCGTGGTCGTTCCGCCCAGGGCGTTCTTCTGAGTAAAAGGCATTTGCGCTCGCGCGAAAGAAATTTTCGAAGACCGCACGAAAGTTGTGCGGTTTGTGTTTGTCGTCGCTGAAGTGTCCATTGCTTCCAATTAGTGCTCACTAGTTAACAGACGAGAACGAGTTCCGGCGGGCATCGTTCCGCCGGCATGCACAAGGACGCACCACGTCATCACTGAGTGGTCGTCGTCGCGCGGGTGCGTGGCACAGGACACACCAGGGTAGGGACACACACACGCACACTAGTATGCTTAGCCTGTGCTCGAAACGCAGTTGTACGGCTTGTGCAAAACGCGGCGAGTGTTCGAAGGGGCGGTCGTTCGCGCATCACACCGCAGAACCCCCAACGAGTTCCCAGTGGCCTCGTTCCGAGCATCCGCGCAAAAACGAACGACGAGTTTTTGGGGGGTCGTTCGCGGCATGCTGCAAAACGCAAGGAACGAGTTCCGGGGGTCGTTCGCGCATGCCCAACCGCACCAACGAGTTTCCCCGTGGATCGTTCGCAGGCACGGCGCAGAACGAACGACGAGTTTCGGGGGTCGTTCGCGCATGTGCAAACGCACAACGAGTCCGTGGATCAGGTTCGCAACTGCACGCGCCAGAACGAACGACGAGTTTCCGGGGCGTGGCTGATCGCGCATGCTGGCAAAGACGCGCAGGACGAGTTCCGGGTCTCGTTCACAGGCTCGCGCAAACGCAACCACGAGTTCCGTGGTCGTCTGCAGCACGCGCAGAACGAACGCGAGTTCGGGGGTTCGTTACACGCATGTTCCAAACGCAGGACGATTCCGGGGTCGTTCGCCAGCGATCGACGGCGCAAACGCACCCAGCGAGTTCCCGTGGTCGTTCGCACGAACGCGGCCGAAAGAACGACGAGTTTTCGGGGTTCGTTCAGCAATGTATCAAGAACGCACGACTGAGTCCGGGGGTCGTATAACCGCGCATGAGCGCAACTACGCACGGAGGACGAGTATTATAGCGCCTGATGGTGACTGCTCGTTTCTGCGAGACGATGTACACCCAGTACGCAGTATACGACTTCGAATGCCACGTGTCGTGTTGCTGGATTACTGATAGCTTACGAGCGCGCGTAGGGCACATGGTGTCAAGCGACAACCGCACGCATTTCCCCGTGGTCGTTCAGCGGCACAGCGCAGAACGAACGACAGTTTTCGGGGGTCGTTCGCGCATTGTGCAAGAACGCAGCAGAGTTCACGGGGTCCGTTCGCCGACGAGATTGCTAGGATCAACGCGACCACGAGTTCCGTGGTCCGTTCGCGCACGCGCAGAAGAGCGATACGACGAGTTTTCGGAGGGTCGTTCCGCCGCATGCGCAAACGCACCACGAGTTCCCGTGGTCATTCGCGCATCGGCAAGAACGACGAACGAGTTTCGGGGGGGTCCGTTCGCGCTGTTCAAGATACCGCGGCCGAGTACGGGGGTCGTTCGCCGACCATGCGCAACACGCCACCACGAGTTCCCGTGGTCTTCGCGCATGCGCTAACATCGCACCACGAGTTCCCGTGTCGTTCGCGCACAGCGAGAACGAACGACGAGTTTTTTCGGGGGTCCGTTACGCAGCATGTTCAAAACGCAGGACCGAGTTCGGGTCCGTCGGCATGCGCAAACGCACCACGAGTTCCCGTGGTCGTTCGCGCACGCGCAGAAACGCAGACGAGTTTCGCTGGTCGTTCGCGCCATGTGCAAAACGCAGGACGAGTTCCGGGGGTCGTTCGCGCAAGCGCAACGCACCAACGAGTTCCCGTGGGTCGTTCGCGCACGCGGCAGGACGAACAGACAAATTTCGGGGTCGGCTCCGGCGCATGTTGCAAAACGCAGGACCGCGTCCGGGGGGTCGTTCACGGCATGCGCAACGCACCACGAGTTCCCGCTGGGTCTTCGCGCATGCGCACGAACGCGACCGACGAGTTTCGGGGGTGACGTTAGCGCATGGTGCACAACGACAAGAATGACAGAGTTCAGGGGTCGTTCGCCGAGCCCTGCGAGCGCAAACGCACCACGAGTTCCCGTGGTCGTTTGCGCCACAGATGAGAGACGACGAGTTTTCGTGGGGTCGTTTCGCGCAATGGGCAAAACGCATCACGAGTTCGGGGTCGTTGCCGCATGCGCCAACGCACCACGGAGTTTCTCAGTGGGTTGGGCACGTGGCCCAGACTACGAACCCGACGAGTTTCGGGGTCGTTCGCGCAATGCGCAACAACGCAGACGAGTTCCGGGTTCGTTTCGCGCATGCGCAAACGCACCACGCGAGTTCCGTGGTCCGTTCGCGGCACGCGCAGAAGCGAGGAGATTTATAGAGGGGTCGATTGCAAGCATGTTTCAAACGCAGGACGAGTTTCCGGGGGTCGTTCACTGCATGCGCAAACGCACCACGAGTTACCCAGTGGTCGTTCGCGCACGCGCAGAAGAACGACGAGTTTCGGGGGTCGTTCGCCATGGCATGTGCACGCAGACAGAAGTATTTTCGGGGGTCCGTTCGCGCAGCGCAAGACGCACCACGATTCCCTCGGGTCGTTCGCGGCAGTGCAGAAGAGACCGACGAGTTCGGGGTCGTTCGCAGCATATGTGGCAAAACGCAGGACGAGTTCCCGGGGTACGTGTCGCGGCATGCGCAAGACGCACCACGAGTTCCCCAGTGTCGTTCGCGCACGCGAAGAACGAACGACGAGTTTGGGGTCGTTCGCCGATATTAGCAAAACGCAGAGAACGACGTTACTAGGGGTCGTTCGCGCATAGGCAAACGCACCACGAGTTACCAGTGGTCGTTCAGCGGCAAAAGAGCAGAACGAACGACGGAGTTTCGCGGGTCGTTCGCGCATGGGCGACACCAACCAACGCAGTTCCGCTGGTCGTCTCGCTGCAACGATCAACGCGCAGAACGAACGACGAGTTTCGGGGTCGTTCGAGCATGTGTTGTAAAAGACCACCAGTACGAGTCCAGGGGGTCGTTCGCGATAGCGCAGACAGCACCACGAAGTTTCCGTGGTCGTTCGCGCAATGCGCAAACACGCACCAAGAGTTTCCACGTGGTCGTTCGCGCCAGATACGCAAGCAACGCACCAGAGTTCCCGTGGATCGTTCGCGCACACAACAGACGACGACGAGTATTCAAGAGGTCGTTCGCCGCATTCTAAAACGCAGAGACGAGTTCGGGGGTCCGGTTTCCGCATGGCGCAAAACGCACCGACGAGTTCCCGTGGTCGTCGCGAGCACGCGCAGAACGAAGACGGAGTTTCCGTGGTCGTTCGCGGACATATGCAGAAACGCAGGAAGGTCCGCGTGTGGTCGTTCGCTCCGCAAGCGCATAACGCACCACGAGTTTCGCCGGGGTCGTTCGCGCACGCCGCAGAACGAACGACGAGTTTCAGGAGGTCGGTCAGCAGCATGTGCAAACGCAGACGCGTTCCGGCGGAGTAAGGTATCAGCAGCATGCGCAAAAAAACGCAACACGAGTAGGGGATCGTTCGCGCATAGCGCAGAACGAACGACGAGTTTCGGGGGTCGTTCGCCGCAAGTGCACACGCAGGACGAGTTCCGGGGTCGTTCGCGCATGCGCATAACGCACCACGAGTTCCCGTGGTCTGTTCGCGCACGCCGCAGAACGAACGACGAGTTTTCTGGGGTCGTTCGCGCATTTCAAAACGCTGGACGAGTTCAGCGGGGCTCGTTCGCGCATGGCGCAAGCACCACGAGTTCCCCGGTCTGTTGCACACGCGCAGAACGAACGACGAGTTTCGGGGTCGTTCGCGCATGTTCAAAACCAGGACGAGTTCGGGGGGTCGGTCGGCGCCAATGCGCAAACGCACCACGATTCCCGTGTCGTTCGCGCACGCGCAGAACGACGACGAGTTTCGGGGTCGTTCGCGTATAGTGCAAAACGCAGGACGAGTGTTGGGGGTCGTTTCGCCGATCGCAAACGCCACTGAAGTTCCCGTGGTCGTTCGCGGCCACGCGCAAGAACTGAGAACGTACGAGTTTCCGGGGGTCGTTCGCGCAATTGGGCAAAAAGCAGCACTAGTTCCGGGGGTCGTTCGCGCATTGCGCCAACGCACCACTTGTTTTCCCGTGGTCGTTCGGCACGCGCAGAACGAACGACGAGTTTCGGGGGTCGTTCGCGCATGCCAAAACGCAGGACGAGTTCCGGGGGTCGTTCGCGCCGAGCGCAACCGCACCAACGAGTGTCCCGATGGCGTTCCGCGCAGACGCGCAGAACGTAACGACGAGTTTCGGGGGTCGTTTCGCGCATGTTCAAAACGCAGGACGACAGTCCGGGGGTCGTTTTCGCCGATGCATCGCCGACAACGCACCACAGAGTTCCCTGGTGGTTCGCTTCGCGAAGTTTCGGGGGTCGTCTCGCAGTAGTTAAAACGCAGGACCGAGTTTTCCGGGGGTCGTTCGGCATCACACGCCCAGCGAGTTTCCGTTGGTCGTTCGCTCCTGCACCCGCGCAGACGAAAGACGAAGTTTCGGGGGTCCAGTTACGCAGCATACGTGCACGACAGGACGAGTTCCGGGAGATAGATATATACGCACACGCAACCACGAGTTCCCGTGGTCGTTTCGAAGCACAATTGCCGCAAGAACGAACGACGAGTTTATCGGGGGTGTTCGCGCATGTGCAAGAACGCAGGAGCGAGTATTCGGGGCGTCGTTGAAGCGCATAGCGGCAAAGTACGCAACCAGAGTTCCCCGTGGTCGATCGCGACCGCAGAACGAACGACGAGTTCTTCGGGGGTCGTTCGCGCATTTTGCAAAACGCAGGACGACTGTTTTCGGGGGTCGTTTCGCAGCAATGCGCAACGCACCACAGTTCCCGGGTCGTTCGCGAGATAGGAGGATTTCGCGGGGTCGTTCGCGCATGTGCAAACGCAGGACGATGTTCCGCGGGGTCCGTTATTCGCGATTGCGAAACGCCCACGGAGTTCCGTGTCCGTTCAGAACGAACGAAGATATATACGGGGTCGTTCGTCGCAGTCACGGGTCCGACGGACGATCGTTCGCCGCATGCGCCAAACGCAACAAGAGTTCCCAGTGGTCGTTCGCGCACGCGCAGAAACGAACGACGAGTTTCGGGGGTCGTTCGCGCACTGTGCAAATGCACCAACGATTTCCAGTGGTCGTTCGCAAGAAATGGCAGAACGAACGACGAGTTCTTTCGGGGTCGTTTCGCGCATGTGCAAAACGCAGGACGAGTTCCTGGGGGGTCTGATTCGCGCCATCGCGCAAACGCACCACAGAGTTCCCGTGGATCGTTCGCCGCACGGCGCAGAAACCGAAACGACGAGTTTCGGGGGTCCGTTCGCGCATCGTTCACAAACGCAGGACGAGTTCCGGGGGTCGTTCGCCGCCCATAAGAGAGATATAGATATGATTCGCACACGCGCCCAAGAACGAAACGACGATTCGGGGCGTAGTATAAGATATCCATAACGACCGGACAGTTTCCGGGGGTCGTTCGCAGCATGGCGCAAACGCAACCACGCATTCCTCGGTCGGTCATATAGAGCACGCGCAGAACATGAAACGCGAGTTTCGGGGGTCTTCGCGCTCGTGCAAAAACGCAGACCGAGTTTCGGGTGTCGTTCGCGTAAGCAAAGCGGCAAACGCAACCACGAACGTTCCCGTGGTCTTCGCGCGCACGCGCAGAAAGAACGAACGAGTTTCGGGGTCCGTTTCGCCGCATGTGCAAAACGCAGCACGAGTTCCGGGGGTCGCTTCGCCGCATCGCGCAAACCGCACCACGAGTTCCGTGCGGTCGTTCGGCACAAGCGCAGACCGAACGACGAAGTATATAGAGAGAGATATATCGCGCTCGAGCATCAGCGCCACAAACGCAGGACGAGTTTCCGGGGGCTCGGATTCGCGCATGCGCAAACGCACCACGAAGTTCCGTGGTCGTTCGCAATGCACGCGTCAGAAAATCGATACGATCGAGTTTCGGGGTTCCGTCGCGCATGTTTCAAAAACGCAGACGCGTTCGGGGGTGCTTCGCGCATGGCTCAAACGCACCAACGAGTTCCCGTGTCGTTTGCGCCATGCGCAAACGCGACCACGAGTTCCCGTGGTCGTTCGCACGGCCACACGCAGAACGACGACGAGTTTGCCGGGGGTCCGGTTCGCGCATGTTGAAAAACGCAGGACGAGTTCGGCGGGTCTGTCTCGCTATACAATTCCGCGCAAACGCCACGAGTTTCCCTGTGTCGTCATCGCGGCACGCGCAGTAACGAAAGACGAGTTTCGTGGGTCGTATCGCGCATGTGCAAACGCAAGGACGAGTTTCCGGGGGTCGTTCTCGGCCCGCAAGACGAACAGAACAGCATCACCGAGTTCCGTGGCGTCGTACTCGCGCACGGCGCAGAAACGCAACGAACGAGTTCTCGCGGCGTCGTTTCGCAACGTAACAGCATCGACAGGTGCAAACCGCCAGGGATCGAGTGATTCGGGGTCGTTCGCATCCGCATACCTGGCGCAAACCGCCGAGCCACGACGCTTTCCCCGCTGTAGTATCGAGCACGCGCAGAACGAACGACGAAGTTCTCGGGGATCGTTCGCGCATGTTGACAAAACGCAGACGCAAGTTTCGGACGGAGTCGTTCGCGCATACGCAACGCACAACACGAGTTCCGTGGTCGTTCCGCTGCACAGCGCAGAACGAACGCGAGTTGGGGTCGTTGCAGCATGTGCAAAACGCAGGACGAGTTTCGGGGGTCGTTCGCTCGCATACGCGCAAAAACGCACCACGAGTTCCCAGTGGTCGTATCGCGCACGCGACAGAAACGAACGACGATTTTCGGGGGATCGTTCGCAGCATGGTGGCAAAACGCAGACGAGTTTTTCGGGGTCGATTCGCACGCATGCGCAAACCACCACGAGTTTCCCCCGGGTCGCTTCGCGCGCATGCGCAGAAAGAACGACAGAGTTTCGGGGCGGTGTCCGCGCAATGGTGCAAAACGCTGGTATCGAGTTCACGGGGTCGTGTCGGCGCATGCGCAAACAGCACCACGGAGTTCCCGTGGTCGTTCGCGCACGCGCAGAACGACGACGAGTTTGGGGGGTCGTTTCGCGCATTGTGCAAAACGCAGGACGAGATTCCTCGGGGGTCGTTCGCGCATGCGCAACGCACCACGGATTCCCCGTGGTCTCGTTCGCGCCACGCCGCGAGAACGAACGAGAGTTTCGGGGGTCCGTCACGCATGGTTCAAGAACGTGGCGCGGGACGGAGTTGACTTGGGGTCTGTTCGCACGAGCATAGCGCAAAACGCACCACGAGTTTCCCGTGTCGTTCGGCTACAGCGCAGAACGCGACGAGTTTCGGGGGTCGTTCACGCATGTTCAAAAAACGCAGGACGAGTTCCCGGGAGGGGTCGTTCACGCATGCCGCAAGACGCAACCACGAGTTACCGTGGGTCGTTCGCATCACGCGCAGAACTGAACAGAGTTCGGCGGGTCGTTCAACGCATGTTCCAGAAACGGCAGGTACGAGTTCCGGGGGTTCGTTCGCAGTCGCATGCGCAAACGCACCAGCGCAGATTCTACGTGGTCGTTTCGCTGCACGCGCAGAACGAACGAGCGAGTTTCGGGGGGTCGTTCGCGACATGCAAAAGCAAGGACGAGTTTCGGGGTGTTCGCATGCAAGCGCAAACGCACACACGAGTTCCCGGTGGTCGTTTCGCGCGGCACGCGCAGAACAGAACGATCGGAGTTTTCTGGCCGGTCGTTCGCAGCATGGCACAACGGAGCACGAGTATCCGGGGCGTCGTTCGCTAGCATAACGCGCACACGCACCACGAGTTCCGTGGTCGTTCGCGCAACGCACAAGAACGAACGACGAGTTTTCCGGGGGTCGTTCGCGCATGACGCAAAACGTCAGGCGAGTTCCGGGTCGTTCCGCGCATGCGCAAAACGCACTCACGAGTCTCCGTGGTCATTCGCGCCATGGCGCTGAGAACGAACGACGAGTTTGGGGTCGTTCGCACGCATGGTTCAAAACGCAGGACGCAGTTCCGGGGGTGTTCGCCGCATGCGCAAACTGCACACGAGTTTCCCCGTGGTCCGTTCGCGCATTGCGTTATACGCACGCACGATTCCCGTGGTCGTTCGCAGGCACACGCGAACGACTGACGAGTAATTTACGGGGGTCGTTCGCAGCATGTTCAAAACGCAGGACGAAGTTCCGGGGGTCGTTCGCGCATTTGCGGCCACGCACCAACGAGTTTCCCGTGGTCGTTCGCGCACGCTGCTGTAACACTGCAGAACGAAGACGAGTTTCGTGGGTCGTTCGCGGCATGTGCAAAACGCAGGGACGAGTTCCGGGGGGTCGTTCGCTGGCAAGCGCAAAACCAGCACCACGATTCGTGGTCGTTCAGCGCCGGCAGAACGACCGACGAGTTTCGCGGGGTCGTTTCGCGCATGTGCAAAACGCAGGAACGAGTTTCGGGGGTGTTCGCAGCATGCGCAAATCGCACCAGAGTTCCGTGGGTCGATCGCGGCACGCAGACGAACGATGATTTCCGGGGGTCGTCGCGCAGCATGTGCAAAACGCAGGCGAGTTTCGGGGGTCGTTCGCGGCATGCGCCAAACGCACCACCGATCTCCGTGGTCGTTCGCGCACGCGCAGAACGAACGAACGAGTTTCGGGTCGTTCGCGCATGGTTGCAAAACTGCAGCCACGAGTTTCCGGGGTCGGTTCGGCATGCGCAATGACGCACCACGAGTTCCCGTGGTCGTCGCGCAGCGGCAAGAACGAACGACGAGTTTCGGGGTCGTTCGCGCATGTGCAAACGCAGGACGATAGTTCCGGGGAGTCGTTCGCGCATGCGCAAACGCACCACGTTAAGTTCCCGTGGTCGTTCGCGCACGCGCAGAACGACGACGAGTTTCGGGGGTCGTTCGCACGCATGTGAAAACGCCAGGACGGTCCGGGGGTCGTTCGCGCATGCGCCAACGCACCACGAGGTTCCCTGTGGGTCGTGTTCGCGCGCCGCGCAGAACGCACCGACGTACTCTTGGGGTCGTCGTCGCAATGCATGTGCAGAAAACGCAGAGAGTTTCGGTCGCGGTCGGGGTCGTATCGCGGCATGCGCAACACGCACCACGAGTTTCCCGTGGTCGTTGCGGCACCGCGCAGAACGAGACGACGATTTCGGGGGTCGTTCGCGCATCGTGCAAAACGCAGGACGAGTTTCGGGGGTCGTTCCGCATGCGCAAACGCACCCACGACGTTCCCGTGGTGTTCGCGCACGCCGCAAACGAAAACCGACGAGTTATCGGGGGTCGTTTCGCCCATGTGCCAACGCAGGACGACGTTTGGGGGTCGTTCGCGCATGCGCACACGCACCAACGAGTTCCCGTGGTCGTTCGCGCACGTGCAGAACGAACGACGAAGTTTCAGGGGTCGTTCGCGCATGTTCAAACGCAGGAAGAGTTCCGGGTTTCCGTTCGCGCCAGCGCAAACGCACCCCGAGTTCCGGTGGTTCCGTACTCGCACGCACAGTGCAGACGCAACGACGAGTTTCCGGGGGTCGTTCGCGCCATGTGCAAAACGCAGCACGAGCTTGCTCCGGGGGTCCCGTTTCGCGCATGCGCAAACGCACACAACGATTTCCCCGTGGCTGTTCGCCGCAACGCCGCAGAAACGACCCGACGAGTTTCGGGGGTCGTTCGCGGCTGTGCAAAACGGGTGTGTTTGAGAAAGGAACTGATGCAGAGTATCAGTAGTAATTTTACTTTAATGCAGTCAGTGGAATACAATGTTCAAAGTACTTCTTGATAAACAATGTTTTGGGTTATAGCATTACAAATGCAGTAACCGTTTTTGGCACGATTTCACTGTTTCAGAACCATTTTTATTTACTTTTTTTTTGTACCATGCACCTCATATGGTTTTGAGATAATGTGCCGAATATCACGTTACTCGAGCGCAGAACAAAGTCGAAGATAGCGCGACACGAAACCACAAACTCGGAAATAATATACAAGATGAGCCCAGACAATCCCCATACCGAGAAGTCAGATTTTCAGAAAAATCAGACACCCCCAGGCGTTTCTGAGTAAAAGTTGGAAAATATTTTACGCAAAAGGTTTTGTGTGTGCTGAATCCATTTCTGCTGTTTGCCAAGCTGCATCTCTTAAGCTGACACTCCCAGTGGACCAAATCCAAGATGGCCACCACAAATTAAAAATAAATAAATACATGTTTCCACAAAGAGTGAACGAGAAGGCACTGTGATGGATTTAGTTCGGTATGCAAGACATATAAATCACTATTAGAATAAAAAAAAACATGTATTTTACGTTTTTCTTCTTTAGGTATGAATAAAACATTTCAAAAGGCAAAAATCCAACATGGCCACCACCAATTTTCTGTTATCCACATCTTTGCTTCCAGGGACCACAGAATTGACAATTGAAAAACGTCACCACGTCTGTTGGCTGACTACATATTCCCAACAAAATCAAACTGTCTCATTGTTATTTTGAAACACTAACAAAGTCAG
>CM068963.1:105371754-105390886 GCA_035128595.1 Eptatretus atami
TTGTGCCTGTAGGCCTCTACGCATGCTCTAGTTATGTTGCTCCACCGAGTTGCCCTTTTAGTTTTGTTTCGTCTCTTTTGATCCCTATGTCTTCAAGTCCTTCCACCACCCCTTGGAGCAGGACAAAAGGGATGTCCGCAATCAATAAAAAAAATCGTTATATCTTCCATGGCGTCCCCCATGTTTTGATTGGCAAAGTATACAAAATTTTCAATCTACAAAAATTTGCCCCGTAATGCGATTTTTTTACGGGTCATATTTTAACCTTTTGTTCCACCCGAAGGAGTGTGGCACCAAAATGTAAACTGCTTCCACCTTCTTGCATGTGGCTACGGGTTGTGAACTCATTAACGAACCCTTCCGCTGAGAATTTATGGCACAACGTTTTAGCGAAGCACATGTTATGACGGCAAAACGAACTACGGACATTTAAATGGTTTTCATCATTTTAAGACGCTGCACGGTTTCAGCGCTGCCATCGCGTCTGTGAATCCTTCATCTCCCCAAAGAGCTTCAATTCTGTTGAGCCTCCATTTTCGACTGATTGGGATTCCTTTCTGAATTAGGCTTTCCTATAGTTCACATTCCTCCCATGTTGTCTCTGGAAGCGAGCTGCGCTCAAATTTTACCAGCCCCATTGTACGACCACCTGAGGCACAGACCAAGTCAGCGACTGTCCCCCCCCTCTCTTCGGCAAGCTTGACAACTCCTCTGTCAGCTTCTTGAATCCTCACTTCCTTGTTGGTTACTCTCTACAAATTCCAGTGAATCCCAGTTATTGATCTCAGGCAGCCAGGATCAAAATCAATCAGGTCTTGCTTTTCCCCGACTTTCGTTCCAAGTCCAACTTTCCGACCCAGTACAGCTCAACACAGGAGATTTGTCCATGCTTGTGGTTTCAATCTCATCTGTTTCAGGCTCTTGTCTTTCATCCTCCACTTGATTTCTGCCTTGTTCCACCATCCACTTTTCAAACCAAAAAAAAATTTCTCACTTTCGATCACTGATTCCTTCCCCAAGGCTCCCAAGGCGCGGCGACGGTTGAAAAAAAAAAAAAAATAATAAAAAAAGGTTTCTGTTAATTGTCACAGCCTCTGCAACACACATTCTTCTGCATCTCCCAAGTCCACACTAGTTTTCTGATTTTCATCTGGCGATTCCTTTCCATAGTTCGCTTTCTCGATCAACTTACAGGCGAAAAGATACTCACTTATACAAATCTAGGATGCGTTCTTGAAAATAAGTGACTTAAATTGAATCATTTTTTTCATATTAAGAAATACAATCAATGGAATAAGGCTGGGTGGGCGGGATGTCGTAATTGTATCTGTTTGAATATTATCCTTTGTGGCATACGTATAAATAAACACTCTTCCACACATTTTTTACAGTTAACAAGTTGAATAATTTTTATTTTAAAAGGAATTCCCATAAACTTGCACGCTCCTTTTAACACGATGTCACTATCTCTCGACTTACCACGAAAGCGTGGGGGGTTAACCTGTCTCGGAATCACTATGGTTCATCCCATCGCTAACACTCCATATTATACTAATGTAATCTCCTCCATTTCATTGAACTATGCTATCCTTCCCCCATAAGGCGTATTTGCTACTGTTACTTCCCATTAGGCACAATTTACGATGTGTGCCCCATGTGGAGTTCCAAACCGTTTCTTTCCTTTCCTTTCCCGACTGGGATTCCCCCCCACATACGGAGAATCAGCCGTGTTCGTCATGCTTATTGCTCCTCCCGGCTCTTCTTGCACACGGTCGCCCCATGCAGTTTTTCTGTCATACACGAAACACCACGAGCATTTCGCGGCTCATTCCTCACACAACTTACACACACGAGCAGTCTTTGAGGCCTTTCTCACAACACTTACGCAACAACGGAGCAGTTTGAGGCTTTCCACACTGGACTCTTTCATGCTTCAGCCCTGCAGACCGGCTGCCCCCCCCCCCCAACCCTCCTCGCCACTGGCTCATGTGGACCAACGTCAAAACAAAAACCCATTCACAATTTTAAATTTCCAATCATTCCGCACAGCGGTTTGCACTCACCAGAACAAAACTAGGTTAACTTCTCATGTCTGCCTCGGATGGTTTCCTTGATGGAATCCGTTTTCAACCTCTGTTCACGCCGGGCACACACACCGGCATCACGGTGCGGGCGTGGGGATTCAATTCATGATTGATTGCCATTAGTAGTTTTGAGGTGGAAATTGAATTTCCATGTTTTTTTTAGGTGCACAATAATAAGACTATGAACATCAGCCTGTGGCACAGTGTCCAACTACGTGCTTGTATAATCAGTCTAAATTTACTTTCCGTACACCATACAGGACTTCAGGTAATGCCAACATGTCTTAAAATGTACACCATATGTGCTGATGGTGTGTCTTGCAAAGCTTCATGACGTCAATGATTCTCACGTCTCAGTGTGAACTGGGCAGCGCGGGCAAAATTTGCCACAGAAAAAAAAAAGCGAAAAAGCCAAAGCACGTGATTGTACGTCGTAACTTTCGATGTCAGGAACGTAATCCAAAGCTCTGGTTACCGATTTGATGAACAACGCAACTTCAAATCATTGTAAAAATGGATTGAACATTAAATCACGTTCTATCCCTGGAAATGAAAATTTCATCGGTCTACAGGTTCAGAGAGGAAACTCTTCCAGTGTCCTGACCGTGGAAAGTCTGATGGAATGTTGGGGATCGGCCTTCTGATGTGCGCAGGCGATAGAGAATAAGGAATAATTAGAAAAAATAGGAAAGGACAGGTGGACATGGAACATAGAAGTTGGAGATTTTCCTTCTGATTCTTGATCTATGCGACAGAAAGGGGGATTGTCACCTGTCATGTTTTGTTTTGTGCTGCTCTTCTCGGTGTCCAGCTCCTTTTAATTTCACGCTTTCCATTTGGACAGAATGCAGGTCTATATAAAGAGATACACTCAGTATAGGCCACACCTGCCGACAGGCTGAACACCTAAACGTTTGGTTATCCCACTGAAGAGGCCGATTTGCTTCCGGACAATCAAAATCAATCGGGCTTTGTCTTATCACCTCCCCGACTCATCCACCAAAGTTTTGTTCATAAACTCGTCCACAGTTTTTTTGAGATTTTCGTTGCTGGTCATCGTTTTTGGCCCCGTATCTCAGTGGTGAAGAATCACTTTTAAAAATTCTTGTAGCCAAATCCAGTCCGTATCTTCACTAAATTGATTAATTTGTCACTCATCCACACCCAAGCGTGGTACACCAGTTTGTTTCGAATCTTCCTTTTTATGAGATATCCGGTTCCACACAACACCAAAACAAACAGAGAAGACCGTGAGTGAAACACCAATTCCATCCACCTTGGTGGCAGAGTTAAAATGGTAGTTTTTAACTCACCCTTAGTTCCTCCACTATTCGTCATTCGAACACAGTTCACCCTCTTCAGTAATCATTATACTTCGTTTTAATATTCAGCTAACGAACAAGTGACCTTGAAATGGAAGAGGTTTCAAACTGTCAGGGGAATAGTGCACATTTTACTCTTAAAATTCATATTGCAACATTACGCCGGCAATTTGTTGCATTCTCCAGTAAAACTTATCTTTATGGAGAGTGTGCACTAATCAGCTTCAGCAACGTTCACACATTTACCTTCATGGAACGACTATCCGAGTGTCAACAGAGACCCTTTTGTGTGGCCATCGGGGCTCCAACAACCATTGTGGGGAAACGTTTCTGCTGGCTAGAACAAAAATGTCCATCATTGACTGGAAACATGATCATAAAGTCACTAAAGGGAAAAACCTCCTCCTTGTTAGGCTAGAGACGAGTCGATTTTGCAACACACCGAGCAGCAGTATGTGTTCCAAAACGAATAAAGACTGCACCTTCACAGGTGAAGAAGATCCTCAAACATCACCAGAGACAGAGCTGAACTGAAGCAAAAAAGCTGAGCGAAGTGCTTCTGCCCCAAAAAACCAAAAAGAAATGAGCTCCGGACTAATAACATGAGAAAACTGTTCAGCATACGGAGGGGGAGCAACATCATCGACTGGGGGGCAAGCGTAATTGCTCCCGCATGAGCACGGAAGATTGAAATTAAAAGGCCGTGAATCGTTTCATGGAACTATTAACTGAAGAACAGTCCTAAGTTCAGTTTTACAATGATTCTCTGGGGACTAATCCCAAATTTATCCCTGTGGGTATTCAAACACAATTGTGGGAGGCACACATTGTAGGCAGACGACTTCCCCACGGCCGCAGGCTTTCAATTACTTACACTGTCACGTTTGATGACCCACACACAAATCAGCTTCACCACCTGTCGGGCAAAAGCGCGGGACATGCCGGATGGGGAATTAGGCCTTGTGAATGACCAATGAGGTTTCACCACAAAACTGTTAGCGAGCGGTTGTTTTGTTGATCCATGATTAGCTAATCTAACACGTCGGCAAACTTAAGAGTAAGATTATCTTTGTTTGTTTCCTCTCCAGTCTATCCGATGGAAGCGGACGCCAACGTGGCAAAAATGCTGTGAAACAAACACGAATGCGCTCTAAGAATACTTTTTATCTAGGACAAGTCTACATTAAGAAACGCATCTTCGGGATGCCGAATATAAATGACAAAAAATACTACTGTAATCATGTTAAACACACAATTCAAGAACAACACAGCTATAACCATAGCATCTAAAGTCTGCTAAAATTGAACATTACACAAACAAACAATCTGGAAATGTTAAACGTGCAATTCACATGAAGTCAGAGCAATTTCCTGTTGGTGCAGGGATTCATCCGACTGTTTATCAATTTGTTACGTAGCCTTTCCTTTTTCAAAATTTTCATCCGTCTGTTGGATGCGAACGTTTAGTCCCAAGAGATTTATCATGGCAGCTTGTTATCATTATTCTGCTTAACAGAGCATGTGAGGATCCTCAAGGTTGAATCTTTTTTGAAGCTTTGTTGGAGCTGCAAAGTGTGGGGGGAAAGCCCACATTAACATTATTGAAATTTGTGACGAGGTTCAGTGGTCACTCCTTATTCCCTTCCTGTGAATTATTTTCACATCATGTAATGCATCAGTGAGATTTTGTCACCCATTTTCCTTTCTCCTCTGTATTGTTATCTCTTTCATGAGTCTCAGACTTCTGTATGTATATTTAAAGGTGTTCGAGACCACACACACACCACCACACACACACACACACACACACGACACACAACACACCAACCATTCTTTATGCAGGGGTTACATTTCTAGAAAACCCCTGTGGAAAAGTAAGACCAAGCTCCGGTCAGGACAATGTCAGCCTCTGGGATCATGTGCCGGAGCAGCGCTTCGCTCATCCACTTTCACTGGCATCCCCAGCTCAGTCTGGCCATTCCCAGGGCAGGAGATGCCTGGCCCATCCCCTCTCCTTTGAGGATGGCGATCAACTGCTGCAAACACGAGGCACATGGTCGGCCCCTTCCTCATCACTCACGATGCTCCTCGCTAAGAGAATCTGTTTTGCGTTGGCAGGATCCAGCACAGAGGGGAAAAACGAGCACATTCCATCAGGCCGCAAACTGAACGCTCAACAGACTATGCAATAACAAGTCTCATTTGATCTCTCTCCAAGAAACCCCACTCATTGGATGAAAAGTCCGACCAGCGATAGCAAGGGATTCTCCGAAGAGATCTTTGTACAAAGGAATAGGAATTCAGTCTCCGTCTTCAGATCCTGTCAGAAAGATTTCCAAGTCTCAATCCATATAGAGCAGGATTGGAAGCACCAATGACCTGTAAGACTCAGACTTTTGTCCTGCACAGTCCAGCAGCGCCACACCCATGATCCGGTGAATCCATGGACTCCCCAGAGGCCCGACCAGATGTCTATTGACCTTTGGCTCACAGCCAGCAGCGGACATGAATATCACTGCCAAGGTAAGTGCATCTCTACTAAACCTCAAATCCTCACCACAACAGGTTACAGACAAGGACCAGCAGAGCAGCCATTTATCACTTTGAAAAGGCAGGGTTCCTAGTTTTGACAAAGGAACCATGATCCAGCAGCTCACACCTCGTTTGGAACTTCAAGGAAAGACCCCGGAGATAGCCCAGAGCTCCGCACAAAGATGACTGCATCATCTGCGAAAAAATCGAGGTCAGGCGATTCTCGACATTCCCAAACGACGCACCGCAGATTGATCGACACGACATTCTCCCCAGAAAATCAGTCCATACAAACGGCTGGAACGGTGCGGGAGGGGCCGCACACCCTGAACAACAACCAGTACACTGAAAAATAAGTCAGAGATGGAATCACCAACCATCTCACCAGCACTCAGCACCAGAGGCATTCAGACATCAGATTGATCAGTTTTATTAGCCCCCACGAAGACCAGAAGAATCTCAGAGGCCATCCCAATTCCTGAATCGAAACGTTTTGCAGAGATAAACAGAGGCTGCAACAGCCCCTGACGAAACTCTCGTCTTGCGTTCAGTAAGGACCCGCACGCAAGACACGAATCAATCGGTTGACCTCTTTGTGTTAAGCCATGACTGCTCATAGGCTCAAGCAGATGGTGGCAGAACCTTATCAAGAATTATCCAGCAAAGATTTTGACCTACGGTTAATGGAGCAGCATCACCTCCTTCTTGGCAGCTTGGTTGCAGTTCCTGCGATCACCCTTCCCTTTCTCGGGGAGAGGGACAACAACCCCTCTTCCAGTCATTTAGGATTGATGCCTGTGTTTCAAGCAGAGGACAGAAAGCTACATGCAACGACATGAGTACAGGCCATTTTACTACAGCCTGGAGAAAAGTATAGCCATTGGATTGCCACAGATTAGATGCCAGACGCCCTTTACCCATTTCAAACCGGTTTCACTGCAGCCTGTGTCCACAATACGAAGGGTGGATCCCAGGTTGATGTAGTGTCAGCAATAGGGATAGCAAACACCCCTGCACATCCAAATCAACAGCTGGTGGATCAGCTAGTACAGCACTCAAAGTAACGGCCAAGCGGGCCTTCACGTCGGACTCCTCTTCAACAGCCCACACCTCCACTCCAACTACAGTACACTGCAGGGACGGGCTTGAGAACGCAATGCGCAAATTCTCTGCAAGCAGGACGGGAAAGATCACTGACCACAGCTGATGCTCCACCCCCTCACAGATTCATCGCAATCAGCCTCGCTTTGTCTACCCTCAGCACCACATACAGTTTTTAGCCTCACGCCCCTGAAAAGCTCAGCTCCTCAATTAAGCCTGGACCTTTGCGACTTGGTCAATGGATTCACACGTGTCCCTTGATGAGAGAAAAATTCTTCTTCGCCCAATGGTGGAGTTCCAAAACATCCATCCAGGCTTACAGCAAGGACGGTGTCGTTGAGGCACTCCACAACTTTTCAGAATCCCACACAAGCACCCAAACCCCCAAATCCACACTTAAACCTGTTCGCCAAACTCCTCAGAAGCTCCCCTCATTCCTTGAGCTTCAACATCCGACCTTGGCTGATATGTACCATTCTCCAACATTTAAAGTTGCAACTTCGATTTGGCCAGCACCAAATCTCTGTGTCATTGTTCTGGGAACTGTACGCACTCCGGGATTATTAGTATATAGACCCTGCATTTCTGGATCAATCTCCAGCGACCATCAACGAGCACATGGTCAATCTCTTCTTGTGCCACAACACCAGCGTTTGAAGTTCCAGCGATTGAACCCTGTGGCACTGAAAACATATCACTAGACGACCAGCCACCCTAATGCCATGACTTCTTGCCAAAGTTCTCATGAACTCTCTCTCGCCTCGTGTATGTTCCACTCAGTTCCAGACCCATAGGGACGAACCGTGACCAATTCTCTGTCTCATAACCATCTAGCTTATCTCAGTTGTCATTCTTCATGAACATTGAAAATCCCCCAAGAGTTATAAGAGCGAATCTTCCGCCTGGTCAGCTGATCAACCACTCACAGTGACTCCGCACCGACTCTCAACGAGCGCCATCTTATCTCTCTCTAGGGGAATGTGTCCTTCACGGTCCTCGAGAGCAGTCGCGCCTCAGTCGGCAGCTTATCATGGAGAACCAGGAAATCCACACCCAGGAGTGCATGAATCCTTCGTCTCATAATACGCTTGTTCCCAGTGTTACCTCAATATCACTGGAGCTCAGTATTGGACACAGCTACCAGAAACTCGAGGACATGGTCACCACCACAGAGCGACCAGGCATCCAAGAGTATGGTGAACCACACACCATGATCTCGACGCATCCAATCCTCCGACCCTCAGAGGAGACTGCTTGCAATACCGATGTCCAAACACTATGAGCTCAGTGATAACAAGAGGCAGGTGCATATTCCCTCTCTGAGGGATAGCACAATTCAGGCATCCACCCGAAGGGACCGCCTCAGGTACCCAAGGAGACCACTCGATCTGGCTCGTGAACGACACCTCAGCAGAGGGAGGCAGCTTATACAGAGGTTACTCCAACGGAAATGTTTTTCAGATTTATTATTTGCTTTTTGGTTACTTTATGCGGACATGCAAGGGTTTTACGGTGGCCGGAATGCAACTCCCTTGCCACCAACCTCCTCATAAAAAAGTAACCCGCCAAAACCTCGCAGTGAGGATGTCCGCAGAACAGTTGGGCGAGTAGATCTATGAATGGCCAGCATATATATATATATATATATATATATATATATATTATATATATATTGAACATCAATAGATAGAGGGAGATGGAAGAATGAGAGATATAGAAGAAAAGAAGGAGTGGACAGAAATAAATAATAATAACAAATAAATAAAAATGGAGTTGTTACCGCCGCGTTTGTGGACAAACCAGCAACGCCCAAAACGTTCCTCCCGTGTTTAGGCGCTTCAATGCCAGCTTCACACCTAGCGGCTCATAGACCAATAGGTCTGGTAAAAACTGCATTGGTCGTTTCTGCACGGCCACAGGCGGATTTAACACTCGGTCAATCGGTACAGAGCATTGAACCCCAAAGGAGAATCTTTAATACAAACGCACTACACAACGGAGAGAACGTGAGAAAAATTACAACCACAATGAAAAGGTTTCTCAAAAAAAAATCACCAACCAATGCAGCCCCGACACGTTTCCGTGAAACAGGGACGGCTGTGGGAAAAATGATTGAACAGCAGGAAATTAAAGAGAAGCTTTTCATCTTTTTGAAAGGGTAATTATTCCCACCAGTTCGAAATTAAAATAATTGCTTCTGCTCCTGAGGAAAGGAATGTTGAGAACATGCTAAACAAATGTAGACAAAGCCCACAGACAGCCAATCAAAAAAAGCACAACAGCCCCTCTCGAAAGGGGGTGGTCCCCCCCCCCCCAGGGTTGGGTTTGAGGTAACAGACAGTTACACAGTCAACGGGGAGATGACTTTTGCAGACATACCTGTTCACAGAAACAACAGGCGGGTAGAAAAACGTAACCTCTGCCAACCTTCATTGGCAGATAGGGTAGCTCTGGGCGGCCGGAGTTTGTGGGCCATCGCAAAAAAGTTACAAAACCTCACCCATATGTTTATTGTTGTACCATACCAAGACCTTTCAAAAAAAAATTTGCGATGACAAGCCCACAATCTGTAGTGATTGGCAACTACAGAAGGGCGCTTTTCAAAATGCCGCCATAAGAGTGCTTTTGACATAATCTTGTCTGTTGGGGACTCATAGAGACATTGATATTTGTGCCACCCTACCTTGTTTTCAGAGTCAAGGGAACTCAATTAAGACCAAAAAATTAACAATTACATATGCTCCTTGCGTTTTCGGCAGCCATTTGAATTTCAAAAATGGCCGCCATTCAAAATCCGCAGTAGTTAAGTTTTCCATATATCACGTATCTCAAAACACAATAGACGCTTTTTGATGTTTCGTGCTTCATACTCTGCATTAATTTTAAGCCAAGAAGAATCCAATTATTTATATAAGAGGTTAAATATTAAATACCAGTGGTATATTAATTTAATACAGTGGTTCACCTGGAGACACCAACAAAACATCTTCTTGAGGTATATCCAGGAGTAACCTATAAATCCACGTTGACCGCCCATAACTATTATCACGCAAAATCATGGGTGACTTTGTATTTTCATGGCCACGGACAAATCCCCTTAGAGCCAGAGTATATGGTTCGTCCATCACAAATGGAAGAATTTATTGCTGCTTTCTGTAATCATTCGTTTCTTTATTTGTTTTTATAAAAGAATCTTCATTTTAAGGAATCAACTCACCGTTTTAATCCCACTTCTCTTTTATTTCAGAATTAAATTCTGAGAAGGACAAGCACTTAATACAAGACCTAAAATACAAGCCCCGAAAATCCACAATAGCCAATGGAATTTTTGTACGGCTTCCGGTCGGACAGAGTTGGTTGGATTTTGAACCGGACAAAAGTGTTGCTATTTGTCAAAGCCAACGCAGGGGAAAAACTGATTCAGCACGACCCAATGGGTTTAAACGAATACGGGGGGTAAGCTCGTGACATAACGAAAACGACTCTTTTAACAAAACGCATATTATTAAAAGTTGTCATGCCAGCGAGAGTACTTCATTCTCCTATTATTATCTGTTTCCAACCAGTTACAAGAATACACTATGCGAATCTGCCAGAGAATCCAGAAGGATGGGGAGGGGAAATCACAGAAAGCATCGCTCTCCTCAGAAGAAAATTTGGCCAGGGTCCAACATGGGGGGTTGCGACTCCCGTGCGCACTCCGCCTCCTGTACTTTCACTCCCAAATCCTTTAACAGATGCATATGTGTCAACTACTCGAATGAAACTCCATCTTTGTTAAACCAAGAAAGTCAAACAAATGGAGGGACTTCACGAAAAAAATATCTGTTATATCTGAGGGTCAAACCGACTTGCTACTATCACTTTTACAAGCAGCAAACTTCTTTCCAGAGACTGACATTATTCAGTCGAATGATGGTGGCCATCCAGGCAATGAGCATCGCAGTTTTTGGAGCTGACCTTGATTATCACAAAAAACAGGTGCCCCATGAATCATACATCCAACAAGTTTGAGAAGAAAATGCCTTTCAACGTTTGCAAACTGGCGATTATATACAGAGCCTGAACCCCAAAGCAGCTGTGCATTAGTGAAAGTTGACTATCGTTTTCTGAGTGTGAAGGAGGAAGAGGGACTTAAAAAAAAAAAAAAGTGGCAACTGGCTAATGAAAACTAAGTATATCAGAGACCAATGGAACAAATAGACTATTTGAGGACGAGCAGTCAATTTCGCCAATGGAATGTGAAAGATATATTTTTTTTAGACACTTTGTAGTCAGCCATTGAATTTACATATTCACTTGACCAAGTTTTGGCGGAAAGTCTTTTTGATCGGTTTATAGTTGGTGCATTTGTACAAGAGCAGAAATGTTTTGGCCAGAGCGTTCAATTCGCCTCCATATGATTCCTGCTACCAGGGTTTTGCCGCCACGTTTGTAGCTACGCCCAAAAGTCTGATAGTCATGGATTTTATCTAACCTAGAGGATGATTAGATCTGTGATAGCTCAAGATACTAAAAACATGCATGCTCCAGTATAATGCAGGGGGGAGGAATGCCAGAACCTGGATACTTAGGGTTTTTAGGAGATATTTTTTATACAAATTTCAACCCCGGGAGCATACCCCAAGCAGCTGAAGCTGATTATGTAATGAATAAATGACCGGAAAAAAAACAAAAAAAAAATGAATACCTTTTACTTTGCCAGAAGATGTATGATGATGAAAAGAGTTAGATAGACCGATTGCATGTGAAAACCCAGAGAAAAATTGTGAGTTGGGGTCGGCAAAAAAATAACCAGTTGATTCCAAACCCAGACCTGCTCATTCTGGTTGACCTCTTGCCCCCTGCCATCAACGTTTTTTGCAGGAGAAATACCAAGTCCATGTTCAGACTATTTTTGTAGATTATGATTACCCATCATTGTGCGAAGAAAAGGAGAGAAATGATTGTAAGGGGGGAATTGCCTGAACAATAGTTCCACAGTCCTTTGGGGCCTGGAGGGGAAGGGAAGGGAATAAAAAATCCATACAAATAAAAAAACTGGGATAAGATGAGGGACAGGATGCGAGAGGGTAGCGAGACAGGGTGTATGCTGAAGACGGGAGCGGACAGGTGTATGCCGACTGGTCATGCGAGCAGGCGAGAGGGACAGGCGTCATGCGGTGAGATGGTTGCGAAGGGATGGACAGGGTATGCAAGATGAGGGAGGGTGGACAGGGTTAGGCCCGAGAGGGAAGGGATATAGGAGGATTAGGGAGGGAGAGGGTATGAGAAGAGGAGGGAGGGGATGCATGAGAGGGAGGAGAGGGATGGAGAAGCGGAGTGGAGAGCAGGAGGAGAGGCGCATGCTGAGAGGGAGGGCGAGGGATGACAGGATCAAGAGGGAGAGAGCGGATGGAGAGGGAGGAGAGCGGTAGCGGGTGGGGAGAGGGGATGCGAGAGCGGAGGGCGAGGGTATGCGAGAGGGAGAGCAGGTATGCGAGAGGGAGGGCAGGGTATGCGAGAGGAGGGACGGGAGCAGAGAGGGTAGGTGAGGCAGGGGAGAGGGAGGGACAGGAGTATGCGAGAGGAGGACAGGGTATGCGAGAGGAGGGACAGGGTATGCGAGAGGGAGGGACAGGGTATGCCGAGAGGGAGGGACAGGGTAGATGCAGAGAGGGAGGACAGGTATGCGCGAGAGGGAGGGACAGGGTATGCGAGAGGGAGGACAGGGTATGCGAGAGGAAGCGCGGAGGAAGAGGGAGGACAGGGTATGCCGAGAGGGAGGGACAGGCGGTATCGAGAGGGAGGGGGACAGGGTATGCGAGCAGGGAGGGACAGGGTATGCGAGACGGGAGGGACGGGTATGCGAGAGGGAGGGACAGGGTATGCGCGAGAGGGAGGGACAGGGTATGCAGAGAGAGGAGGGACAGCGGTATGCGAGAGCGGAGGGCAGGGTATGCCGCAGAGGGGGGGACAGGAATGCAGAGGAGGGAGGACAGAGGAGTCGGATGCGAGAGGGAGGGACAGGGTATGCGAGCAGGGAGGGACAGGGTATGCGAGATGAAGGAGAGGGAGAGGGGAGAGGAGAAGAGGCAAGTAGGAAGGGAGAGGGATGCGAGAGGAAGGGAGAGGGATGCGAGAGGGAGAGGGATGCGAGAGGGAGGGACAGGGAGGGACAGGGAGGGACAGGGATGCGAGAGGGAGGGACAGGGATTCTACTGTGGCCAATCCTGGTTTTTTTAGGCCCAGGCCATTTGTAGGATACAAACACACTACAGATCGAGGCAGATAATGGAGTACCTTCTGCTGCGCAGCCAGTTGCTGTGAAGCATCTTCATATTTTCTCTGGCAATCAGCCCTCTCGGCCTTGATAACCTGAAGATTTTCTGAAGAAACAAATACCTAGAAAAGAACAAAAGAGGGGGGATTCAATGAGTGAAACCAAACATCCAGTAATATAGCAAATAACAGCAGATGTGGAAAATGTTTATGGATATAGTTTAGAAAGTAACATCTGCTTTCTTCTTTTCCGAGCTGTAGATTACATACAGTATACTAATGTAATGCTATTAAAAAAAAAAGTTTTTTGCATATGTTGGACTTGTGAATATCTTGTTCGTTGAACTTTTAGGAAGTCACTGACATGAAGTTCTGTACAAATATTAACTTCGCATAATCAGTACATCTTGTTTCCAAGTCTGCAATGCATTGGCCTACCATTGAGGGTGTTTGGGAATTAAAGGGAACAAGATGACAGCTGGTTTTTGACCACAGATTTAATGGAAAATCAAGAGTACTGAATTTGAAGATGGAGGGAGATCTCTACCTCTTGGGCTAGGCAGGAAAGTCACCAGAAGAGCAAAATTTAAGAAATAAAAGGAAAAAAAACAACAATACAGAACTGAAAGGTGAAAATGCTCAGAGGAGAGGAAGGAAAAGGCAAGGGGGGAGGTGGGGAGAATGACACACATACATACATACATATACATATATATTGTTACGGAAATGGCCCTTATTGGACTACTAAATATAGGATTAGCTCAGTTCCCCCATTAAATGCCTATTTAGCTAGGTTGTGTGGTAAAAGGGACGTTATATGCGTGTCGGGAGGTGTAAGAGACTTATGTTCGTACTGTGGTGGTGAAACGAGAGATCACTCTTCTTCCTCTCCTCTACGGACGATAGGTCCCGCCCAGTCGGCTGAGTAGGTGTGGCCTAGAGAGAGGGTGTGGCTAGAGGGAGGAAGTGACGCGAAGGTGCGGAGCTTTTTGTCGGTCTCGCCGAGCGAGGCGTGCTGGTGGAAAGAAAGGAAGAAACGAAAGGAAAAAGGGAGCTCTCAGTTTTGGAAAACGGAGTCGCTGAGAGGAAGGCTCTCGTGTTGAAGCGAGAGGAACGAAGCAGCGAACGAAGGCTTCGTAAAAAGAGTGCTCGATTTTCCGAAGCGAGCGAACGTAAGAGAGCTGCCTGCACATTCGCGCGGTGATCGACAGGTTCGGCCTGCGTGTCTGGCCGTGGAGACTTCCGCCTTCACTCACATCACGCTCGACACAGTTGTCGTCCCCTGTGGAGCTCGGACCTCGATTTGCGGCCTTGTCTGTGAACGGCCAGGCCTGGATTGTATGCTGAACCCTGGCGAGAGATCGGCTGAGGCCCATCGTTGATCTGGCGGACTTGTGCCGTCGACATTGGCCGGGGTCAGCGCACGGAGACCACGCGCGTGAGGTTGCGACAAGAAGACAAGCGCCATTTTGCATGCGGCGTGGTGTAGCTGGAGTTCGAACCCGTGGGATACCCACTTGTTACGAGCGACATTCGTGCTTCTGACGCTTCTCTCGTCCATGAGCATCACAAGTACTCTGTCCTTGTCTTGCATGCAGTGTTTGTCTTTGTTCGTGCACTGTTGCTTAAAGAGCATATTTCGGTAAGACCCCCAAACTGTAGAGACCGTGGTTCCTTGTTAAGACGGGTTGAGTTTGTTAATAAATATTGTCGTGAATTTGATTGTTGTGTGGATCCCGAAGTTCCCATAATCTGGTTAATTTCGTATGAAGTGGCCGTTATGGATTAAATTTGTGTGTTGCGTCGAGGACCGATCCGTTCGATTGGCATATAACACCAAAAATGGTTACAGACTGTAGACTCCGTCGGTCTCTGAAAAACCAGTCTGTAACCACGGTTCTATTTCCATACTGGCAAGGTCAGGTTACGTTGGTATCGCGATGAAGACAACGTGACCGAGGCCTGTGCCGAGCCGGCCGGCGAATATAGCCCAGAGACGGGTGGGTGGAGGGTGGCGCCTAGAACCGGGTGAGAACCCGCCACCGGATCCGCAACATATATACATGGTGAGGGATAGGACCCCCCCCCAATCCCCCAATCCCCCCTCTTGTTTCAGTTCTGTGTACGTTCTTTTGTATAGCCCTCATAGATTTTGTGTGTTAAACAAAACTTAAAGATAAATAAAACAGAGGATTTCATGGGCCACATGTCCCACGGTTTCCTGTTTGTTTCCCCACCCCCCCTTCCCACGCTTCCCCCTTCAATATTGATGAATCCCCTGCATTTTTCCAAGTCGAGGCATAATTTAGAGGCCAAACAAAAAGTGCGATTTAAGACCAAGCGAGGAAGAGCGAGGTGACCAAGGATAACGCCTTGATAAAGGATAATAAATAAGGTGTTATTAATCTTCAAAGGGGTGTTCTTCATCCACTCCACCCCCCTCAAAAAACTACCAGAAAGACAAAACACCCCGATGCACAAATTGGGGTCATGATGATCCGATGCAGCAAGTCTGGATATAAATGGGGCAACTGTAGGAAGAGAAGCGTGACACACACACACACACACACACACACACACACACACACACACACAAACAAACACAAACAAACCTGCTCCGTGAATTATAATAAGGATTACTTTTATCGTGTCAAAATACATGTAATGATTAAAAAACTAGAACAGCACTCTTTGATGTCGTAACATTGCCAGATATGCCTCTGCCCAATTATTAACAATTATACATACTTGTACCAAGTTTATATGAAATCCTGAATCCTGATTCAAAATATTAAATAATTCTGGCTGCCCGACCATGGCGTCCGATCAGGTTGAATTTAAAACATATATTCCCATGGCTACTGGATCATAACAGCAATGTTTCACGTAGTTGATGAAGCAGTTTAAAGAGAAATAATTTTTTTTTAAGATTTCTGTTCAATCCAACATAGCTGCCAGACATGTGACCTATGACATCATAGGTGGAGAACGAGCCTGGTGTTGGCTTAGTGGTTAGGGTGGCGGCTTGGGATCCTAGGGTCCTGAGTTCAAGCCCATTGGCCACTGAATTAAAATAACACAAGGAGGTTCACTCAGCCTATCATCCTTCTGAGGTCAGCAAAATGAGCACCAGTGTACTGGAAAGGGGGATACTGCATCAGCGGCATAGCCACGTCCAACCAATGATGCAAACAGCAGCCACAGGCTGCACTCGATAAAGAGAGAGAGAGAGAAAAAGAAGAGAGAGAGAGAGAGAGAGAAGAGAGAGAGAGAGAGAGAGAGAGAGAGAGAGGTGGAGAACTTTTTGTTCCTCATGGATAGGCGATCATACTGTAGGTTTTGCCTCGATCTATTCAGCCGTTTTGGAGAAGAATATTTTGAAGGTTTATGTTGAAAACAATATGGCTGCTGAACCACATGACCGATGAAATCAATATCCCCCCCCCCTCCCCCTACAATTTAGTCCTAGATGACTCAATTTTCATACTGATAGTAAAGCGTTTGACATATATAATCATGACGTCATAACAAAACCACCTATGAAATCATCAAAAAAAAATCACACTCATTTCCCATGGAAGTACTTCACATGTGCCAAGTTTATATTTTTTCCATGGAGCGGTTTCAGAGATACAGAGCTCCAAAGTTTTTACTTTTTTCCAACATGGCTGCCACAACACATGATCGATGATAATTCACAGACGGTGTGTGTGTGTGTGTGTGTGTGTGTGTGTGTGTGTGTGTGTGTGTGTGTGTGTGTGTGTTGCGCTACTACTCCCACAATTCTGAGCTGATTACATCCAGACTTGTCGCATTGGATCAGTAGACACATAAGTGTATAGGCGTGTTTTTATCTTTGGCAGTGGTCTTGGGGGGGGGGGGGGGGGGGGATGCAAATCTTGCATGTAAATGTGTATCGTGTTGTGACGCCCCAGGGGGGGAGAGTATACAAAGTCAGCACCATTTACATTACAGTATTCCTGTCCCCACGTTTTCCAGCACAGTGAGGAGTTTTGAATTATAAGCAGTAGGTGTGTTTTTGCTTCATTCACGTCAGTTTCCTATACACTGCCTAAATAAGAGTATGCGTCAGAAGAATGTGTTGCATGCTTGGTACAAGGTCACCCATAGGGAGGGTACTCTGCTCGTCATGATTAAAACATTCAACATGGGTATTCGCACCTATGGTGAAAATTTGTGTTAATCAGATAAGGGGTTGCAGAGAAAATGGGGAAAATTAGCAAGGACGCATGTACAACCCAAAAACATAATGCCTCCAGCAACAGTCAGCAGAGGCATTTAAAAACAAAAAAGTTTGAAATGCAGGTGAGGCCTGTTACCTGTTCAGTTTGCACAGCCACAGATTTGTTTCGTTTGGAGCTCAAAGTCTGGATTTTCTCAAACACGAGGTTCACCTTTCGCCTCGTGATCTCTTCACTGTCATTGTTGCTATATACATTGTGGAAGACACAAGGGTAGGGGAGAACGTTGGGGGAGGGTTTACATGTAAAATCACCCAAATGCTATCCAAGTAGACCCATTAATTCCTTTAACTGAGAACATTGTGCAATACACTGGACAACACTCGTGCAGATCAATTCTGTGCTGGACTCAAATAAATTATCGACAAAATATTTAGGAGTTTAATGAATTAATCAATCAATCATTCAATTCCCTCCTTCAAACCCCATCTCTGATTTTTTTTTTAAAAAAAGAAAAGAAATACACATCTTTCAAAGACCTGACAATATATTATTTGGGTTTATTCACTGAACCAAAGTGAGTCGATGTTTTGTCTTTATTGTATCGTCAATTCATTCATTCGTGTGCAACAAGTGGTTGCTGGTTTGCATCATTGCCCAAGCAAGGCTGTGCCATCGATCAAGTGCCCCACACAAATCAGAGCAGAAATTTAGAATTTGTTCAATGTGTCCGCATTAACTCGCCTCCTCTTCACGAAAGATGAGGAGATCTTTAACATCCACCAAACAGCCATTACTGGCAGGAGAGTCCTCATACTTATTGTTCTTCCGAAAGACGCACTCAATGAGGTCGGGCCCGACCTGCAAAATGTCAGGATGACAGTTTATAGAGCTGGGTCTAGATTAAAATCCAAGCTAGACAGCTCCTCCAAAGTGAATACAATTTCAAGCTATTCTGTTGGCCCAATAATTGCTACAATTACTCCGAAATTGTTCACTCAGCAAGTGCTTAAGTATTCTTACTTCTATTTATTGGCAGACTGCATGCTGTCACCGGGATAAGCTACAGAACTTGATGCGGACAACTTTGACCGTTTCACATAAATATTTTCAAAGAACATTTAACTTCTGTCAAAATGTGATTTGAGACTATTGGGCTACCTTCAATGCAGGAGGAGGCCAATAGGCCCATAAAGCATGCACAATGGTTGCATGTCAGTGCTCTATCCTTTTCAAATGCTGAGCATCAGGCAAGGAAACAGCACATGCCATTTGAAACTCTCTGGTACAATTCAGCCGAGGTCAGGTTCGAACGACCAACTTCTCAAATGCAGAGCGGATGCTCTAACCATTGCACCAAACACGTAACATTTAGAAAGAATCCATGCAAACAAGAGTTGCTCACCCTTCACGAAGTACACTGTACAGTATCTGCCGTGCCGTGTCTTCGGTGGCAGGTGTAGCAGCATCAACCTGATCCCTCAGCAGGTCTGGTGTTGTGAGTATCTGCACACACGCCGTTAAACAACGTTAAGAGGTCATAGATCAGTCACAGGAAATTGAAACATTGTGGGTTCAATAATCTTCCATCCTGCAAATTCCTTTTTTAAGCTTGTGGAGGAGTATATAT
>CM068963.1:105396720-105408990 GCA_035128595.1 Eptatretus atami
GAGTGGTTCATGGGTGGATTAACTAACACTTGAGAAAAAAATCAAAATTTTGGATGGGAAGATATGAGAGGAGGTGAATGGCTATTTTGAAGATCTGGAGAGGAGTGGGATTAAAGAGAGTGTGGGATTGTTCCAAAGTCGGAGGGGGGGGGAAGAGTAATGAAACAATTAAGGTGAGCAGTGGTTCTTGATTTAGCAGTTTCACCAAAAGGGGTTTTTTGTGAACCTCAAAGACCATTGAAATAAGGGGGTGGGGGGGGGGGACAGAATCATAGACAGAGTGGGGCGGGTGAGCAAGGCCACGGAAGAGATAAGTTGGAGACAAAGATCACCGACCTGCCTGTGGTGAAGAAAGTGAGAGACCCAAAGACTCAGACTTCATCGGGGAGATACTATTGATCCTAAATGCCTTGGTTCCACAGTGTGAAGCCGAGAAATGGAGGTGGGAGCACCAGCCCGGAGAGAAGGCCTACTCCATCAGGCTGCGATGAAAGCTTTACGTGGTCAGAGCTCAAGTGTGCCAAAGAAGGACTTTGCACGACGAAGGATGCCCAATCAGCGACTGGCTTTTTTTTGAGGCCAGCTTGGAGACGTAGCTTTCCGCAGAAAATATCATGGCAGATAGTTGAGGCCCAAAAGTTTGAATGAAAGGACTTCAAGGAGGATTGTTGAGAAAAGTAGATGGGGGTTTCCAGACGGTCCGTTCAGAGAGACATAGTGAGAGTGTGAGATTTGTCAGGATTGAAAGACGTGTTCCATGTGTTGCACCAGCTTGTGATTTTATCCAGATCTGCAGAGAGCGAGGAGGCTGCTACTGCCGATCTGAGGACTTTGCTGATGAAGGAGGGAGCGAGGCGAAGAAGGAAGCAGAATACAGACAGAGAAAGAGAGGGAGGATGGGAGGGGCAGGGGAAGTTAGTAAAGAGTGAGCAAATCTGTAATGTCCACCAACTAATTCTGCAGACATTACACCCAGTTCAACATCCATCTGAGGGAAAGCACATTATTAATCACCCTGCCTGTGAAACACCAGAATGACCGTATATAGCTGGCTCGAGATCAAACCCAGGCTCGACAGCTTAGAGCGAGTGTGCATATCTCTCGGCCATCCTGCTGTGAACCGAGAACCGAGCCACAGCCGCCATGCCCACTTCTCGCGCCAGGAGCTTTCGCCTTCTTTCAAACTATTTGTTGCACTCAATGAAGTTACACTTCAGGCATATTCCTAAAATTTTCTCTTCACTCAATATAATAAAGCGGAACAGGAGAAAAAGTGAAGTTTAACGCTTTGGCAATTTCATGTTCTGTGTAAATATGGAGAAGGTGGAAGCATAGCCTTGCTTAAAATAAATACGCTTGTACACTTAGTTATGAGAATGAATAATTTCTTAACATTTTCAGATTGATACTTATTTAGTCCATGAGATCAGATCCTTCAAATCCCAAATCATATTTCGATTATATACTTTAATAAAGTCCGAGACGAGATGGTTGTTTACCAAGCAAAGACATTTTGTCGGTCAAATCAAAATGGCGGCGGCTAAGACCCTGCGAGGTGAAGATGGGCTGATCAAGGATAAACCTTTCATGAAGTAAGCTGCTAATTCATCTTCAAAAGGGGTGTTTAAATTTACCCAAATACCCAGTTTTCATTCATGCACTAATAGTATGCATGCAAAGTTTCGGCCCGCCCTGTTTCATTGTTTGGAGTAATGAAGGATGCACGCAGCACGCAAGCACACCGCACACACACTTTACAATGATAAGAGAGAAAAGGATAGACAGAACTATGAATAAATAACGTAAACTAGTGTGGTCGACGACCAGGTATGAAAGGGAGGAAAAACCGATCCTATGTACAAAAGGAATAACCCCTATCGTGGCATGGCAATACCAGATTCAGATAAAAAATACCCCCGTTGGGGGTGACGGTCATCTCTATAATGTTTTTTACTATCATAATCGATGAACCGTTGCCAGATATCTCCTAAAAATGACAGACGAGATAGGTAAAAAATGGCGACTTCTCACAACTTTCTGGTGACCTCCGTGACCTTGACCCTGACCTCGAATCGGGAAAAAAATATGTCGTTGGGTATCACTCATCGACCTATACCCACATACCAAATTTCATCAAGATCGGAAGTAAAAAAGTTTTCTTTGTACCAGAAGGTGTTTTTGACCATCTTCCAGGTTACGTGGCGGCCAAACGGGAAGGAAATTCAAAAATCTGTCCGGTTAGATACAAGAGAATATTTTTTACTATCATAATCATAAACAGTTGCGAATATCTTGTAGAATGGCAGACTAGATAGGTTTTGAAAAATGGCGATTTTTATAAACTTACCGTGACCTCGTGACCTTGACCCTGACCTTGAACCCGGACAAAAGTATATCTTTGTGCAACACTCATCGACCTCTACCCACATACTAAGTTTCATCAGATCGGAAAGAAAAAAATTGTTGACGGACGTACGACGACATACGGATGGACGGACGTACGGACTTTGGTCCGCTTTATTAGGTCATCTCGTAGAGATGACCTAAAAAGGGAGCAGGCGATGACTTCAGGCAGGCACAAGCCTAGTCTCTGGGTCTGCCATGACTCATAGCAGGCTGGTGTGGCACAAGCAAAGTGAGCTCGGGCGCCAGAAGAATGTGACGAGGAGCGATGGCGATGGGGCAGCAACGAAACAGAGGTGTGTCCTCATCAAAAACCAAATGTGATCTGTCCGCACACATATGAGCTGCATTACCTCTGGGACAGCCCTCATGCATGGCGGGTCCCTCAAGGCAGCTGCTGGTGTGGGCGGCACCATATTTTGGCTGTCTCGCCCTGCAGAAGTGCCTCGCTCCCGGGCTCCACAATCATTTTTGCCGCTGTGGCCCACTGTCCTCTGACAAATGGCCCACGATTCCTTTGAAGCATAAAGCACTTTTTTTTATGCCTTTGTGCCAGTCTTTCCACCTGTTACCAGCGGAGGGTTTTTACACCATACACCCTAACCCTATTCTGCTCTTTTGTTACAAATCACTGCCTCCTCGTGTCAGGTTAGGTATGGGAAGCATGACCAGAGCAGCATGTCGCTGCATCACTTTTCCGCCGGTACTCCAGGGGCCTCCGTCTGGCCACCCCCCAGGCAGATACCTGGTCCATCCCCCATGTCCATGAGATGCTGAGCCAACCTGCTGCAACCACAAGCACATGGTTGGCCCATTGGCCTCCTCCAAATCACGAGGCTCCTCAGTGGACACATTATGTGTGACTACCCCTGCCATGCTCCTAATACAAGAGTAATTTGTACTCTACTCAAGCAACACAGTCCAATACTATTCTTAACACATTATGTCTATGAATCCTCCCCCCCCCTCCATTTTTCCACATAAAAGTTATAAAATCATCAAGTATGGATAAACATCCTGTTGTATTTCATTCGTTTTTCTACCGCTCAGCAGATTGACACTAGCCTTCACAAGGAAGATTAGTTCTTCATTCTATGATTTAAATAACATTTTGTAAATACAATTTTAAAATCAAGTCATAAAACAATTTATATACTGTTCAGATTAGAGATGTTAGGACATGTCATCTTTGCACCACCCTCATATAAAAAAATGCACATAAACATCCAATCAATGCACGTTCTGCTCTGTATCACACACCTGTGTGGCACCACTCCGTTTCTCCAAAACACCTTGGTCCTTCTTGAGGACAAAGAATGTAGGCGGTGAAGTTGATGAACTAACTGTTGGGGTGATGACAGAGAAACCCACACTAGAGCTGCTTGAGATGCTGTTATCTCTGCCATTAAAAGCGTCGTCGACCAGGTCGATTGATCATCTCGTTACTGCCTGTGTCAAAGCAAGGATAGTGCAGCTGATGCCAGAAACCCTGGATGCTGTTGCGAGCTTTTGAAACACACTCTGCTGTTCCTGCTGTGCAGCACGCTGGCAGAGAAGCGTTCTAGGCTCTTTGACCGGAAAAGCGTTCCTTTCCGGTGAAACCTAGAACGTGCCAGGCTGTGTCTATTTAGGAGCCTGCTCGTCAACCTGACTGATTATATCTGGTCAACACATAGAATGATCACGATCCGAGTCCGTCCGGTCCCCCGGACCATGAAGGGCACGTACGCCGCCGTTTCATTGTCTGTTCGCATTTTGTGCCTGAGTGGCTGTGCAAATGCATCTTGCATGAATACTTGTGAAGCCTCTTCAGAGAGGGTCACTGGATTGCAATGCTTGGGAGTGAAAGCTCCGTTTTATTGTAACCAATTTTCTCTGTTACTACCAGCACACTAACCCGCATTGTCGCTCAACATGAATTGATTAGCTTAACAGGGAGGCCAACGACTGAGTCTGGACTTTACGTGAACCGCTAGAGAACTTTTTTGGTGCAAATCTACGAGGCAAAAAGTGTTTGTAGATCGGGAAATGTTTATCCCATTCAAACCCTGATTTCACCAAACAACATCATCTGATTGCATCATGGTTGTTACATCTTGCCTTTTTTGTCGCGAACCACCTGCAGCATCGAGTGCCAATCCTTTTCACTCTGTTTTAACCACCGACAACCAGTCCATGGTGCATCAGTCTCAGAAAAGGAGAAAACACTATTTTCAGTTCATAGGCTGTAATATCCATGGCTTTGTTATTCATAAGGAGTCGTTCCACGACTCTATCTCTCTCTTTGCATGGCAGATAGTGAGGCCCAAAAGTTTGAATGAAAGGACTTCAAGAGGATTGTTGAGAAAGTAGATGGGTGGGGGGTTCCAGACGGTCCGTTCAGAGAGACATAGTGAGAGTGTGAGATTTGTCAGGATTGAAAGACGTGTTCCATGTGTTGCACCAGCTTGTGATTTTATCCAGATCTGCAGAGAGCGAGGAGGCTGCTACTTGCCGATCTGAGGACTTTGCTGATGAAGGAGGGAGCGAGGCGAGAAGGGGACAGAGATACAGACAGAGAGAAAGAGAGGGAGGATGGGAGGGGCAGGGGAAGTTAGTAAAGAGTGAGCAAATCTGTAATGTCCACCAACTAATTCTGGCAGACATGACACCCAGTTCAACATCCATCTGAGGGAAAGCACATTGATTAATCACCCTGCCTGTGAAACACCAGAATGACGGTATATAGCTGGCTCGAGATTCAAACCCAGGCTCGACAGCTTAGAGCGAGTGTGCATATCTCTCGGCCATCCTGCTGTGAACCGAGAACCGAGCCACAGCCGCCATGCCCACTTCTCGCGCCAGGGGAGCTTTCGCCTTCTTTCAAACTATTTTTGTTGCACTCAATGAAGTTACACTTCAGGCATATTCCTAAATTTTCTCTTCACTCAATATAATGAGCGGAACAGGAGAAAAAGTGAAGTTTAACGCTTTGGCAATTTCACATGTTCTTGTGTAAATATGGAGAAGGTGGAAGCATAGCCTTGCTTAAATAAATACGCTTGTACACTTAGTTATGAGAATGAATAATTTCTTAACATTTTCAGATTGATACTTATTTAGTCCATGAGATCAGATCCTCAAATCCCAAATCATATTTCGATTATATACTTTAATAAGTCCGAGACGAGATGGTTGTTTACCAAGGCAAGACATTTTTGTCGGTCAAATCAAAATGGCGGGCGGCTAAGACCCTGCGAGGTGAAGATGGGCTGATCAAGGATAAACCTTTCATGAAGGTAAGCTGCTAATCATCTTCAAAAGGGGTGTTTAAATTTACCCAAATACCCAGTTTTCATTCATGCACTAATAGTATGCATGCAAAGTTTCGGCCCGCCCGGTTTCATTGTTTTGGAGTTATGAAGGATGCACGCAGGCACGCAAGCACACGCACACACACTTTACAATGATAAGAGAGAAAAGGATAGACAGAACTGATAATAACGTAAACTAGGTGGTCGACGACAGGTATGAAAGGGAGGAAAAACCGATCCTATGTACAAGGAATAACCCGCTATCGTGGCTATGGGCATACCAGATTCAGATAAAAAATTACCCCGTGTGGGGGTGACGGTCATCTCTATAATGTTTTTTACTATCATAATCGATGAACCGTTTGCAGATATCTCTAAAATGACAGACGAGATAGGTTTTGAAAATGGCGACTTTCACAACTTTCGTGACCTCGTGACCTTGACCCTGACCTCGAATCCGGGAAAAAAATATGTCGTTGGGTATCACTCATCGACCTATACCCACATACCAAATTTCATCAAGATCGGAAGTAAAAAGTTTTCTTTGTACCAGAAGGTGTTTTTGACCATCTTCCAGGTTACGTGGCGGCCAAACGGGAAGGAAATTCAAATCTGTCCGGTTAGATACAAGATAATATTTTTTACTATCATAATCAATAAACAGTTGCGAATATCTTGTAGAATGGCAGACTAGATAGGTTTTGAAAATGGCGATTTTTATAACTTACGTGACCTGTGACTCGTCCCTGACCTTGACCCGGACAAAAGTTATATCGTTGTGCAACACTCATCGACCTCTACCCACATACTAAGTTTCATCAAGATCGGAAAGAAAAATTGTTGACGGACGTAGGAGGACTACGGATGGACGGACGTACGGACATTTGGTCCGGCTTTATTAGGTCATCTCGGTAGAGATGACCTAAAAAGGGAGCAGGCGATGACTTCAGGCAGGCACAAGCTAGTCTCTGGGTCTGCCATGACTCATGCAGGCTGGTGTGGCACAAGGCAAAGTGAGGCTCGGGGCAGAAGAATGGTGACGAGGAGCGATGGCGATGGGGAGCAACGAAACAGAGGTGTTGTCTCCATCAAAACCAAATGTGATCTGTCGCACACATATGAGCTGCATTACCTCTGGGACAGCCCTCATGCATGGCGGGTCCCTCAAAGGCAGCTGCTGGTGTGGGCGGCACCATATTTTGGGCTGTCTCGCCCTGCAGAAGTGCCTCGCTCCCGGGCTCCACAACTCATTTTGCCGCTGTGGCCCACTGTCCTCTGACCAAATGGCCCACGATTCCTTTTGAAGCATAAAGCACTTTTTTATGCCTTTGTGCCAGTCTTCCACCTGTACAGGAGGTTTTACACCATACACCCTAACCCTATTCTGCTCTATTGTTTACAATCACTGCCTCCTCGTGTCAGGTTAGGTATGGGAGCATGCACCAGAGCAGCATGTCGCTGCATCCACTTTCCGCCGGTACTCCAGGGGCCTCCGTCTGGCCACCCCCCAGGCAGATACCTGGTCCATCCCCCATGTCCATGAGATGCTGAGCAACCTGCTGCAACCACAAGGCACATGGTTGGCCCATTGGCCTCCTCCAATCACGAGGCCTCCTCAGTGGACACATTATGTGTGACTTACCCCTGCCATGCTCCTAATACAAGAGTAATTGTACTCTACTCAAGCACACAGTCCAATACTATTCTTAACACATTATGTCTATGAATCCTCCCCCCCCCTCCATTTTTCCACATAAAAGTATAAAATCATCAAGATATGGATAAACATCCTGTTTATTTCATTCGTTTTTCTACCCGTCAGCAGATTGACACTAGCCTTCACAAGGAAGATTAGTTCTTCATTCTATGATTTAAATAACATTTGTAAATCAATTTTAAAAGTCATAAAACAATTTATACTGTTCAGATAGAGATGTTAGGACATGTCATTTTGCACCACCCTCATATAAAAAAAATGCACATAAACATCCAATCATTGCACGTCTGCTCTGTATCACACACCTGTGTGGCACCACTCCGTTTCTCCAAAACACCTTGGTCCTTCTTGAGAGACAAAGAATGTAGGCGTGAAGTTGATGAACTAACTGTTGGTGATGACAGAGACCCACTAGAGCTGCTTGAGATGCTGTTATCTCTGCCATACAAAGGTCGTCGGACCAGGGTCGATTGATCATCTCTGTCTGCCTGTGTCAAAGCAAGGGATAGTGCAGCTGATGCCAGAAACCTGGTGGATGTCTGTTGCGAGCTTTGAAACACACTCTGCTGTTCCTGCTGTGCAGCACGCTGGGCAGATGAGCTCTCTAGGCTCTTTGACCGGAAGCGTTCCTCCGGCGTGAACCGAGAACGTGCACGGCTGTGTCTATTTGGAGCCTGCTCGTCAAACTGACTGATTATCTGGTCAACCATAGGAAGTGGATCACGATCGATGTGCCGTCCGGTCCCCGGAATGAAGGGCACGTACCGCCGGTTCTCATGTCTGTTCGCATTTTGTGCCTTGAGTGCTGCAAGATCATCTGATGAATACTTGTGAAGCTCTTCAGAGAGGGGTCGAGCTGGATGCAATGTTTGGGAGTGAAAAGCTGCCGTTTTATTGGTAACCAATTTCTCTGTACTACCAGCACCACTAACCCGCATTGTTCGCTCAACAGAATTTGGATTAGGCTTAACAGGGAGGCCAAGCGATGAGTTCTGGACTTGAGTGAGACCGCTAGAGCTTGTTTTTGGTGCAAATCTACGAGGAAAAGTGTTTGTAGATCGTGGAAAGTTTATCCCATTCAAACCCTGATTTTCACCCAACACATCATCTTGATTGATCATTGGTTTTACATCTTGCCTTTTTGTGGGACCACCTGCAGGCATCGAGTGCCAATCCTTTTCACTCTGTTTTGAACCACCGACACCAGTGCCATGTGCATCAGTCTCAGTAAAAGGAGAAAACACTGATTTGTCAGGGTCATAAGGCTGTAATATCCATGGCTGTTTTTGGTAATTCATAAGGGAAGTCGTTCCACGACTCTGCACGTCACCATCCCTGCGTGACCTTGGGCCTTGCAATCCATTCGATGAGGTCTGGCAATGAGAATGTGAACCAGAACCAACTTTCAAGCCACCATTATAACTCAGTCCTGGTCCGTCACCTTCTTCTCCTGGAGCCATCAGTGAATTGCTCGGTGGTATCAATGGGGTACCAGAATCCTGGCTGTTCAATACAACAAATGGCTGCCCCTGAATTCCCTGAATGCTTATCTGCACACCGTATCCTGGATGACTGGTGTCCACTGCAGGTGGTGGGCGCCTCGTACGAGCAGGTCCCTTAAAATCATCAATGAAGCGAATCTGTAGTCCATAATCCTTCTTTCCCAGCTGGACTAATTCGTCATTGCTGCCATGCGCTGCCATCTTGCTCTGCTGGCAACAAGACACACACACACACACACAGGAATTGTACCACATCAGAATGGGGTTGCACAAGAGGAAGAAAAAGAGGAAATATACCCATCAGAGATGGGGAATCCCCCGCCATTGAAACATTTTTTTCAAGATGGCCGCCCCAGTCTTCCATCTTGGATCCGGCAACGCCCAAAATCAATAGGGTTCTTCCCTTTCAGGTGGTACATGTGTGACCCAAATTTCAAATCGATATGGCAAACAGTTTATGAGTTATCGCACTCACAGCTATAAATGTTGACGCCCAGCCAGCCGGACGGACGGACGGATGGATGGACAGCCGGACGGACGACCCGGGTGACAACAATATCCCCCTTCCGCCACGCGGCGGGGGATAATTAAAAATCAGGCCACAGTACCAGCACACAGTGTTTGACTCTTTTTGAAAGGTATGAAGGTGTCCATCAGTGAAAGCGAGCTGATGAGATTTTTTTTAATTTTTTTAAAGAAAAGAAAACCCAGCATACTCTGATGCAATACCATGTCCGGGGTGGTAAAAGCTTATCGCTTCCGATGTGCATGGCTTCGTCTGAGCTGAGAAATCAATACTCACAGTCTGTGATTAAAGAGAAGCATGAACTTGTAATTTCATTTTGTAAAGGCCAAACCAAAATTACCGGTAATAACTTGCGACGATTATAATACTTTTGAAAACCAAAACTATAACTTTCTTTCAAAATAATTCAAAATATTGTGTCATAAGAGTTGCTGTGGTGGCATGATAATTATCACGTTATTTTTGGCTTTTTTTGCACACATGATCGAGGTTTGTGGAAGATCAAGGGCAGAAAGGAAGGGAACAAAATAGAAAGGGGGAAACACCAACAGCAGAGTGGAAGTGAGGGAATTTGGTGGAAGTGGAAGGGCTGGCAGGATGTCCTTGAGGTACAGACACTCACCTCTAACCTGTCTAGCTTGGGTTAAAATTCCCGAGCCGGCTATAAACTGTCACCCCGGTGTTTCACAGAGAGGGAGATTCATCAATGTGTGTGTCGTCCCCTCCGATGGACGTTAAACTGGCATCCTGTCTGCCGGTATTTGTCATGTTGTTGTTATTCGTATTCGTCGGTGTCTTTCTTGGTGTTGACGGAAGGAGATAAAGCTTTAGGGCCGGATAAACATCCGAGAGTATTGAAGGAGATGGCAGAGCAGATAACCATGAGGTTAACATGTGTAACGTCATGCTTGTCTGCTCTACCTTTGCTCATACAACGTGACAGCCAGATTCTTCACAAGAACAGCGCCATCACTGATCCACCGAGACTTCAACTGGTTGGAAGCATCCAAAGTTTTACACGTGTTCACGTTTTCCAGCATGTAAATACTTTTTGTAAACGCAAGATAATTGACTAAATTTGGATATAAAATGGTGTTCACTTTGTCTAGCTTCTGGTCCGTGCTGTATTCGGCCTGTGCGTGCCTATAACCCGTATTGTTATAGTATCACTCCCGAGACCAAGTATCCAACGTAATGACATATCGAAGCTTCAGGACAAGCTTTGACCCAAAATATTTGGCCATGAAATTGACGAAAGCACACGAAGCACAACTCAACCGATCGTGAATGTGGGAGTTTTTACTTGACGAAATGTACGATTTTGTCAAGTATGTTGGTCGGTTCAGTTTGTTTGTGTGTGTGTACGTCTCGCTCTACAGGTCGCATTTCGAGCGGAATGTCATGGAACTTCACCAATGGACTTATTGGCCACCAGAATAGAACCCTATAACTTTTGGCATGTCAAGGTCAAAGGTCAAGGTCAGGAAAAATTCCTGAAAATCGCGAAAATCCGTATCTTTTAGCATGGGCCGATTTTCAAAAATTCATGTCTCCGCCAAATCTTAACGGATTCCTTTCAAGTTTGAAACACGGACGTAGGAGGGGAGTATCTTTTGACTGGATTAAAATTGGTCACATCCGTTACGGATTACGGAGGTGACAGGTATTTTAATTTAATTTGTTTGTTTTGTTTTTTTTTGTTTGTTTACCCGAAAACTATATGTTTAACCCCAAAAATACCTATTATCGCTCAATATTCTCGATTGTACGTGCGATCTTGTTGAATTTCGTCAAGTCCTGGCCCTATGGGCATTTTTTTTTTTGTTTGTTTTTTTGTTTTTACTTTTTGTGGATGGATTGAGGTGCCGGAGCACCGCTCCAGTGTGCTCCAGCTGGACTACGGCCCTGAGAAGGATGTGGGAGTGAAAATAAGCTGAAACACAGGATGGTGAATTTTGTGCGGTGGATTGTGGTTCTATGAGGTGAGATTATTTTTATCATTGGTTGCTAAGTGGAGCATGACATCATTTCCCCAACTGGATGCAGCCTTACATTGGTTCGATGATACTAATGGAGAAAAAAATATTCCCGTTCGAATCGGAGAAGCGGTTCCAGAGAAACATTTTTAATATTTTTTCTCAAAAGCGAAAAAAAAAAAAAAAAAAAAAAAAAAAAAAAAAGAGAGAACGGGAGAAGTGGGGATGAAAGCAATAAAAAGGAACGAACAACCAATAAATGAACAAAAGAAAGAGGTTTTTTTGGAGGGGGAAGGAGAAGGGGGGGGGAAAAAAAAAAAATATCCTTCCAAAACAATAACTGGAAAAGAGGGAGAACTTGAGAATGGGGTCATTTCAGATCAAAGATATGATTATGGATGGGGGATGATCTGAGGTCGTGGGGAAAAGCGGTCTTGAAGGCTTGGAGGGAAGAACAATGGGACTGAACAGACTGGGGAAGTTGATTCCACAAGGGAGAGAAAAGAGGAACAAATGAGTCGAGGTGAGCAGTGAGCCTGGGTTTCGGGAGCTACAAGAACATGGTTACTGTCAGACCATGTGCACCTTGCAGAAACCTAGGAATGACAGAGCCAAGAGAGGGCAGCTTGCGCAAGCCCAAAGAGGAAGTAGAATGCAGAAAAGGCCACCAACCTGGCGGTGATGTGAAAGTCACAGGCCTAGACATTCAGCTTTGTTCTGGGAGATCCCAATGATTTTCCATGGCATCAAAAGGGGCAAGGTGTAAGGCAGACATACCAGCCCGAAGAGAGCAAAGCAGGAGCCGGGAATGAATGGAGAAAAGAGGGGGCTGGGAGTGAAGGGAGCAAAGAGG
>CM068963.1:105409015-105411515 GCA_035128595.1 Eptatretus atami
AGGGGGATGAATCCCAATGATTTTCCATGGCATCAAAAGGGGCAAGGTGTAAGGCAGACATACCAGCCCGAAGAGAGCAAAGCAGGGAGCCGGGAATGAATGGAGAAAAGAGGGGGCTGGGAGTGAAGGGAGCAAAGAGGGCTGGGAGTGAAGGGAGCAAAGAGGGGGCTGGGAGTGAAGGGAGCAAAGAGGGGGCTGGGAGTGAAGGGAGCAAAGAGGGGCTGGGAGTGAAGGGAGCAAAGAGGGGGCTGGAGTGAAGGGAGCAAGAGGGGGCTGGAGTGAAGGAGAGCAAAGAGGGGCTGGGAGTGAAGGGAGCAAAGAGGGGGCTGGGAGTGAAGGGAGCAAAGAGGGGGCTGGAGTGAAGGGAGCAAAGAGGGGCTGGGAGTGAAGGGGCAAAGAGGGCAGTGAAGGGAGCAAAGCGGGGCGGGGAGTGAAGGGAGAAAAGCGGGGCAGGGAGTGAAGGAAGCAAGGAGGGTAAGGGCATGAAGGAAGCACAGAGTGTAGGGAGAAGTAATCTGTGGACACCGAGCAGGGGTGGTGTGGGGTGAGGGTTGGGAAGCCAGGAATGGATGCAGGGGAACCCTGGTGTGAAGATGTGTTTGAGGTTTCTGATATATTCCTATAACAGCACAAAAACCGGTTGGATTGAAGGATTGCAAGGGCATAGAGATGAAAGACAGACATCATGATTGGAATGTGAATGATGATTAAAGGCACGAAGAAAGACAGTGCTGTATGAACACGATGGCTGATGAGGAACCAAATTGTGTATCATTCCAGGATGAAGAAGGGAAGGATGGAAAGCAGAATGGGAGAAAGGTATTTGGAAGCAAATACAGTGGAAGATTGAACATTTAAAAATCGCCGTTTAAAAGGTTTGTAATTGATAGAGTTGGAGTGGAGGAAAAAAAAGAGGAATAATGACTGGGAATGAAAATTCGGGAATTAATGAATTAGGAATGAATTGAAAATGAATGTGATGTCATTTAATTATGACAATGCAAGGTCATTTTGAGAAGGAAGAAATGAAAAAGAGAGCATTTTAGGTAAGGAAGAAGGGACGGGTTTACCGAGGGCAAAGTGTGGCAAGACGTCTTGGAGGCAAGCTTGTCTAGCACGTCGTCAACTGAGCGAGATCGACAAATAAAAATCATTTCATTCACAAGTGCTCCATACAAGTTTCTTTCTATGTAAGAATGCACCAGAAAGAATTCCACAAGATCATTTCATCTTCTATTTCTTAAACGTAACCTCCGAAGGAATTTGGAATTTCTCCAGTCATTAAACACCCACGGCATTTTCTCATAACTGTCATCAGCACCAACTCTAAAAATTTGAGTTTGATGCTTGGTCCATATTGCCTTGCTGTAACCTTTTGAAAAACAAAACAAAAAAAAAACAATGTAATTTGATCATCTGCAGGTTCTTATCCATCCATCCATCGGGACCATGCTCTGTGCAGAGCGTTGGTGCTGCCCAAGCAGTCTTCTTGGCTATTGGGCACAATCCTGAATGGGTCAGCACTCCGACACAGTATACCAGCATGCTGGCACTCATTTTGCCGACCTCGGAAGGATGACAGGCAGAGTCAACCCCACCTGAGATTAGTTCAACAGCTGAGTGGGATTTGAGCTCAGGATCCTAGGATCCCAAGCCCACCACCCTAACCATTAAGGCAACACCAGGCATAGGTTCTTATCTTCTCCAACTATTGAGTTCATCTTTCAGTCCATGCAAGCACAAGCTAGATACTCTGTCATATGGATCAATGATCCTTCCTTATGATTTCAACCATATTATAGAAATGACGCTTCAGGGAATATTTGTATCGTTTGGAACTTGCAAAGGTTACTATGGCATTAAAAATAAATAAATCATTCAATCAATCAATCAGCTTTTTGTGTGGAATAGGTTTCTAATCTTTTTTGACTGAATATCAAATCAACTTCACCATTTCCTTTCAAGATGTCCGATAAAGTGCATTTTGCATCCCAGCAAAACCAGTGACTTCTCGAGTTATTGCAAGATCATTTGGTCTCAAGTACAATTATTTCGGAAATGAAATAGCTTGCTCCGCACAGGCAGGAAGTTCCATCAAGTAGCAGGTTGATCAAAGGCATGACAAGCCGTCTGCCCGAGTCTCCTGTTGTGTCGATCGATAACAGATCTTATGGTATCGTTCTGACAAGTGGACTGTGCCGTCACCATTGCAAAATAGTTCCTTTGGAAAGGCCATGTGCTATACTTCTGCGGCCCCAATTTATGAGCCATTCGTCATTATGGCTCACAAAGTGGTTTCAACCACCTCATTGTTCTGTTCATGTCAGACCTTGGCAGCCCCAAGACCATCCTCCTGAAAACATTGCAATTACTGTATTACAACCTTTGCTTGCCATTCGATTATGCCGATAATTATCTCTGGGTTTACTTTGACAAATGTTTTCAACCAAAAACATCTGGCTACTTCCCCAGAGAAAACGCCAACGACACATCAAGCTAA
>CM068963.1:105416515-105428739 GCA_035128595.1 Eptatretus atami
GGCGAAAGAGAGAAGATAGGGGCGAGAGAGAGAGAGAGAGAGAGAGAGAGAGAGAGAGAGAAGAGAGGAAGAGATAGGGCGAGAGAGGCGGAGAGAGAGATTAGGGCCGAGAGAGGCGGGAGGAGAAGAGAGAGATAGGGGGCGGGATGGGAGGGAGAGCGAGAGTGAGAGAGAATAGGGGCGAGAGAGGAGGAGAGAGGGGCGGGAGAGAGGAGATTTAATAGGGGCGAGAGAGAGAGAGAGATAGGGTGGAGAGAGAGAGAGAGAGAGAGATAGGGGCGAGAGAAGAGACGAGATAGGGGCGAAGAGAGAGAGATATATATAAGGGCGAGCGAGAGAGAAAGGGAGAGAGTAGGGGGGCGAGAGGAAGGAGAAGAGAGAGAGAGAAAGAGAAAAAAGAGAGGAAAGAGAGATAGAAAAAGAAGGGAGAGAAGAAGAGAGCATAGGGGCGAGAAGAGAGAAGAGAGAATAACGGAGAGGAGATGAAGAGGAGAGAGAGCAGAGAGAAGATGAGGAGGAAGAGAGAAGAGAGAGAGAGAGAGAGGAAGAGAGAGAGACAGAGAAGACAAGAGAGAAAGAGAGAACAGAGGAAAGAGAGAGGAGACAGAGAGAAAGCGAGAACCAGAGAGACTGAGAATAGGAGACAGAGAGAAGAGACAAGAGAGAACAAAGAGAGAGACAGAAGAACAAGAGAGGACAGAGAGACAGAAAGAGAAAGAGAAAGAGGACAAGGAGAAGACAGAGAAGACAGAGACAAGACGCAGAGAGGACAGGAAAGAAGAGGAGACAGAGACGAGAGGAGACAGAAGAGAAAGAACAGAGAGACAGAGAGAAAGACGAGAGAGCAGAAGAGACAGAGAGAAAGAGAGACAGAGACAGAGAGACAGAGAGACAGAGAGACGAGAGACAGAGAGACAAGAGAAGAGACACAGAGAGACAGAGAGACAGAGAGACAGAGAGACAGAGAGACAGAAGAGAAGAGAGAGAGAGACATGTTTATGACCTAGGTTCCTTTGCATTTCACAAAGACTAGCAACTAGCCAAAAGCAAAATAAACTAGAAGGGCACTCAGTAGAGTGAATACCTCTACCCCGTAATGCCTGATCCCCAAGAACATGTCTGGCCCATTACATTTTTGAGATATCATGTTATATATCATTTTTGGCCCCATCTCTCAATAGTGAAGAATCACTTAAGAAATTCTAGTAGTCAGATCCGGATTCGGATCTTCACTAAAATCGAATCGATTCGTCCTGGTCACACACCCAACCTGTCCACCAAGTTTCGTCCAAATCCGTCCACAACTTTATGAGATATCGTGCTATATATCATTTTTGGCCCTATCCCTCAATGGTGAAGAATCACGTAAAAAATTATAGTAGTCGGATCCGAATCCAAATCTTCACCAAAATCTAATCAATTCGTCCTTTTCACACACCAAAACCATCCACAAAATTTCATCCGGATCAGTCCACAACTTCTTGAGATATCCTATACACAGACAAACAAAGAAACAGACAGACAGGGGTGAAGACAACCTCCTTCACCTTCGGTTGTGAAGGTAAAAAGTAGAACGGCACTCGGTAGAGCACATATCTCTGCCAAGCTGAACAGTTTACATTTTGTATCCCACCAAAAGGCTGGATCTGCATCCAGACCTTAAGCAAAATCTAATCAGCTTCTTCTGGTTACCGACCCAACTCATCCACCTAGTTTTGTCATAATCCATCCACAACTGTTTGAAATATCCTGCAATATATAATTTTTTGCCCTTTCTCTCAATAGTGAAGAATCACGGGGGAGGGAGGGGGGGGGTGAAATTAAAACAAATAAATAAATAAACCTAGTATCTGGATCAGATAGTCACCAAAATCTCATCAATTTTCCCTCATCACACAACCAACATGTCCACCAAGGTTCGCTCAAATCCGTCCACGTTTTGAGATATCCTGCTCAAAGACAAAAAAAAGCAAGACAGACAAACAGGGTGAAAACATAACCTCCCTCCACCTTCTGCGGCAGAGGTAAATACAGTATACGTAAACAATGCACGTTATACAATACGGTCGCAAAGCACAATAGGTCGACAGCAAAATATTGCGCACATCTTTTCATCAATAGAAAAGAACCTTCTTTTCTTCAATCAATTCAATAGAACCGTCTGTCAAGAGCTGTAAATGAAGCAATGGAGAGAAATGAGCATTCACTCACTATACGAGTTATAGAAGCAATCTTTCCAACCAGGTAATGGCAAATGTGCCACCAGGGAGGGAGAAAATAAATAAAAATCAACATTTACAATAAATTTGGAATGTCACACCGGGTACCAAGTAACATAAACGACAATATGTACAAAAGGCATCAAAATGAGGCTAAAACATATTTCATCATTACAAGTCACTGGTTTGGACATAATTATGCACTTATCAGACAACTGAAAAGTAAAAATAAAAATAAAAATGGTGAAGTTGATTTGACATTCGGTTCTAATAGATTAGAAACCTAGTCCACACAAAAGCCGATTTTTTTTTTTTTGTTAATGACAGAGTAACCTTTGCAAGTTCCAAAGGATATAAAGATTCCCTGAAACGTCATTTCTAGCACGGCATTTCGATAATAAGGTTGAAACGATTAGTCCATGAGCCAGGCCAGATATCGTACCACCTGGGTGACTAAACACGAATGGTACTAAAATGTTTATAGAGTGACTGTAAATACATTAAGATATGATAGCCTTCCCGCACTGGTAGCTTAGTCTGATTTTGTGATGCAATGGGGGTGCTACCCATAAAAACAGATTTCAGCGTGACGCTCGGGTTTTCCTCATTTTCTTTAAAATCAATCACACGATCAACGCGAAACTTTGGACACCTATGTAGAATTTGATTCTCTACCAAGTTGTTCCTAGGTATTTTTCAAATTTCCTCATATTTTGGATTGGTGGAGCTGTCGCCTCCTCAAGGTGGAGCTGTCGCCAGGTACTACCTGACATCGGAGTATCGCAGCAGATACTTGAGGCAGCTCAGGGCCATGGTAGTAGGCCAAAAGTATACTGACTTCAGCCCACCAGACCTACAGATGCCCAGGATTAGAAGAGATGAGGCCGATGTCCAATCTTTAGTTCAACTGATGGAGACCAGCTGGTTGAACCCCTTCAACGCAGAGCAAGGAGATCTTGTCAGTTTGTCAACTGCGACTACAGCACACCAGAAGTTGCCAAAGACCTTCTAGGGGCCTACAGAATAGGAAGGATGCATATCAAGCCTTCAAGGAAGAGCGCCTGGAGACCGATACGCCAACTATACAGTTTCATGACACGATGACGAAGACGAAACTGAGAACGTTCACTAACATCAGAATAGCCACGCTCACAAGGCCATGCCAAGGAGGCTATCTTGAAGGCTGACAGGAACCTATTTGGCCAGATGATCCTTGTTGCTGAGAACAGAAAGCTCAAAATGAGTGATGTCTTGGCTCATCCCTGGGGCCTTGCCATGGGCACTTGCCAGCGGTAATGGGTCTCTCCGCAAGACCAACAAGACTGCCCTAGCAATGGAGTTGGAGAGGAATGTTTCTCCTGCAGAGGTGATCCCCGAGCCCTCTGCTACCATAATTGATGGGATGAGCCTGGTCCAGAAACTGAAGGGAAACGACAAAACTTTTTCACAGCTTGCAGGCACAGCACTGAGTCACGTTGTCCATGAGGGTGCTAAGAGCAGGCGCATTGATGTGTTTGACGTCTACAAGGAGACATCCATCAAAGATGCTGAACATGAGCACAGAACAGCAATGCATAGCAGCGATCGAGGATCACTTTAAGAACAGACGTCACACAGTCCATCAATCATCAACAGCCAGAGGAGACAGATGTACATACGATCGTAGTTCCTCCAACAAGGCAAGTCTCATCAAGTCCTCGTAGAAGAATGGAAAAAACCACAGCACAGGACAAGCTCGAGGGCAAGGAGCTGTATGTCACATGTGAGCAGCTCTGCTTCAAGATCACCAAAGAGCAGTGGGAGAGGCTCCTGAGCTAAAGTCAAGTCAAGAAGAAGCAGACACACGCCTCCTTCTCCATGCACTTCATGCAGCAGAATCTGGGTACAAGTCTGTCATCATCACTGCAGAGGATACAGATGTCATGGTCCTGTGTCTGGGCATGTGCCACAGACCCCATCCCACCTGTTCCAGAAGTGCGGACGAAGAACCGGACAAGATTCCTGGATATCACCACACTGAGCCGTACACTGGGAGGCAGCGTGTGTGATTCATTGATTGGTATGCATGCCTTTACAGGCTGTGATACTGTCAGTGCATTCGCTGGCCGGGGGAAGATGACGACACTCAAGCAGGTGAAGATGGACAAGACATACCAGGATGCTTTCCACGAACTTGGGCGCTCATGGGAAGTGTCTCCTGAACTATTTGAGAAGCTACAGGAAATCACCTGCCACATGTACCTGCCATCTACCCACACAACTGAGGTGAACAAGCTTCGGTATGAGCTGTTCTGTGCGAGACGTGGAGAGGTGGAGTCAAGTCAACTCCCTCCTTGTGAGGACTGCCTCTTCATGCATGCACTACGTGCAAACTACCAGGCTGCGATCTGGAGGAGAAGTCTGCAGAGCCAGCCATTTGTTGCGAACCCAACAGACTGCGGCTGGATGACAGATGAGGACGGCAAGCTTGCTGTCAACTGGATGCGAGCTCACCAGCACCAGATGCAGTTATGCAGCTACTGTCCTGCAAGTGTGTGCGGTCATGCGAACTCCCTAAGTGCACTTGCCTCAGCAATGGCCTGAAGTGTACGGACATGTGCAGGTTACAGACATGCCAGAACAAGGCTACTGAAGAAGAGCCGGTAGCACAAAAGTCAGATTCCGAGTCTGACGTAGATGATATTGAGGAGGAGTAATTTTCCATAATAGTAAGTACAAGCCCATGGCATGCTTAGTGTGTATTTACAGGACTTATATTAAATGTGACAATTACTATATTCATTTTAGTGACATTTAGGCATTCCTGTCCCCAAATTTGACATTTTAAAATTTTTCTGAATTTTCGGTAGGGTGTGTCTATTCAAGAAGTGAAAACGACCATTAAGCTACCAGTGTGCAAGGGCTATCATATCAAAACATAAACTAGAGACATGTAGCAAGCTAAAAACACCTAAGAGAATTAGTCACCCCGGGTGGTACCGATATCCCAAAATTCGGGTCTTGGCTCATGGACTAGATCAGGAAGGATCATTGATCCACATGACAGAGGATCTAGTTTTTGCTTGCATGGACTGAAAAATGAACTCAATAGTTGGGGAAGATAAGAACCCACAGATGATCAAATTACATGTTTTTTGTTCTTTCAAAAAGGTTACAGCAAGGCAATGCGGGCCAAGCATCAAATTCAAATCTTCAAAGTTAATGCTGATGACAGGTAAGAGAAAAGGCCATGGGTGTTCAATGACTGCAAAAGTCCACATTCCTTTGGAGGTTACGTTAAATATTTGGAGGATGAAATGATCTTGTGGAACTCCTTAAAAGGTGCATCTTTATGCTGAATAAAAAGAAATTTTTTTAAAAATATGTCTGAATTAAATTAAAGAAGCTCCCACCCCCCCCCCCCAAAAAAAAACTGTCCCCCTTCCTGGTTTTTCTAACCACCTACACTTTTTTTTTGTTCTACTTTAATCTACTTTTCTCCCTTTTGTGGAACCATCTTCCCAAGGCTGTTCAATCTCTGCATCCTTCTCTTCAGGGCCTCAAGTTTCTGGTGTAGCACCACATTGACTTCCGAGTCCACAAGTCTGGGTTTGAATCTCAGCCCCGTGACAAATTGTCATCCTGGGATCTCGTAGGCAAGGTGAGGCATCAATGTTCATTCTGTCACTCAGATTGACGTTAAACTGGGCATCCTGTCTGCCGGCATTAGTTCGTGGAAGTTAAAGATCCCACGTTATCCTTTGTGAAGAGTAGGTGAGCTATCATCAGCAACTTGAGCAAATTCTAAATTTCTGAGAAAACCTACAAGGGAGATTGTATCAGCGGCACAGCCGTGCTCCCAGCAATGATGCAACCACCAGTCACAGGCTGCAAATGAAATTAATGAATCTCATGCCACCTCCAATCAGAACCCCTCCCCTCACCCAAATCTTTTTCCTCCCATTAACCCTACCTGTGAAAGGGGTCACCTACACAAGTACCATGGGAAGGCCCTGCATAGTTAAATTCTCTATTTTGTTTTAGTTTCATTGGTACAAGGTGTTCCGACGTGGCCTGAAAGTCATCATGCACATCCATCCATCCATTCCATTGGGACCATACTCTGTGCAGAGCGTTGGTGCTGCCTCAGCAGTCTCCTTCGCTATTGGACACAGTCCTGGACAGGTCGCCACTCCGACACAGAATGTATGGCATGATATTTCAAAAATGTAATGGGCCCGATATGTTCTCGTGGATCAGGCATTACGTGGGCGGAGGTATGCGCTCTACCGAGTGCACTTTGTTTGAACATTAATCGGATCATGAATAGAAAGAAAAGACTTGTTTTACCATACCTTGGCTCTGAAATTCATCCTGATCACACGTGCGTGGAGAGAGGTGCAATTGTATTTTTACTCTGTCTGCCTGCATGGCAGTCAAACAAAATTGAAAATAATTCCAAACAAGCCGGGAGGCGACGATGGTTCGCGGGCATTAGTGAACAATGCCACGATAGGTACAATTGAGTTAGTGGAAGCTTTTGAGGAAGCCCTACCGTAAAAACCTATCTCTTCCGTCAAAATTTACCAAATCAAATCGGATTTTTTATTATATATTGTACTTATGGACATTACGCACAGCTTCTAGGAAATGAAATTGTGAGAAAAAAAAAAGAGAAAAAAAAATAAAAATAAATAAAAAGTTCAAGTGGGTGTGGCTCCGCCCACAAGGGGCGTGGGACGCCCCTCATACAAAAAGACACAACTAGACCATGATATCTAGCTTGTGTCCAAGTTTCATCAAGATCGCATCAAACGTCACGGAGCTATGCTTTGGAGAGAGTCACAAACAGACAGACAGACACACAGACACAACTAAAATAGTGGTCACTGCTGGCGCCCGCGAACCAACAGTAACCCTGTTCTTACAAATGTTAAAAAGGACAAACCACAGGCATGAAGAACTAATGTGATGCATTCGATGGGATGATATAATAGGCACTGCAGAGAAATTATGGTAAAAAAAACAACCCAGAATTAATTTATACGACTTTTACAATCTTTATCTTTTTTTAATTTAATTACACACTTGAGCACTGTAGAACACAAATTACCCGTCATAATACCTCGAAAACATCCAGTTTTGCAGTGCAGTCCTTCAATGTAAAGGTTCAACGGGGTGGTGTACAAGGCTGGTATCCAGGACCGCTTCTGGACTACTTCAATAGCACTAAACTTCTGGATGTTTTTTTGTTTGTTAATGATCGTTAAAATCATTATTTAATCATAATTGAAGTGCAGTACTGTGTATACTTGAACACTGCGCGGGATATCGTGTTCTACGAACTCTCTAGTTGTTTGTGTGTTCCTTCTGTGTATTGTTATATATTTTTCTATTGCTTTAAAGAGTATTACTAAAAATGATTTTGTGCGCTCATTCCGTGTCCGTCACGATTTATTCTAAAGGGTTCCTGCTGCTGTACCATTGGAACTGCCATATTAAATCTCCGGTCCTGCTTCTTCTTCCATCCCAGAAAGACAGACTTTTAAAACCGGCACTTCTATGATGAAACGAACACTAATTTTTGTTCCAAATACATTATTAGCTTGCCAACGGTACCATTTTTATAATCCCACAACAGTAGGAACCCTTTCATAGAATAAAGAGTGACAGACACATGGACAGACGCTTCTCCTGTTAGTAATAGGAAGACGCCTCCCAACCATCCCCGAAAACTCAAGTCCTGGATGCCAAATGATGGTCACACTTGTACATCTTGGGCATTCCCACGAAACCTGTGTCACCTTTAATCATGCAGCTTCAGGCCTGAGAACTATTATAAAAGGTGTCCAGAAAAGGATGCAAAAATATGACTACAACTTTACATTTCCACATGTTCTTCTACAGCAAAAGTTAATGAGAACCAGTATCTCTCAAATTTTATTTTTCCATGGTTTTCAATAAACCATTCAATTAATGCCAGTCATCCTCAGAATTACTTGATAACGTTAAAGTTAAAATAATTCACCAAGTTCAGAAGAAAAAAAAAAATTTTGTTGCCAAAAGTGGGAGAAAGCATTTCATGTCGACACTCAATTGTCATATCAATTTCAGATTTACAAAGTCCATGGTCCCCTTATAAAATTAATTTACCCTTTGAACCCGAGCAGCCGTTTTACCGGTGCATCATGGGTGACTAAGGTTGTGGTCAAGTTTCATCGAAATTGCGTGTAGTTTCGGAGAAGAGAGCAAATACCTATTTTAGGGGGTGTGGAGGTGGGAATCAACCCCCCCTCCCCCAAAGTAGACCCCCTTAATGAGCGCAGATTTTTGATGTGATCAACACACCTTCGTTAGGCGTCGGATATGAATGAAGCTTGTGGCCAAGTTTCATCAAAATCGTGTGTTTGGTTCAAGCGATAATGACTGAACTGTTTACGGACTGAAACACTCACTGACTGAGTTTATTTGTGTCGGCATAAAAGTTTTATACTTATCATGGATTTTACATCTGTATCAGCTGCAATCTTTTCCCGGTTTAGGAAAACCGTGCGGTTCTGCACCCAAAGTCTGGAGGTGTTGTTTATTATTATTATTTTTTACACCAGGATCTAGCAATCACCAAAACAAGCCTTGAACATGGATGCCAATGAGTACGAATTTGAATGCAGCAGTAATGGCATCAGTCTCAATTAGCTTTGTCTTAATAATGGAAACAAAGACCTCGAAAATAGCCTGTGTTTCTGGTCCAGATAAGTTCTGTCCCGTGGAGACGAAGCATAATGTGTCGACTTAAAGTCAAGGTACCATGAATGCCGCCCCATAGCTCAAAGTCATGCCGTTCAGTACACCTGCATATTGAAGCTTTCCATTGTAATGCCGATGTTCTTATAAGAAGGGTAACTTATGGATTAGCGTGAAAGTACTTTGAGTTGAATCTAGTAGGCTTCAAGTAATTGCACGATCGGCACACATATATTGATGAAATCAAACACAATGTACTTCCATAAAAGGAGGAATTTTTTTTTTACTTTGTAAGAATGCAAAAAAGCAGGATTTTCAAGACAGTCCAGTGTTTGGAGCAATGAGAATGTGAATAATTTCCAAACGAGTCAGAGAAACAGCCTCCAGGAGATGAACAGACATGACAGGTGAATGGCATTGTGCCAAGAACTGATAAAGGGGATTCAGTGATGAGCATGCAGAGGGGAAAGAAAATGATAATCATAAAGGTGATCCAATGTAACGACCAACTACCACAACATTAAGATACACGCATGCACACACTGGATTTAAAACGATGTGTAGGTTCTGCAAGACAGAAACAGAAAGTATGGGTCACCTGCTTTTGGGCCGAAATAAAACTATCAGAACAACTTTACACACAACGGCAAATCAAAGTATGAAAAGTGATTCATTGACATATCTGCAAAAAATTCAACATCCCAGTTCCACAAAACTCACGGAAACACGAACCAAGGGCAATCACTGAAAATAAAGACGTCATGCACGCGTACGACCTGATGATCTCATTGAGCATGAACATAGAAAACAACACCTTGCGACTGGACATCGTTCTCAGGAACAAAAATGAAAAAAGACAGCATTGCTGATCGAGATATCAGTACCCAGTAATTTTGGATTAAATGAAGCAGAAATCAAGAAAATGACCAAATACCAGGACCTCAAAAATGAGATCAAGAGATCTTGGAAGCTGAAGACCGTCAAAATTGCACCACCAGTGATCAATGGAGCGACAGGAATAATAAAGAAGAACCTCAATGAGATTTTGAAATCCATTTCCGAGAATATTACCACAAACAAATTGCAATTGGAGGCAGTCTGGGGTTCGGTGAAGATCCTGAAAAGAGCCCTTGGAACAAAACTCTGAGAACAACAAAATTGAACAGCTTGGTCCATGAGCCGTGAAATCTCACCGAAGAGGTGGATACTTTGAGTCCTGGAAGGACTTTATTCTATCTCTTCAAACAGGCAAATGGAGATAACAACCGACACACACACACACACACACACTGCAGTGTTCAATTTTGTTTGAACCTCGATATTCCCCAATGCTGGGAGTGCAAGCAGCAAATTTGATTAGTCGAGATGGCATAAATTATTGTTGCGGATATGGCTCCTTGGGCTTAATAAAATGTTTATTATAGTCGAGTTATTCCAATATCAAGTGTTTAGATTAAGAGTGAAGTAATTAAATGTTATGGTAGATATGGGTCGCTAAGTTGTACAGCAAGAGACGTGAAACCCACCCCAGTGTGTCTAAAATTAGAATGCATCCCGCTTGACTTTTATTTCATGTTCTTTACTTTGTTTGGCTGATCAATGTGCTTCGAAAAGGGGTCACTGGGTTATAAGCCTTGAGTTTAGGTGGGAAGAGATCAAACAGGCCCTCGTACTAAAGAAACAGATTCAGCCTGGTACAGGAGTAGGCCCCGCCTCCGGTCTAGGCTCGGACCAACAGCAAGCGAGCGAAGAGGGGCAAATTGAGTCATGGTTTCAGGTGGGGGGCAGAGGCCATAAAGGCCAGAGAGAAAAGAGGAGAACTTTATGCACTCATCGAAGCAGGCTGGTCTCCGCCAAGCTGTGAGAGGAGCCAAACCCTGCCTTGCCCTGCCAGCATCACACCCCTCGCACCAGAGTGTGTCCCTCCTCCTGCTTGCCGCTTCAGAGCTGGATCGCAGGGCCGGATATTACCACAATACTCCTCAAACACCACGGGAATGAGCCTAGCGGACCCTGTTGTTTGCGTTGCAAATCCCCTGTCCGTAGTCACGCGTGTCTGAGGTTAAGGACAAGGATAAGCAAGGACTCGTTACTGTTGATGATCTGTTCCGTGGAGCATGTATTCTGATTAGCGGTTATTTACGGGGATTTTATGATTTGCGATTGCTGTTTGTATAATACGTGCCCTTTTACACAACTCAATACAATTGTTGAACTTGACTTGGCCTCGACTCATCCTGCTTGCTCACGTTGTTGCCTATGGCAGCTCGAGGGGAATCTGCTCAAGATAGAAAGTGGCACGGTCATGAACCACGAAGTAACCAGTGACACAGGAGAACGTTGATTGCTCGGGCAGATAAAAAAAAAGATCGGTCCCGTGTCAGCCCCGGCACGTCACTCACCCAGAACAGAGATTCCAATAGGCAGGGTAACATGACGTTGGGCATGAGGATCCAGCTGGGAATCTCTGCAGTGGGGTACATATGTTGTTGCTAAGTGACTCACCGAGTTTGGACCGGAGTTATCCGGACCAATCAGTGCACCGTCACAATATTGTCCAAGTACTGCTAAACTGGATGTTTTTGGACGTGCCAACAAGGCGATTTGTGTTCTCCAGTGCTCAAGTATACAATTCAATGGAAATAAAAAGTTTTAAGGTTGTGGAAAAAAAGAAATATATACATTTTGGAACTTTACCACCGTTGATGCACAGTCTTTTACACCACCTTATTTAGCATGTTAAATTAGTTATTTGTGCCCGTTTGTGTCATTTATGATATCCATAAAAACAGTACACTTCCTGATTGGAATGATTTTGAATCCTGTTTGACTGGCAGATGGACAAACATAAAAAAACAAACAATTATCCTACTCCTCTATGCACATGAGCAATCAGGACAATATCCTGTACAATTTGCCAATTTCAGAGTCAAAGTACTGCTAAACTGCAGGTTCTTGTTCCGATTCATGTTCCACAGTGTTGTAAATGTAAAATTCAAATGAAATCGAGTAGTTCCTTGATCGAAGACTGGCGTCTGTAGACAGACAGAGTGAACGATTGCTCAACCCAGCTCAGCACCTCTCGCACGTCAACATGAGACAATGGACAAATGCAAATCATACATGGATTTGCACTTTAGTTCCAAGCGTCATGAGCCATTGGTTCAGATGGGAATGCTACACAGGCAAATCCATTTGCATTTGAATGGAAAGGAGCAATCTACATTTTCCATGTAAATCATGGGGCTGCCTTGCATTCCTGTGGGAAATGGGGATGTGGAG
>CM068963.1:105430565-105442942 GCA_035128595.1 Eptatretus atami
CCCTGTATTTCCGCAAGGTGCTCAAGGTCCGCCAGTAACCCCCTTCTGGTAAAAGCACCAACATCAAGAATAACTGCTAACCTTCACTTTCATTCGTCTTTTTCCCCGCCTTTGGAACAAACTCCCACACTCTTCAATCCCACTCTTTCCTCCAGGTCTTCAAAACAGCTGTTCACCACCATCTTTTATCTTCCCCCATCCAAATCCATGATCTTTTCTACCCCCCATTAATCCTACCCAAACCCACCTCCTTCAAATTCCCTGCTTTCCTTCCTGAAAGTCCCTGTAGTGTTCATCTTGTTTACCCGTGTAACCCGCCCATCCCTCTCACTTCCACAGATCTCACGTCTATTCCCAATGTTTTGTCTTCCTCTCCTGCCCCTCTTGTTGTATGTTGTGTGTGTTAGCTGTCATACGAGCCTCGACAATTGTATACAAAAAAAAAAAAGCAAGTAAATCATACACAAACTCCTTTTGGATGAAATTATATATACCTATAAATTTTTTTCAAGACAGAGTGGAATCATGGATAAATACTGCATTTACATGATTTACTGCAGGAGCATCGATTGTATGGTTATACATGTACATGTAAAAGTGACGTTTGTTCTGATTTCAGTTCTTGTATATGTCCAGTAATGTACAGTGCCTTCAGAAAGTTTCACATCCCTTGACATTTTTCACATTTTGTTTTGTTACAGCCTGAATTCTAAATGGATTAAAGTTCAAAACAATTTTTGTCACCGATCAACACAAAATACCCCATAATGACAAATTTTTACAAATGACTTAAAAATGAAAAGTTGAAATGTCTTGTGTCAATAAGTATTCAACCCCCTGAGTCAATACTTTGTAGAAGTGCCTTTGGCAGTGATTAGAGCTTTGAGTCCTCTTGGCCGTGTCTGTATCAGCCAGCTTTGCACAACTGGGTTTTGGGATTTTCTCCCATTCTTCCTTGCAGATTTGTTCAAGATCTGTCAAGTTGGATGTGGAGCATCGGTGAACAGCAATCTTCAAGTCTTTCCACAGATTCTCAATGGGATTCAAGTCTGGGCTTTGTCTTGGTCACTCAAGGACTTTCACGTTCTTGTTCTGAAGCCATTCCAGTGTTGCTTTGGCTGTATGCTTCGGGTCATTGTCCTGTTGGAATGTAAATCTTCACCAAAGACTAAGGTATTTTGCACTCTGAAGCAGGTTCTCCTCAAGGATTTGCCTGTTTTTGGATTCATTCATCGTTCCCTCTATCCTTACAAGTCTCCAAATCCCTGCCACTGAAAAGCATCCCCATAGCATGATGCTGCCACCACCATGCTTCATGGTAGGGATGGTGTTAGATGGGTGATGAGATGTGCTCGGTTTCTGCCACATGTAGCGTTTTATATTCAGGCCAAAGAGTTCAATTTTCGTCTAATCAGAGCACAGAATCTTTTGCCTCGTGCTCTCAGGGTCTTTCTCGTGCTTTTCTGCAAACTCCAGGTGTGCTGTCATGTGCCTTTTTGTGAGGAGTGGCTTCCATCTGGCCACTCTCCCATAAAGCTTAGATTTGTGAAGTGTTGCAAAGATTGTTGTCCTTCCAGGAGGTTCTCCCATCTCAGCCAAGGAACTCTGTAGTTCTGTCAGAGTGGTCATTGGGTTCTTAGTCACATCCCTAACCATGGTCCTTCTTGGCCAGTTGCTCAGTTTGGTCAGACAGCCAGCTCCAGGAAGAGTCTGGGTAGTTCCATATTCTTTCCATTTCCTAATGATGGAGCTCACTGTGCTCTTGGAAACTTTCAACATTCTTGAAATTGTTTTATACCCTTCCCCAGATCTTTGCCTCCTCACAATTCTATCTCGGAGTTCTATGGACAGTTCCTTGGACTTCATGGTGGAGTTTCTGCTCTGACATACACTGTCAACTGTGGGACCTTGTATAGAAAGGTGTGTTTCTTTGTAAATCATGTCCAATCAATTGAATTGGCCACAGGTAGACTCCAATCAAGTTATAGAGACATCTCAATGACGATCAAAGGAAATTGGATGCACCTGAACTCAATTTGGAGTGTCACAGAAAGGGGTTGAATACTTATTGACAAGATATTTCAGCTTTTCATTGTTAATTAATTTGTAAACATTTCTAAAAACACGTTTCCACTTTATCATTTTGGGGTATTTTGTGTCGATCGGTGACAAAACATTTAAGTTTAATCCATTTTAAATTCAGGCTGTAACACAACAAAATGGGGCAAAAGTCAAGGGGTGTGAATCCTTTCTGAAGACACCACCGTATCTGTTCAACACCATACATGAATAGACACAAGTCAAGGTGTGCAAGTCACTGCAAGTCACAGCAGTTCTTGTGAACTCAAAATATAAATCATATATTTAACATGTGTGGAACATAAGTCATGCAAATTTTTCCAGATATATTTGAAGGAATGGCTCAGATGTCATCGCCACACGGCTCACCTTCGGCAGAACTGTCATCACTCTCGACAGATGTTTGCCGATTGTCACGGGTACTGAGTTTGTACATGTCCGCGCACTTGAGGCCACTTAGGAAGCTTGCAGATTTTGGGACAAGCCAGTAGCTCCAGCACAGACTGAGCTGTGGGTTGTCTGTCCACCCAGTCCACTGCCAGCTGTACATGTCCATTCTGCATCTCCCAGCACCAGCCTCTCCCAATGGGGCTAGGTGCCTCTGGGTTCTTCTTCAGACTCCTCTTCCAGAGGGCAGTTTGATAGTCGGCTCATTGTGCATGCTTGCGTAAACATTCTTTGTAAAGCGGCAGTTGGTGACTCTCTCGCCTTTTTTCTCGCCTTTTTTTTGGCACAGAATAGGTGATCTGTCAAATCATTCACTTTTGTTGCCTCCATACAGGAGGCACATGAATCTCTCCAACTTATCCATGAGCTCATCACTAAAATCCCATTTCTTTCCCAAACGGACAAAGGTGTTTTGCATCTCGTGGTTGGTACTGATTATTTTGAGTGCACTCAGTTTCCCTTTGCCTGCAAATGTGCTGACTGTTACATTCTGCATAGGCATGCATGCCAATGAGACCGACAATGACGATACATTTTTGGGTGAAAAATCTAGCAACCAGAGACCTTAGTGGTAGGGTTGTGTATGGGGTTAAAAAAAAAAAACAGAGAAGGCAAAAAGCTTCACTGCTGTCACATTTTCCATCTCAAAGGATACTAGCCTTGCTAAAATATAAAATAAATTAATAAACAATCACAATTAACCTTGCTCCATCTGACTCATACCGACAAATACCATTGGCTAATAGCCTAAAAAGGCAAATGCTTTGTTTTTTAAGCATGTATACAAAAACATTGCATTCCAAAATGTTTCAACATAAAACTACAACGGCACTCGGTGGAGCGCGTACCTCCATCAGGCTGAACAGTTTAAGATTTGTATCCCACCGATAGGCTGGATCTGAAACCAGAACTAAACCAAAATCGAATTGGCTTGTTCTTGTCACCGACCCAACTCATCCACATCGTTGTCATAATCCGCCCCCGTTTTGAAAAATCGTGCTACACATCGTTTTTGGCCCCATCTCCCAATTGTGAAGAATCACTTGAGAAATTCTCTAATCCGGATCTTGACCAAAATCGAATCAATTCGTCCTTGTCCCACACCCAACATGTCCACCAAGCTTTGTCTGAATCCGTCCATAACTTTTAAGATATCCCGCTGACATACAGACAAGACAGACAGACGTATGAAAACGCAACCTCCGTCCACCTTCAGTATACATTTGTTGGTAAGGGCTATAAAAACCAGATTAGCGGCAATTGCCAAACAGGTTTTAATGACCTTGCCAGCCCACAGCAGCATCAACCATAAGGGGTTGTTTGGGAGTAAACAAATGGGTAAGAGAAACCCTATGCTGTAACAATTACTGCACCAAGAAACCAACAGGAATTTAAAAGGATAAAATACCATTCCAAGGTTCAAATATCCTCTACCTGTATTTTGATTTTGATGTGCCATACTCTTTACAGAACGCCGGTGCTGCCGAAGCAGTTTCTTGGCAAGGTTTAGACTGGGTTGTTATTGCCATTGCCTTCCCAGCGTTGTTTGTCCATTCTCTTTCCTTTTAAATGCTGAGCTGGGAGCAAGGAAGCAGCACATACCATTTTAAAGTCTTTGGTATGACTCTGCCAGGGTTTGAACCATGGATTTCCCAGACGCAGACTGGACGTTGTAACCATTACAACACAGTTTAGTTTCAACAGCAAAACCAGCTACCAGTATGAGAAACCATCTACTGAGAGGGTGGGGTAGGGACAATAATTTCGGTTGTTTAAAGCAGGTGGTTGCAATTTGAATAACCCAGCGGTCACTGAAATAGAGTTTAATCATCTGCTCTCCTCTCGGGTCAATTTAAGGTTGACGGTAAACAAAAGACCTGACAAGGCATTAAAACAATGACGAGCTATGAACATGGAACATGGAACATGCACAATCTTGGTGTTTCGAAATGGCTTCCTTGTTGAACTTTGTGGTGCCTGCGATTACATCTGTCACCTTTGAATGTTGGAACCCACACAAACTGGTTCTGGGATTCACGTGTGGAATGGAATAAACTGCAGTACAGAATCCAGACGTCGTAAAGGCCGAGACCATCAAATTGAAAATAAATGATCACGCCACTACATGCAACACTACAAATATAAATGATCACGCAGCAAAATAACGCATGAAACCTCAAATATAAAGAGCAAAGTTGCTTGTCGTGAGTAATTAAACAAACAAGTTGGACAAACTCGATGAGTGAGGGTTGGAACTCTAAATCTTTACAACAACTGGCATACTTTGATAATTCTAAGAGACAATACTATTATTAAACCTTTCATCACATTCCTCAAATTCAATTCCCCCCCCCCCCCTCGCTTTGAAATGTTGCTCAACACCATTTTGACAACTGTAAAATAAATAAATTAGTAAATAAAACAAGCTAAGATTGTGAGAATATGTCAATTTTTACCCCACGCATGCAAACAGAGAAGCGAGGTTAAGCAATTGGTTCACTTTGTCTGACTGTCTGTCTGCAAACATCAGCTTACGACCAAGGAACAAGTATATTTAAATTGAACGTTACATTTTGAACGCAAATCAGAAAATGAACCTGTAGTTTAACAGTGCTTTGGGGCTCTGAATGTTGTCCCCATCGCAAGTGCGCAGAGAGGAGTGAGAATTATTTTACTCTGTCTGCCTGTCTGGCAGTCAAACAAAATTGAAAAGCGTTCCAAACAGGAAACTTACTGGTTTTAAGGACACAAATAACAAGCACGAAGAACGAATGTGCACTGTCTGGCAGTCAAACAAAATTGAAAAGCGGTCCAAACAGGAAACTTACTGGTTTTAAGGACACAAATAACAGGCACGAAGAACGAATGTGCAGTGTTAAATAAGGTGGTGTGAAAGACGCTGCATCAACGGCGGTAAGCTTCCATAATCTCCTTTTTCGACAACCTTCAAAATTTTTATTTATTTCAATTGAATTATATACTTCGACAATCGAGGAACACAAATCACCTTCTTGACACTTTCAAAAACTTTTTGTTTATCAGTACGTTGGAAAAAAATGTTACGGCATTTTACGTCATCATGACCAATCAAATTTTCCGCTCGCATGCCCCGCCCACGTCCTTTTTTTCTAAAGACTGCGTGGGGCAAAGTGTTCTATGAACTCCCTAGTTTTTCAACTTATCCAAGTTAATTGTTTCCTTTGCACTCGAGTGTTATCAACTTCAATGGCCAAAAAATATTATTTTTTAAAAAAACATAAAAACAACAGTAAGGATAGATAGGTGATAAAAGCACCAGAGGCTGGGTTTTTGTTTCCATGTGAAGGAACATTTTAACGCGAGTCATCTGAAGGCACAAAAACAAGACAGTGTGGACGTGCGCAACTCGTCTCATCAGGCCTGCTCAGAAGTAACACAAGATCACCCTTGGGCTGTTGAGTCGGAGTTCTGTCCCTGCAGGTACAAATTCCAATTTGTTTGTTTTCTATACAAGAATGAGACTCATGGAAAGGTGAGGGACTGAGTGTAAAAAGACACCAAACTGACAGTGGGACAGCAGTTGACACAATAAGCAAGGAAACAAACAAACGGGAAAGATAAATAAATAAACCAAGACAGGCAGAGCCAGAGACTAACCGACAAACAAGTGAGGGGATTGGCTTAGGTATTATTAAAGGAGGTGGAAAAGATTGCAGGTAGGGATGGAAGGATGACACAATATGGAAGTGCACCACTTCTTCAACATCTGGAGGGAATAATGGAATTGAATGAAGAGTCTCGGGAAGGTCAGGTATGGGAGCATGCGCCAGAGCAGCGCGTCGCTGCGTCCACTTTCCGCCGGTACTCCAGGGGCCTCCGTCTGGCCATCCCCCAGGCAGATGCCTGACCCATCCCCATCTCCTTGAGATGCCGATCAACCTGCTGCAACCACGAGGCACGTGGTCGGCCCATTGGCCTCCTCCACTCCCAAGACTCCCTCTCTGAGAGAATCTGGTGAGCAGGATCAGTGTCAGGAAAACGAGCCACATGTCCATACAGCCACAGCTGACGCTCACGGACTATGCAGGTAACAAATCTCATCTGAGTCTCTCTCAGCAACCGCTCGTTGGACACAAAGTCCGAGCAGCAATAGCCAAGGATTCTCCGAAGAGACCTGGTACCAAAGGAATTAAGGACGTTATAAAGGACACAAGGCGGTTCTCGGGAAGGCGGTTCCATAAATGGAAAAAAAGAGGAACAAAGAAGGTGTGCAGTAACTGCACTTTGGAAGTTTACCTGGGAGAGGGCTACCGGAAGAACGTGTGCATCCTGGAGATTCTGGGGAGAGAGGACGACAGAGAACAAGACCAAAGTATAGGTAGTTTAAAATGTTTTTTTTGGTTTTTTTTCCAACTGGGTGGTCACTCAACTATCTGCGATGCGATAGAAACAGGCCTTGTGCTTCGGCCTCATTGCAAGAGATTCCAAAAATGTTGAGAAGCTTCCATTTCACAAATTGCAGGACATTCCATATGTTGTTGTGGTGCCATCCCACAAGGCAGAGCAGTATCCGGTGGGTGAGCTTCGGACAAAGACCGTGTCAACGGAGTTGTTCTAATTTCTTGAGGAATTACTTCAACAATGGAGGATGCCCAGACTGCTGCAGACTTGGGGCCAGTTTTGCGATCAGGTGGGCCGAGAGGTTCAATAAATAACCTCTTCCAATTCCAAGAGGTGGATGTGGTGAGTCGGAGAGGTTTATAAATAAATGTAGTAATCCATATAGCTCTTCAACAACAAAAAAGGTGAAAACAAAGTGTGTTGTATTGAGCAAGAGTGAATGAAACAGGATGAGCACTGACAGGTCCTAGATGATTAACAGCACAATTCAAGCTGGAGATAAATGACAAAATGAACACAAAATCACCAACAACTACAATGGCACTCGGTAAAGCGCATACCTCCACCAGGTTGAACAGTTTACGTTTTGTATCTCAACGATAGGACAGATCTGGATCCAGACCTGAACCAAAAATAGGACCGTCTGACCTGAACCTCACCTGGATCAGGGGCAACAGTCACTCAACCGGTGTCACTTAGTCACTTAGCCCGGTGAAGAATCACTTAATTAATAATTCTCGTATCTGGATCCGGATTCGAATCCTCACCAAAATCGAATCAATTCGTCCTTGCCACCCACCCAACCTGTCCACCAAGTTTAGTCCGAATCCATCCACAACCTTTTGAAATATCCAGTTCACAAACAAACACTGACAAACAGGGGTCAAAACAACCTTCATGTATCTACCTTCGGCGGCGCAGGTAACGAGGAAGTTGATGTTAAAAACTAATGAAGAGTAAATAATAAAAACCATTTAGCTTAGCTTGTTAGCATGGACACCACAACTACTTGCGCTATTGCAACTTAATATAACACGATTAACATTATTTTACTTTATTTGTGAACAAACCAGCGGAAAGGGACAGAAATGCCAGGTACGCGCTTAAGGCAGGCAGGGAATGCCGAGCCAGGTACGTGCTCAAGGCAAGCAGGGGATGCTGAGCCAGGTACCCCCACTCAAGGCAAGTAGGGGATGCCGAGCCAGGTACATGCTCAAGGCAAGCAGGGATGCCGAGCCAGGTACACGCTCAAGGCAAGCAGGGGATGCCGAGCCAGGTACGCGCTCAAGGCAAGCAGGGGATGCCGAGCCAGGTACGTCGCTAAGGCAAGCAGGGGATGCCGAGCCAGGTACCGCTCAAGGCAAGCAGGGGATGCCGAGCCAGGTACGCGCTCAAGGCAAGCAGGGGATGCCGAGCCAGGTACGCGCTCAAGGAAGCAGGGATGCCGAGCCAGGTACGCGCTCAAGGCAAGCAGGGGATGCCGAGCCAGGTAGCGCTCAAGGCAGCAGGGGATGCGAGCCAGGTACGCGCTCAAGGCAAGCAGGGGATGCCGAGCCAGGTACGCGCTCAAGGCAAGCAGGGGTGCCGAGCCAGTACGCGCTCAAGGCAAGCAGGGGATGCCTAGCCAGGTACGGCTCAAGCAGGCAGGGGATGCTGACCAGGTACGGCTCAAGGCAGCAGGGGATGCCGAGCCAGGTACACGCTCAAGGCAGGCAGGGGATGCTGAGCCACGGTACGCGCTCAAGGCAAGCAGGGGATGCCGAGCCAGGTATGCGCTCAAGGCAAGCAGGGGATGCCGAGCCAGGTACGCGCTCAAGGCAAGCAGGGGATGCTGAGCCAGGTACGCCTCAAGGCAAGCAGGGGATGCCGAGCCAGGTACGCGCTCAACGCAGCAGGGGATGCCGAGCCAGGTACGCGCCAACGCAGGCAGGGGATGCGAGCCAGGTACGCGCGCTTTCGTGTAAGCTGCCGCGTCAGCTTCACAACACACGTGGATGACGGATCAACAAAAACCCATCAATCGTTAACCATGAGCCGGTGAAGAAATGCCGAGTTGGAGCAAATGGCACAGTAAACGTGAGTTTGTTTATCCAACGAAACCGGACGAGTGTCCGCGGAGCCGAGACGAGTGTGCGGCTGGATCCGCAGTGCCGGGAGAGGTGTGTAACTCGACAAGGACAGCGAACACCGTTCAGATAAAGTGTTAACGTAACCAAAGCGGGATCAGCGCCGACACGGAGCTCGGATACCCGTCGAGTACCAAGCTAGCTGTCCGTGCGCAGCGTGCACGTCCTGTCCGTGCTGGACTCGGGTACACGGACACGTACACACACCTACCGTATTCACGGTTCCCAGGAAAGCGCGTGGAAGCGACCGCAGCGTAAGGTCAATAAACGATGGTTTGCGCTTCTTTCCCCTCCCCTTTCTCCTCCAATTCTTATTAACGATCTTCTTCCTCCTCCTCCTCCTCCTCTTCTTCTTCTTCTTCCCATTAAGCGCAGTCCCTTCCCCTCTGCTTTCTCCGCCCAGAGTCTGCAGAGCTGCTTCTGCCGCCGCCCTCCCTTTCCCCCCCCCCCCCCCCTTCCGTGAATCACAAACCCCACCCCGCACGGAAACTCCCAAAAATTATACTGAGCATCTATTTTACGTCTACATGACGTCATAACCCCGAAATTTAATATCTTTCACGTGACCGGCATACGTGACGTAAATGAGTGCATTCAACGTCGATCAGAGCACCCAACACCCGACGACGAAGTGCCAAAGAGCACCGATAATTACAACGAGCCGTTCAAAAAGTTCAACGAACCACACATAGTGGGGCAGATAGGCAAGTCAATTGTGCAATTCATGACGAAAGCATGAAAGTTCTAACATACCATCTACATACCATAAGGTTTTCTTTCAGACGTGGAGCCATTCTGTGTTTGACCTTTAATGACCTTGAGAGGTCAATGACCTCGAACATCGAAGATAACTTTTTTTACCATCCCATCCTTCATTATAACATGTTGAACGATGTAAACAATGATTTTTATTCAAAAAAGATGTGTATATATCCTACAGAGTGTTGTTGGTTAATTTCAGGTACTTTGATGATCTAAATCATTTAATTTCATTGGTCCAACACATTTCAATATGATATTTTCACGTAAAATCATCTTAGATTGCGCTAACACTATTTATGCTTTGTGTGTTTCAGATAGCCTGTCAGACTCATCCTGGAGGTTCTGCTAACAGCTATCCTTAGATTATAGAACTGTTTAACAACTGGTGTGCAAGCCTGAAGAAACTATATTCACAGGTAGTGTAGGACGCTGTCACCATGTCAAAACGCCATGTCTTGATAGATCCAACTCAACCTTGCAGCACATCCAAGAACCCAAGCCACCTTGCCCAACTAACTGGAAGCTTTGTATTCTTTGCCAAGCAGAAACACGGGAAGCCTTGCAGTGTCCAGCCAAATCCAGCAAGAAACCTGTGGGTAGCGGTTATGTGTCATTGGCAAAGGACCTCCTCCAGTTTCAGGACATTGGCCACATGCCGACTGAGCTGAATCTGGACAGATTGGACGATGGAGGTGGCGGGTCCAGAAATCGCCAGAATGACCGAAGAATTTGAGGGCCTCAATTCTTTGGAAGCACAGAGGAGCGTTGACGATACTAGAAACCGTCACCATGAGCAGCATCTTGGCGTGCAAGCAGCCTTCCTGAAAGATGTGAGGTCATTTACAGCAGTGCTGGATGAGATGGGCAACCCATTTCTAGAGGAGAGCCAAGATCTTCTGGTGCTTGACACCAAGGATATCATGGATGCATCTGTGGCAGAAACTGTGAGAAAGGTGGAGTCCTTGGGAGAAGATCAGTACAAGAGCTTCGTGGATGAGCGGCTAGACCAGCCGACAAAGCCAATCACAGACACACTTCCCAAGAACAAGCTGCCACTCTTCAGTCGTCCACCAGTGAAGACGCAGTCAAAGCAAAAGATGCAACTTGCAGCACTGAGAGGATTGCAATCTCTTCTCCCGACTGTATGTGTCTTGCCAAACACGTGATGGGGATCTGGATCAATTCTTCACCCATGAAAACGAGGCAGCACCACCATCCTTGTCGGACAGAGGCAAACTGCGAAGTTGCACCAACAAGGCCGACTCCTGCGCTGGATAGAGTCTGATGAGACTGACTCACCAGCTATCCTGTGGTCGATGCAGTGTTCCTTGATGTGCTGCCATAGTGCAATGTTGAGTCCTCGTACATCAAAGACCTTCCAGGACTATGCAGATGGTGTCTTTGTGCCCTACGTATCAACTCAACTGGCGGAAAACGAGGCGTGTTACGTCATCTGGGATGTGTATCTGCAACAGCCTGAAAGCACAACCCGACAGAAGAGGGGCAAAGGTGTCAGGAGACGAGTGGTTCCCACCACTGTGATACCAAAGAATGGAAAGATTTCCTACGTGTTGATGAGAACAAAACTGAGCTGTTCAGTTTCTCTCTGAACAAGTCACGCGTTTGCCAACAGAGAATGACAAGAAATCTATGCAACTCATGGAAGAGTGGTGCTCTGCTCAACAGGCCAGTCTGACTTGACCAACCTCGCCCCAATGCTCTCATGAGGAAGCAGACACGCGGCTGCTTCTGCAGTGTCAGATGCTGTGCAGAAAGGAGCACAAAAGTGACCATACGCACGGTCGACCACTGATTATCGTGGTATTGCTGTGGCTGCATTCCTGAAGATAAAGCCGGAAGAAATGTGGATAGCTCTTGTGCTGGCGTCAGTTTCAGGTACATTGGTGTACACAAAGTGGTTGGCAAGCTGATCCAAGAACCTGTCCACTCTCCCAGTCTTCACATGCAATCACAGGATGAGACACTGTCTCTGCATTCGGCGGCAGGGGAAAGAAGACTGCCTGGACACGTGGACGGCTCTCCCTGAAGTGACTGAGGCCTTTGAAGAGCTCTTCACGGGTGCCAGGTGCTGTGAGCGAGCTGTCCATGTCACTAGTGGAGCGCTTCGTGGTGCTGATGTACGACAGAACCAGCGACACCATGGAGGTAAATGAAGCGAGGAAACAGCTCTTCACTCAGAAGTCCAGGACCCTGGAGAATCCCACCCACACAGGCTGCTCTGAGGCAACACATCATGCGTGCCACCTACCAGGCCAACATCTGAACCAGCGTTAGTTCCTGACCCTGAGCTCGCAAGCCCTTCTGATTGAGGATGGGTAAAGATGCAACAGGATGGCAGCCACTCTGGACCACCCTTCCAGAAGCATCACAATCCTGCTACGAACTGATACACTGTGGGTGCAAACAGGGGTGCACCGGGCGCTGCAAGTGCAACAAGGCAGCCCTCATGTGCACTGCCCTGTGCTCATGTTCAGGAGACTGTTAGATCATCTACAGAGGACAAACATGGACAAACATGCCTGAACTATATTACTATCACCCTGTCCATCAATCTCTCTTCTG
>CM068963.1:105454009-105471038 GCA_035128595.1 Eptatretus atami
TTGTTTGTTTCGAACATATTTTAGGATGTGGATATTGTTTGTTTTGGAACGTGTGGACCTTGTTTGTTCGGGAACGTGTCGACCTTGTTTGTTCGGGAACGTGTGGACCTTGTTTGTTCGGGAACGTGTGGACCTTGTTTGTTCGGGAACGTCAAAAAAATCAATATAATTGGCATCGAGCTCCTCGGGTTTTCACTTTTCTCGAATGGAAAATGTTGGTATGCAGTATGATGCTCTTCGAGTACTACAAACTTTTCATCATTTACGTTTTTCCCGATTTCCCGCCAGTTTGCCCATGGCGTTCCCCTCGGTGAACCATCGCCGTCTCCAGGACTTTGTACTCTCTATTGTCACCTTTCAAGAGGTGCATTCCAATGATTCCCAGTAAATGATTGTGACGTCATTAAAGAGTGGCCTCTGTAGGGCATGCATGTGATTCATTCAAAAGCCTTTCCCGGAGTGTGCTCATTTGGGGACTGTCTTCCTGTTCTCATTTTTGTTGATTCGACCACAATATAGTATGAAAGAACGCACGATGGACGTGCCATGGACAGAACGATGTGCAAGAGGACCACGTGATGCACTGACGCTCATGCACTCCGCTCAAACTTGCCAACTCTCAGCCAATTCGGCTTTGTGGGGACAAGATCTTCTCGTTCTCGTTCTTTGATGTTTGTGGAGCAACTTTCTGCCTTGAATTGGAAGACGTTTCAGGGAATCAAAGGAAATCGGTAATAGAGGCAAAGTATAAGACAAAGCGGGAGGTTGACGATGGTTCGTTGGGAATTTATTGAGGAAGCCCTACCATAAAAAACCTATCCTCTCCATCAAAATTTGACCAATCAAAATTCCGGAGTTTTTTATATGTTGTACGTTATGCGACATTATGCACAGGCTTCTAGGAAATTTAAAATTGCGAGAAAAAAAATTCGAGAAAAAAAATAAAAAATAAATAAAAAATTCAAGTGGGCGTGCGCTCCGCCACAAGGGCCCCTCGTACAAAAGACTCAACTGGACCCATGATATCTAGCTTGTCTCCAAGTTCATCAAGATAGCATCAAAACGTCACGGAGCTATAGCTCTGAGAGAGTCAACTAAACAGACAGACAGACAGGACAGACAGACGACAACAGTCAGACACAACGAAAATAGTGGTCACTGCATGGCGCCCACGAACCAATTAACAACCCACCACATATGCTCCTTGCCATAATATAAATAGTCCTTCTATCGTCTTCAATCGACTTTCATTCATCACGTACACCGACACAACACACACACACACACACACCACACCACACACACACACACACACACACAACACAGAGTCTTTAGACATGATATAATACTAAATTACATGAACTACCAAACTTACCCAGCATATCCTTCCATGATGGGGCTTTATTGGCACCTCATCACTATGGAAAGGGGATTGAGTTGTATTAGATTGGATTTTGTTATTGTTTTCAGTGAAGTGTGCATTGTGTCAGTGTGGTAAGGGATTATCCACTGAATTCTGTGCATTAATGCGAGAATTTCAAAAAGTATGACTTTGAGGTTATTGAGTTGTTGTAGAAGCAAAGTAGCTGTATGTAGGAGATCGTGATGGATCATGCCCCCCACAGGAAGGAGATTAGGGACCATGGTTACTTACTATACTGTTAAAGTACACTTCATGGGTGTCTATTTCCAGAAGAAGGTTTGCTAACAGGATGTCCCATCGTTATTTTCTCCTTTAAAATTTGCCTTTTTCTACGTCTTTGTGCCTTGCCGTAATTATGAGCATTTACCTTCAACACTTCCATTGAAACTTTTGATTAATTAGAGGTTGTTTAATCTCCTTGGTACAACAAAAGAGGGTTCTATAGCTGTGCATTATAGCCCCTTTACTTTTGAGTGAATGGTTTAGGGTTGTCATGAACTGCCAAAACAGCACCAACTCTGACCCTCGATCTGCAAACACATCGAAAACTTAGAATGGCACTCGGTACCAGGCTGACACAATTGTCGTTTTGTCCACTGATAAGCAGGAGTCTGATCCAAGCATCTTCCACCAAAATCGAATCCATTTCCGTCTTGTCACACCCCAACCTGTTCACAAGTTCCGTCCGGATCCTGTCCATAAAATTTCTGAGGATCTGCTCCACAGCCAGAGAGACAGACAAACAAAACAGAGTTGAAAACAGAACCTCCATGCACCCTCAGTGATGGAGGTAATCCATGTCAACCTTGGAGCACCTTGGAGGTAAATCTCTCCCTCCCCCCAGCGCCTATTTGAATGGGAAAACTGCGGGAGGATTCTGTTTGCCAATATGCCAATGACTTGCGCAGCATCTGAATGTCGTATCTGATGATATGAGGGCAGACCAGCACTCTGAGTTGGTGCTGAAAAAGCGTTCCGGGTCTGTGTGTGGCAGTGTAGAGCATGGAGAGGATGACGAGAAAAATAAACAAAGAAGAAGTGTAGAGGCGTGGTGTCCATGAGAAAGCACATGTGTGTAGATGTAGATATTGGAAGGAATTTTGATGAAAAGGCTCCCAGCTGGACAGGGGAGTTGACAGCGAACGTGAAAGGTGCGAAAACCTGTCCTAAGTGTTGACCAGACTCAGGCCAAAAGTGCAGGAATAGTACGAATGCCGATCAGAGTCAGACTTTCATGGTCCTGACCTTTCCAACAGACCTTGAACAGAATCTTGACTGACTCTCGAATCCAATTAATGTGTTGCCCCCCTTTATATCCACTCCTCCATTCCCTCCTTGCTTCCTGGGTGTTCTTGCATTCACTTGTTCCTCTCGCTAGCTCGTCACCTCTGATTGGTGTAGCTCGTTCTCTGAATCTGCGCTAATCCCAGAGGATAGACCGCCGTTCTGGTCGGATTGACCACCTCACACCACCCAACAAACTCTCCACATCTGACCCAGAATTTACCCGCTGTTTCCTCTATCATTTAAGATTGGGGGTCCGAAAGGCTTGCCCCAATCCGTCATCCGGTGAGCGGTGGCCCCTGCGAGGGAAGCTGCACAGTGAGGTCCTCCCATGGACTGGGTTTTCAGATTTTTTGCGTTTTTGTGATTTTGCGAATGAAGGTTTTTCGGTTGGCCCGGAGTGCAAATACCTGCCACCAACCTCCTATAAGATGTAACGCCAACTACAGGAGGATGTGCCGCAGGACACAGCTTGGGCGACTAGATCATGGATGGCTGCTGGACTCACACGGAGTCCTCCGCCCTTTGACAGGTTTGGTTTTTAATCCCTGCTGGGGTCATAATTCCAGACACCCTCCTCACCAAAGGAACTGTGGGGGAGACGTTTCGTCGCGAACAACCCGGACAATTCCGGGTAATTGCCTATCTAAGTCCCTAACCGTGTTCCCGGCCACATGGAGGACTGCTCCTCGTGCTCCATGGGGCCGATCTATCTAACACTATACCTTCCCGAAGGGTATATTTGCTCCTTTGCTCCTTTGCTCGGCGATTGGTGTTCTCTCCACCAATCCTTGGGCTTCGTTTTTCCATGAGCAGTTTGGCGAGCCTTCCGCCTCCCGGCGGGTGATCGGCCAGCGCACCGTCACCTGTTAATTCAAATCAAAGTCAAATGTTGCACTGACTTTAGGCTTTCTCCACGGGGAAACGCCAATGCTTCCAGCATATCCAGCGTCTGCTGCTGTGGATCCTGCTGATGTCACTCCGCCAACCCCGTGAGCTTAAGCCACGCCCACTCTTACTTCGACACACACACACACACACACGCACACACACGCACACCACACGGCCTTCGGGGTCACACAACCGCTTTCCACTCGTGGCCGGGCATCCCGCAAGCACGTCGGGCCTCCAACATGGGCTCCCATTTGGAAGCTTTTTTCCAAATCTCCCTTAATCCCCGTGTGTTCACTCCCTGTGTTTCACTCCGGCACAGCTGCGTTTCGATGCCAGCTCTTCCGAAGCTATTAGCACTTCATGCAATGGTCCAACTTGGGTGGTTTGTCAAATACGGACGGCGCAGCGTTTCATACTCGCATTGAAGAAGTCCCATGGCAGCCGGCACGGTTCCAAAATTACTTTATCATGCTCGGGAGGCTCGTCCCTCATGTCCGTCACACCCAACCCTACCCCTGTCTGGGTCGATGCGTTCCCCGACTCTCCCACACCACTCTCCATGCCTAGTTACTTACACCCCTGCCACCACATTCTGACGCAATCAATACTGGGGCATGTTGTTAGCCCAAGAGATCCCCGGGCTGTTCTACCCCCCCCCAAAACTCGGGCATGTTACCTTTCGCATCATGCGGCCCGCTCCACCTCACACTTACTTACTGGACTCACCTGGTCGCGTGTCTGCTTTGGGGAGGTATTCTCTCCCTTGTTCCTGAAAGGAACGGTTTATCCTGACCCTTACATCGGGTCTCAAGACATTCAACCAAGCTCAATTTAATGTCCTTTCACCTTCCCTTCTATTTGTGGTTTGCTCCTCTTTTTACTATTGTATGTAATTAATCCTCTCACCCGTTCCATTGTGTCGTTTGTGTCTCTGTTAATTCCTCCTTTGCTATGTTAAAACACTCTCTGGTGTCTCCTCGTTGTTGCTTTAATTCGCTTGTCCCATTGCCTGGTTTTAGTCGTCTACCTGTCCGAGCTTATATACTTTCACTCCACTGACCGCCCATTATTTTATTCGTCACTTCTTCCTTACCTGTCTTCATCAGGCGTTTCCAAAATAACCTTTCCACATTGTCCTTTCAACCCGTTTCTCATGTACTGTCCTGGATCTTATTTGCGAAAATTCCGGTTCCATTGCTTTGCAATTTCGTTCTTTACTTCTGCCAGCCCCGCCTTTCAGTGTTTGCATATCACCTCCCATGTCATCCATTTTTCCTTACATATTCCTGTTCATTTTCATCCACTTTCCTTCCATTTTTTTGCATCATCTATTTATCATTTCCAACATTTGATTTCATCTCAAATGGCTTTGCCGAAGCCGATCTGCTGATTGATCGTCGGTGTGGATCCCATGGGATCGCTAAGTCCTCTGTGAGCGGAATTTGATGGTGGAGGCCAAAATTGTTGTTGTTCATGGTTAGCCAACGTTTCCTCTGGGTCAACTGCTGCAGTGAACGATTCTCCCTCAAAGCCGTCGTTCCTGAGCCATGGATTCCCTCCAACATTGTGTTTTCAAACCCACCTGAACCAGCTCGGTTTAGGTCCGCCATTGGTTCCCGTTAACAAATAAATTATAAAATTTTATATTCTAACCTGCTCTTAATTTTGGGGGTGCGTTTAAGCACACCCCATGGTTCCCAATTCCCGCTCCAGACAAAAAGTTTCCAGCGGTACATGCGAGAAGACCACGGCGGGGGGAGGGCGGGTGGAAAGCTCCCTTCAAGGATCCCCCAGACTCTCGATATCACAGGCCGTCGCACATGAGTAACTCCATGCACGTGGCGGCGGTGCTAATCGACTGTGAAAACCATTAATTCACCACGTGACTTAGGCGTCCTCCATCTAATGGAACCGGTTACCTAATGGTTCACGTGATTAGATTACCGGGGGACACGCCCTCGGTACGTCCTTGTTCAAACGGAACCACCTTCCCGGATCAGATGCAGCCTGACGCGTAACTGCCAAGGACGTACGGCTTGAAAACAGATAGTTTGGGGGATACTTGTCCCGCTCGGCTAGGAACGGACCATGCTGGGACTAATGAAGGAATAAAGACGAAAACGAGCTGGGAACATTTCTATACAAAAACATTATTTACAATTAAGCGAGGAAAAGTATGTGGCCACAGTGAATGGGGTTTGATATTATGTACAGCAGGATAACAAGGAATTTGTGGGGTGTGACAAAAGGCAAGCAATTTACAAAAGCAGACACAGAGCAGACTTTATCCCGTTATATCTTCTACAATCTTAACTTATACTACGACAGGCACCATCACATACACACACACACACACACACACACAAACCTACTCAAGATTAGATAGCCAGAAGGAAGGAGAGCAGATGAGGACTAACGGCCTCGTAATACTTGGCGCGGTTCAGTCGACCACGCAACCCAGTCCGCTTTGGGGGATACTCCGCTTGGAGCAATTCCCACCTTAAGAGTCGGCTCGTTATTTCCTGCTTAATCACTTTGCCGGGCTCATGGAAATGTGTGCTCGCGCACATCACCACCAAATGTGGATGCAGCAACAGCAGACGGAGGTGCAATGAAGAAGGGCAGAGCAGAGAGGCGAAGGACGAGGGTTGAGAAAACAGATGGGGAAGTGGCTGAGGCAGGCAGTGTGGACGAAAGAAATGGCAGGCAGGCGGAGAAGAGCAGAAAGAGAGAGAGAGAGATTGGTGGACGGCTTCGTGATCCGCCTTTTTTATAAGCCCCGGGCGAAGGTGGGTGATGACCCGAATCGACACCATCACCCGAATTCGTGCTACCCTGTTGGCTCCCGGCCCGCCTTGCCAGGCTTCTGGGCCGTTAAGCAGTGTTATTTGCACATTCCGGTGCAACGCGGCCCAGAGCCTCGCCCTGCCCCGTGACCCCCCCCCCCCACGGACCCCCATCCCTCGCTGCCCACCCCTGCCATGTTCTGATGACTGGACGAGGGTCTCCATCGGTCCCACGCGCCTATTCGGGGCATCCTCGGCGAGACGCAGTCAGTGCTGCCGACGCGCCTGGCCTGTTCCGCACCTTGTGCCCGAGCGGCCTGGCCGTGCAAGCACGCCTCTGCTTGGTGGCAAACCATATCGATGCGGAGGTTGCGAGGAGGCACATTGATGATTTTTCCCGTGTGCAGAGGATGTTGGTGGTCGAGTTGGTGAGCTTTTGGTGTGCGAAGGTTGAGCAAGGTGAGATGCCATTGTAAATTGGTACACAGATTTGAATGAATGGTGTGCACTATGCATGCGCCGGGCAGCGAGTTTGTTCACATGTTGATCCTTTTATAGGTGGCTGCCTGGTGCTGTGCCTGCTTCGATCTGCACCATGGTTAAAGGAAAGGGTTGGATGGAAATCATGATTGAAAAGAAGATAGAGATATAATTATTAGACCTAGCTTATTAGACCCACGTAATGCACTTCGTCCCGATAAACCCATTAGACATGAGGGCAAGGTCTGACTGCACAAAGACTAACAAAATAACTGCCTGGGATCACGATGTTAGGTTGCCATTTGCCTTAAAGCATGCAGTTTTGCAGAACCGCAAACAATATATATTACACATCTCTCATTTATCTGGTGACGTTGCTCATATGTAAAGGTAGACGAGTAACGTTGTCATATGTAAAGATGACACATCTCTCATTTAATCAGCATGATTGCTATACCATGGTACTGGCAGAAATGTTTTTTTTTTAGTTACCACAAACACCATCACTGCTTCATGACTTCAAACACAATCGGCTTCTTCACTTCTTCTCTTCCCTTTATTGATGGGGTGAGATCCACTGGTACCAATCTTCTGCCTGCCTTTGACCACGTCTCCTTCACACTTCCCCCTTCCTCAGCCATCTCTTTTCATTCTCCAACTGCCTCCACCCTATTGATATCCCCCCTCAGAAATCTTTCCATCCTCCACACCTCTGCCTCCGAACTACCATTCCCGGGCACTGCCCCCCACCCTCCCCACCAGTACTCAAACCTATTTCCCTGCTTGATGTCCTTTTTTTTAATCTGATATTCACTCATTTTCTCTGCTGCCCGATCCACATTACATCCGTCTTCCCCACTCATCCTCAGTCCATGTTTCCAGATTGCCTCCTTCCACTCCCCCAGTACCTCCTGCATGTTTAAACCTTCAATATCATGTTGAATCCAAAAACTGCAAGTTACAAGAACCACACTTGTTTTTTGTTTTTTTCTCCTGTTCATTTTGTCTCAATCGAAAGAACTAGGTTTATCTATACGCTTCATGTGATGCCTCATAAGGCCGCATTTACGAGTTCCCATATTATCCTTGCTGACTTTTTATTATCCTCACAAGGTCATACAATAACTGGGTTCCACCACTAGGTCCACCACAAGGTCTCACCAGCAAGCAAGATTTAGTTAGCTAATACTGAATGTGAAAGTCTGGAGTTGTTCAAGGAAGTAGGGACTTCAGAAGGATGGAGCGAGGGTTTTGATTGGAAGAATGGTTTGAAGGTGTGGGATACGTTGAAGATCGAGATCACGAAAAGAGATTATAGAGTGGTAATAAGTGTGGGTTGATGGAGAGGTGCCAAGGTACGATGAATGGAGGTTGAGTGCAAACAGCACACGTTAGGGGAGGCACGATAGTATATTATGGGGGTGTTCAGGAGATAAAAGAGGAGGTGGAGGGAAAAAGGGGGAAACTGGCAGCAGAATTTGAAAGAAGCAACGATGCTGGAAGTTATGAGGTGACTGATGAGGAAGGGCCAAGTCGGTATAATAGAGAGTAACATTTGAGACATCAGGCATGTATCGAAAGAATGTGAGTCAGAAAGGTTTGGAGTTGTTGAAGAGACTGGAGGATATCGCAGGAGAGAATGGGGTATTTAAGAGAAAGAGGAAAAAAGGTGGGGTTTATAGATACCGGATGATGTGCACTTGACACAGGCCAGAGAAACAGCTAATTCAGCCTTCCAGGTTGATCCCACACAGGCCTTTGTCTTTATCACCCAAGAATTTCAATGCACATGCCAAGATTAGCGATAGTGCCGTGTTTGCCTGAAAGCCAAGGCCGAGGCACAGATTCTCTCTTCCTCAGCAGAAGTGAGGATAAAATTGTACTTTTTGCTACAATCGATGAATCTTGTCCTTGGGAGAGGTGACTGTTGTTTTATATTGGGACAATATTAACATATGTGATTATCAATTTCTAAATCATCATGTGTGTAAATGCTAAAGTTTGCTATTTCTCTTCTTCGTCTTCTTCTTCAACAGCCACAATTATTCCCACGTTCTTGTGGAAGTTGGCCAGGGGAAATTTTTGGCCCACGTCTTTCATGAACCGGCTGGCCAGGCTTGATGCTCGACGAAGTAGTTAGGGCAGGAATTTAGAATTTTGCCAGGTGCCGGAGAGAGCTCGCCTTTTTCTTCGCAAAGGACACCATACATCCATTGGACCACACTTCTGTACGAGCGTCAGTGCTGCCGATGCAGCTCTTGGGCTATTGGGTACAATCCTGGAGGGGTCGCCACTCCAACGCAGGTACTCGAATGGCTCAATCATCCCCAACAAGCTGGTACTCATTTTGCTGACCTCGGAAGGATGACAGGCTGAGTCAACAGCCCCACCTAGTATTAATTCAACGGCCAAGCGGGATTTGAACTCAAAGACTTGGGATCCCAAGCCCACCACCCTAACCATAAGCCAACACCAGGCATTAAAGGACACCATGGCGATCTTTAAGTCCACCAAAATGAATTTACGTCCATCCGAGGGACGGAGAACACATTGATGGATCACCCCTGCCTGTGAAACAAAGTTTATAGCTGGGTCGGGATTGACTCAGAGCGAGACAGTTTAGAGCAGAGCATGTGTACCTCTCGGCTTTCCAGACCAACCCAAATGTTTATGCTCACTGAAGTCCCAAATTAGCATCCATATATTGTACCACTCTTGTTCCTCGTGTGACAAAGGCAGTTTTTGCAGCAACAAATGCACAACCAATGAACCTGTATCAAGGGATTACAATACAAAGATTACAAGCTCATTCATTTGAGTCGACACAAAATGACCAGTTTATCATCCTAAAATATGCAATTCGGTGTCGTCTGTCTGTCCATCTGTCTGTCTGTCCATCTGTCTGTCTGTCTGACGTTTTTTTTGTCTGCGGATACATTCGGTCGTTACTTATCTAATCTCAACCAAACTCGGCAGAAGGATTAAGAGTCACACAATGGAGGTTGTAGGACTTAATTTCGCCCCTCCCAAGCGGGTGTTCCGCCTTCGGTGAAGTCCGTATCAAGGTGCATATCTGTGTAAGATAGCTCATAATGGCATTTCTCCAAGGTCGCTTCTCATCACAAATTAAAAACAGCACCAATGTAATGCATACTTATAATGGTATTACAAAAACAATTTTACAAATTATAATATCCCCTCTCCAAAGGGTTTTTCCTGCTTGAACAACAAATGTCGTGTTAATGTGTATAAATAGCTTATCGTGGTGTTCAGTGGGGCTTAAAAATTAGAAAGAAGAAGAAGGCCTATATACAGAAATAAAAAAAATATTACAAATCAGAAACATGTACGATTACCTTTAAAAACAGTCGCAATATATACTGGTTTTAACACTAAACTGAAGAGAATCTGGAGGAATCGCGACATCCTGAGGTCGTCGTCTGCTTATCGGGTCCACCACAGAACGGCCCGAGACGAGATCTACTATAAATTTATACACCTACTGTAGGAGGAAACAACCTGACCCTTTTCCTGTTGCTCACGTTGAAAGCTTCCTTTGCGAAACTGGTAATTCAAACCCAAAACGAATCCCGAGCTTAAATCTTGATAAACGGCCTAACTGTTGGTTCCAATAGATTGGTGAACTCCAAAGCAAGTGGAGGATCGCAGACATATGGGCTTTGTGCATCGTCTGTGACGTGTAAACCTTTCACCGACAGATAGTTATCTGACATTTGCATGGCGCCTGTTGTGCACAGCAGCCATGTCCGCTATCTGATGTACATGGGCTAACAGTTTGTCTGAAACTTCCTTTGCATCCACATTGGAAATAATCAACCAGAACCAAGTTTTTAGAAACGCTTTTCGGTGCCATTTCATCCCTAAGATACTTGGCTGGGGTGTGTAAGGTGTGAGTTACCAAACAGCTCGCTAGCGCTTGCCAAGCCAGCCATTCCTTATCAACAGTTTTGAATGGAGTGTTTGCTTGAGTGCTTGAGCCACTTGGCGAGTGCTCTACAAGAAACTTTATAACTGAGCACACCCCTTGATGTCACCACTAAGGCAGAGTGGTGGTTTAAGGCTAGTCTCATCTCAGCATTCAGACCTGCCAACATAGCCACACACGGATTAGTCGTTAACGACAGAGCGCATACCTCCGCCAGGTGAAGAGTTTATGTTTTATATCCCACTGATAGGCCGGATCTGATCCGGAGCTGAACGAAAATCGAATCAAGTCGTCCTTGTTGCACACCCAACCCGTCCACCAAATTTCGTCGAATCCTGCGCAACTTTTTGAGATATCCTGCTCACAAACAGGGGTGAAAACATAAACCTGCGTCCACCTTCGAATTGGCAAAGGTAATGAATCGACCACCTTTGAAAATGAAGGTGGGTGAGACCTTTGCGTGTGAATGATAAAACTATACCTCTGGGAGCGCATATCATGTGTTACAACCTTCACAAACGGAAGCAGATAGTTTTCCTTAATCGTTGCTGATTGCAAGATCATTGTTACTGATCCTTGCATCACATTGTTGTTTTTGAGCTTCCTTTTTTGTTCTCGTTGAAGGGTTGATCGTTCAAGGGCATTTGGAACACGGAGTGATGTGATTAAGAGATTGTGCACAAAAAGTGAAAGATATATGGGCAAAGATAGTACTGTAGGCTGATGGGTAATTTGGTGAAAGATATCATCCTCAAAGCTTTGTTGTCACACTTTTGAATCGATTTTGAAATCTCGTGGCTGCCAGGTTTTGAAAGGAGTCACACGTACTCGGACCTGAGAACGTAAAGGAAGCATGTGGACACTGAAGAAACACTTACATTGAGGAAATGTGCTTTTCCTACTGGAGGAGGGTGTGGATGGGGGTCCCACAACAAGTTGGCAGAACAAGTCCCAAATCAAATCAGCATGAATGGTGGATTATCGTCAAAGAAAGTTGAAAATTCAAATCCTGTTGTTGGTATGTTTTCCTTCCTCTCTTTCTGCTGTTCCTTTTGTTCTGTACGTTATGTTCTTCATCTGCTGTATGCTCTAGTTCCTCCATGAGCCTCGACTTTGAAAACAAACAAACAAAAAACTCTCACTAGCAAGATTTCCCAGTGAATGCAATGAACTGAATCAAGAATGAAGGCATACACCAACTACTTTAAACGCCCAGGTCGGCAGGATCAGATTTGATGCTTCAATCGCGAGATGGTCTTCAAGTCTCAGATCATGACACTCGGTGGTCGAAACGTCAGACATGGGCATATTACTGGGCAGCTCTGCTCATTGATTGGTGCCTTCATTTTTTTTAATATGCACCTAAACAATAATTACAAGCAGTTATTTTTTAATAAATGAATGATGTCGCAAACAAAATCCAAAGGCTGGTAAGCATAACCAGTCGAGCTTGTCATACCAAAGTTCTAGGATCGCATTAAATGCTCCATCCACACAGGGACGAAATCATCACATTCCATCTCCAAAGCCTGAAGCATACCCTTCGCAACATAACTACTGTCTGATCTGTTAAAGCATTCCATTCACCAACTCTCAAAGCACCCTTCAAACATGTCCGACCGGATTGTTGGATGCCACATTCCGCGCCATAAAACCTGTCATATTACTGTACAACAGTATTTGTGTTTTCATACACCTTTGCCCATATTTAGCATGCTTCTCAAGCACAATATTCCCTTGTGTTAGGAAGGATTATGTCGAGCTTCATTTGCTAGTCTTTTTCTTTGTATATCTTGTCAATTTTTCTCGTTTTCAAAGCATTTAGCATTAACCCATCACCTGGGACCTGGGAGCTGGGTAAAACAACAAACAAATACAGCGCAAACCAATACGCCAACCAAACAAGGACCAAGAAGTCCCAAACAAGGACAAGAAGGTCCCAAACAAGGTCCAACATATTGCCTGAAACAATGCAAAAGAGGAGAACCCGACGCTTCCCCCCCACTGTAAACAGGGCACGCGAAACAAGGTCCGAAAATAAGTCTAAAACAAATGACATCCACATCCTAAAATAAGTCCAAACTAAACAGGGTCCACATCCTAAAATACGTCCAAACCAAACCGGTCCACATCCTAAAATAGGTGCAAAGCAAACAAAGTCCTAAAATAGGTCCTAAACAAAGTCCACATCTCTTAAAATAGGTCCAAAAACAAAGACCACAAGCGACAAAAATAAGCCCAAAAACAAACGAGGTCCACAAGCTCCTAAAATAGGTCATAAACAAAAAAAGACTACAAGCTCCTTAAATAGGTCATAAAACAAAAGACCAAAGGTCTTAAAAATAGGCCCAAAAACAAACAAGTCCACAAGGTTCTAAAATAGTCCAAAACAAACAAACACAATGAGGTCCTAAAATAGGTCAAAAAACAAACAAGATCCCATCCATCATTCATTTGGACCATATTCTGTACAGAGCATTGGTGCTGCCAAAGCCAGTCTCCAAGGGTTTTGGGCACAATCCTGGATGGGTCGCCACTCAAACGCAGGATACTCAAATGGCTCAATCATCTCAGTAAGCTGGTATTCATTTTGCCGACCTCGGAAGGATGACAGGCTAAATCAACCCCACCTGGTAATAATTCAATGGAAAAGCACGGATTTGAAACTCAGGACCTTAAGATCCCAAGCCCACCACCAGAACCATTAAGCCAATACCCAAGCATAAACAAGGTCCACAAGGTCCTAAATAGGTCCAAAACAAACATCATCCACATCCTAAATATGTCCAAAACAACAGGGTCCACATCCTAAAATAGGTACTAAATAAACAAGGTCCACAAGTTCTGAAAATAGGTCCTAAATAAACAAGGACCAACATCCTAAAATAGGTCCAAAACAAAGTCCACATTCCTAAAATAGGTTCTAAACAAACAATGTCCACATTCCTGTCCATATCTTAAAATAGGTCCAAAAAAAACAATGTCCAATCCTAAAATATGTTCGAAACAAACAAAGACCACAAGGTCCTAAAAATAGGTCCTAACAAACAAGAACCAACATGCTAAAAACCGGTCCGAAACAAACAAGGTCCACAAGTTCCTAAAATAGGTCCTAAACAAACCAGATACACCTCCTAAAATTGGTCCCAAACAAACAAAGCACACCATCCTAAATAGGTCCACACACAAACACAGAAACATTTTAAGGCCACTTTTTTCCCTGCTAGGAGCGGGGGTTAGCTTTGCAGGTCCCATAACAATCTTCTATTATGGTCCCTTTGAGGAAATGTTTTTATGGCGGGATGACCTTCCTGACACCAACCCATTAAGGTGCGTCACACCTTGACGATTTAGCCAGCGTATGCCGACTTATGAGAAAATTTGTTTAAAACGCTGGCACACGTCGAATACGTTATGGATAAGTTTTGTATACGTTAGAGCACGCTGAAAAACACTGCCATATGTCGTAGTATGCTGGCTTTCATCGTGTACTTTGCTGTTGTTCTCAAATATTTTAGCATGCTTGAAATTTTACGACGTATGCCAGCGTATGACTCACACGTTCCGCTACGCTGGCCATAAGTTGTAGGCACGTTATGCGATCGTTGACACATGTCGACACACGTTACTTGTAAGTTACTCATAAGTCGAAACACGTCGAGGTAATGATTAGCGTAACCGAAACTTATTTATAACCTATGAGTAACGTGTTGTAGGCACGTTACACGATCGTGCACACACGTCGAGGCACGTTGGATCGTTGACACACGTCGAGGCACGTTACTTGTAAGTTACTCATAAGTCGAAACACGTCGAGTAATGCTTAGCGTACCCAAACTATTTTCTAACCATGAGTAGCGTGCTTTGAACCATATGTGTATACGTACTCCAACGCATAGTGACGTATGTAGACGTATTTGATTGACGTTCTTCCGGACGACACAGAACTTACTGAACATGTTTCTAATTTACAGCTACCGTATAATGGCGTATTGGCAGCGCTTAAAAAAAAAAAACAAACAAAAAACAATAACTTCCGATATTTCGTCACGTGCCGTTACGTCACGTCCGATTTGCTCTTCAGTTTTGCTCATGTCTTATTCTCAGTTCCTCTCTCTGTGAATATTTTTCTGTTTGAGGATATTGTCAGGTCGACGTCGAAACTTAAAAGCAAATGTCCGATATATTTTTAAAATTCGTGATAGACTAAGAAAAAAAACAAATAAAAAAAACGAAAACAAACAACAACAACAACTTTCAGATAATCGTCACGTGCCTTTCACGGAGCAAGGAGAAAAAAAGAAAATGTGCCTTGACGGAGAGAAATAAGGTTCGGGTATGCTAAACATTACCTCGACGTGTTTCGACTGATGAGTAACTTACAAGGAACTTGTGTCGACGTGTGTCAACGATCGCATATCGTGCCTACAACTTATTCCCAGCGTAGCAGAACGTGTGAGCCAATACGGCGAGTACGTCGTAAAATTTTCAGCATGCTTGAAATTTTACGACGTATGAGACGTACCACGAAATATGACAGCAAACTTCATCGTTTTTCAGCGTGCTCTTAACGTATACACAACTTACCCATAACGTATTCGACATGTGCCATCTTGGTTCGGCAAATTTTATTCGGTCGGCATACGCTGGCTAAATCGTCAAGGTGTGACTGCGTGGTTGACACTTTCAATTTTCAGGCGGTTATGATTTTAAATCGGCGGCGGCAGGTTTTTGACACTTTCAATTTTCAGGCGGTTATGATTTAAATCGGCGTGCGGCAGGTTTTAACGGCTACGCCACGAGTGAATGTGGACAACAGGCTAAGCATTCGTTGGATTAAGATATCTATAAGACAACGAAACGTTTTGTGCCCGGTTACTAATCTGTTATGCATACGACAACAGTTTTGAATACGACCAAAACTTAAAAAAAACATCAAAATTTCAGCGTACGCCAACGTTTTACATTACATTTTTATACGTTGCATTTGCTGGCTAAATCGTCAAGGTGTGACAGCGCCTTTAGTTGCCTCTTACGACACGCAGGGATACAGTGTACCTATTTTAAACAGGGCACACATCGGGAAACCTCCATAACTCTCCATCACGATGAACAAACACCCCAACCCCCATAACTCTCCATCATGTTTGAACATACACCCCCAACCTCCATAACGTTTGAACATGCACCCCAACTCCATAACTCTCCATTACATTTGAACATACACCCTACCCCACATAACTCTCCATCACGATAGAACAAACACCCCAACCTGTTTGAACATACACCCCAACTCCCATAACGTTTGAACATACACCCCAACCTCCATAACTCTCCATTACGTTTGACATACACCCTTACCCCACATAACTCTCCATCACGATAGAACAAACTCTCCATCATGTTTGACATACACCCCAACTCCCATAACGTTTGAACAATACACCCCAACCTCCATAACTCTCCATCACGATTTGAACAAACACCCCACCCTTCATAACTCTCCATTACGTTTGAACACAAACACCCCAACGTCCATAACTCTCTATCACGATGAACAAACACCCCACCCCATAACTCTCCATTACATTTGAACAAACACCCCAACCTCCATAACTCTCCGTAATGTTTGAACATACACACCACCCCCATAAATCTCCATCACGATTGAACAAATATCTAAATCGGTCCTAAAACAAACAAGGTCCACATGTTCCCGAACAAACAAGGTCCACACGTTCCCGAACAACAAGGTCCACACTTCCCGACAAACAAGGTCCCAGTTCCCAACAACACGTCCACACATTCCCAACAAACACGGTCCACACGTTCCCAAACAACACGGTCCACACGTTCCCGAACAGACAAGGTCCACGTTTCGAACAAACAAGGTCCACACGTTCCCGAACAAACAAGGTCCACACGGTTCCCGAACAAACAAGGTCCACATGTTCCCGAAACAAAACAAGGTCCACCAGGTTCCCAACAAAACAAGGTCCACAAGTTCCGAACAAACAAGGTCACACGTTCCCGAACAAACAAGGTCCACGCGGTTCCCGAACAAACAAGGTCCACACGTTCCCGCAAAACAAAGGTCCACACGTTCCCGAACAAACAAGGTCCACACGTTCGCCGAACCAAAAAGTCCTCACGTTCCGGAACAAATGCCAAGATCCGACACTATCCGCCAGTTAACGAAACAACAAGGTTCCACAC
>CM068963.1:105471420-105481943 GCA_035128595.1 Eptatretus atami
TGTTCAAACGTTATGGGAGTTGGGGTGTATGTTCAAACATGATGGAGAGTTTGTTCTATCGTGATGGAGAGTTATGTGGGGTAGGGTGTATGTTCAAACGTAATGGAGAGTTATGGAGAAAGACGAAAACGAGCTGGGACATTTCTATACAAAACAATTATTTACAATTAAGCGAGGAAAAGTATGTGGCACAGTGAATGGGGTTTGATATTATGTTACAGCAGGGGATAACAAGGAATTTGTGGGGTGTGACAAAAGGCAAGCAATTTACAAAAAAGCAGGACACAGAGCAGACTTATCCCGTTATATCTTCTACAATCTTAACTTATACTACGACAGGCACCATCACATACACACACCAACACACACACACACAAACCTACTGAAGATTAGTATAGCCAGAAGGAAGGAGAGCAGATGAGGACTAACGGCCTCGTAATACTTGGCGCGGTCAGTTCGACCACGCAACCCAGTCCGCTTTGGGGGATTACTCCGCTTGAGCAATATCCCACCTTAAGAGTCGGCTCGTTATCTCCTGCTTAATCACTTTGCCGGGCTCATGGAAATGTGTGCTCCGACATCACCACCAAATGTGGATGCAGCAACAGCAGACGCGAGGTGCAATGAAGAAAGGGCAGAGCAGAGAGGCGAAGGACGAGGGTGAGGAAAACAGATGGGAAGTGGCTGAGGCAGGCAGGTGGACGAAAGAAATGGCAGGCAGGCGGAGAAGAGCAGAAAGAGAGAGAGAAGATGGTGGACGGCTTCGTGATCCGCCTTTTAATAGCCCCGGGCGAAGGGTGGGTGATGACCCGAATCGACACCATCACCCGAATCGTCTACCCTGTTGGCTCCCGGCCCGCCTTGCCAGGCTTCTGGGGCCTTAAGCAAGTTTATTTGCACATCCGGGCAAACGGCCCAGAGCCTCGCCCTGCCCCCGTGACCCCCCCCCCCCCACGACCCCCATCCCTCGCTGCCCATTCCTGCCATGTTCTGATGACTGGACGAGGGTCGCATCGGTCCCACGCGCCTATTCGGGGCATCCTCGCGGAGACGCAGTCAGTGCTGCCGACGCGCCTGGCCTGTTCCCACACCTTGTGGCCCGAGCGGCCTGGCCGTGCAGCACGCCTCTGCTTGGTGGCAAACCATATCGATGCGGAGGTTGCGAGGAGGCACATTGATGATTTTCCCGTGTGCAGAGAGGATGTTGGTGGTCGAGTTGGTGAGCTTTTGGTGTGCGAAGGTTGAGCAAGGTGAGATGCCATTGTAAATTGGTACACAGATTTGAATGAATGGGTGCACTATGCATGCGCCGGCAGCGAGTTTGTTCACATGTTGATCCTTTTATAGGTGGCTGCCTGGTGCTGTGCCTGCTTCATCTGCACCATGGTTAAAAGGAAAAGGGTTGGATGGAAATCATGATTGAAAAGAAGATAGAGATATAATTATTAGACCTAGCTATTAGACCCACGTAATGCACTTCGTCCCGATAACCCATTAGACATGAGGGCAAGGTCTGACTGCACAAAGACTAACAAAATAACTGCCTGGATCACGATGTTAGGTTGCCATTGCCTTTAAAGCATGCAGTTTTGCAGAACCGCAACAATATATATTACACATCTCTCATTTAATCCTGGTGGACGTTGCTCATATGTAAAGGTAGACCGAGTAACGTTGTCATATGTAAAGATGACACATCTCTCATTTAATCAGCATGATCTGCTATACCATGGTACTGGCAGAAATGTTTTTTTTTTTAGTTACCACAAACACCATCACTGCTTCATGACTTCAAACACAATCGGCTTCTTCACTTCTTCTCTTCCCTTTATTGATGGGGTGAGATCCACTGGTACCAATCTTCTGCCCTGCCTTGACCACGATACTCCTTCACACTTCCCCCTATCCTCAGCCATCTCTTTTCATTCTCCAACTGCCTCCACCCTATTGATATCCCCCCTCAGAAATCTTTCCATCCCTCCACACCTCTGCCTCCGAACTACCATCCCGGGGCACTGCCCCCCCACCCTCCCCACCAGGTACTCAAACCTATTTCCCTGCTTGATGTCCTTCCTTTTTAATCTGATATTCACTCATTTTCTCTTGCTGCCCGATCCACATTACCTCCGTCTTCTCCACACTCATCCTCAGTCCATGTTTCCAGATTGCCTCCTTCCACTCCCCCAGTACCTCCTGCATGTTTAAACCTTCAATATCATGTTGAATCCAAAAACTGCAAGTTACAAGAACCACACTTGTTTTTTGTTTTTTTCTCCTGTTCATTTTGTCTCAATCGAAGAACTAGGTTATCTATACGCTTCATGTGATGCCTCATAAGGCCGCATTTACGAGTTCCCATATTATCCTTGCTGACTTTTATTATCCTCACAAGGTCATACAATAACTGGGTTCCACCACTAGGTCTCACCACAAGGTCTCACCAGCAAGCAAGATTTAGTTAGCTAATACTGAATGTGAAAGTCTGGAGTTGTTTCAAGGGAAGTAGAGGGACTTCAGAAGGATGGAGCGAGGGTTTTTGATTGAAGAATGGTTTGAAGGTGTGGGATACGTTGAAGATCGAGATCACGAAAAGAGATTATAGAGTGGTATATAAGTGTGGGTTGATATGGAGAGGTGCAAGGTAACGATGAATGGAGGTTGAGGTGCAAACAGCACACGTTAGGGGAGGCACGATAGTATATTATGGGGGTGTTCAGGAGATAAAAGAGGAGGTGGAGGAAAAAAGGGGGAAACTGGCAGAGAATTTGAAAGAAGCAACGATGCTGGAAGTTATGAGGTGACTGATGAGGAAGGGCCAAGTCGGTATAATAGAGAGTAACATTTGAGACATCAGGCATGTATCGAAAGAATGTGAGTCAGAAAGGTTTGGAGTTGTTGAAGAGACTGGAGGATAGCGCAGGAGAGAATGGGGTATTTAAGAGAAAGAGGAAAAAGGTGGGGTTATAGATACCGGATGATGTGCACTTGACACAGGCCAGAGAAAACAGCTAATTCAGCCTTCCAGGTTGATCCCACACAGGCCTTTGTCTTTATCACCAGAATTTCAATGCACATGCCAAGAATAGCAGATAGTGCCGTGTTTGCCTGAAAGCCAAGGCGAGGCACAGATTCTTCTCTTCCTCAGCAGAAGTGAGGATAAACATTGTACTTTTTGCTACAATCGATGAATCTTGTCCTTGGGAGAGGTGACTGCTTGTTTTATATTGGGACAATATATACATATGTGATTATCAAATTTCTAAATCATCATGTGTGTAAATGCTAAAGTTTGCCATTTCTTCTTCGTCTTCTTCTTCAACAGCCACAATTATTCCCACGTTCTTGTGGAGTTGGCCAGGGGAAATTTTTGGCCCACGTCTTTCATGAACCGGCTGGCCAGGCTTGATGCTCGACGAAGTAGTTAGGGCAGGAATTTAGAATTTTGCCAGGGTGCCGGAGAGAGCTCGCCTTTTTCTTCGCAAAGGACACCATACATCCATTGGGACCACACTCTGTACAGCGTCAGTGCTGCGCGATGCAGTCTCTTGGGGATTGGGTACAATCCTGGAGGGTCGCCACTCCAACGCAGGATACTCGAATGGCTCAATCATCCCAACAAGCTGGTACTCATTTTTGCTGACCTCGGAAGGATGACAGGCTGAGTCAACAGCCCCACCTAGTATTAATTCAACGGCCAAGCGGGATTTGAACTCAAGACCTTGGGATCCCAAGCCCACCACCCTAACCATTAAGCCAACACCAGGCATAAAGGACACCATGGGATCTTTAACGTCCACCAAATGAATTTACGTCCATCCGAGGGACGGAGAACACATTGATGGATCACCCTGCTGTGAAACAAAGTTTATAGCTGGGTCGGGATTTGGACTCAGAGCGAGACAGTTTAGAGCAGAGCATGTGTACCTCTCGGCTTTCCAGCCAACCCAAATGTTATGCTCACTGAAGTCCCAAATTAGCATCCATATATTGTACCACTCTTGTTCCTCGGTGTGACAAAGGCAGTTTTGCAGCAACAAATGCACAACCAATGAACCTGTAATCAAGGGATTACAATACAAAGATTACAAGCTCATTCATTTGAGTCGACACAAAATGACCAGTTTATCATCCTAAAATATGCAATTCGGTGTCTGTCTGTCTGTCCATCTGTCTGTCTGTCCATCTGTCGTCTGTCTGACGTTTTTTTTGTCTGCGATACATTCGGTCGTTACTTATCTAATCTCAACCAAACTCGGCAGAGGGATTAAGAGTCACACAATGGAGGTTGTAGGGACTTAATTTCGCCCCTCCCAAAGCGGGTGTTCCGCCTTCGGTGAAGTCCGTATCAAGGTGCATATCTGTGTTAAATAGCTCATAATGGCATTTCTCCAAGGTCGCTTCTCATCACAAATTAAAAAACGCACCAATGATAATAGCATACTATTAATGGTATTACAAAACAATATTATTACAAATTATAATATCCCCTCTCCAAAAGGGTTTTTCCTGCTTGAACAACAAATGTCGTGTTAATGTGTATAAATAGCTTATCGTGGTGTTCAGTGGGGCTTAAAAATTAGAAAGAAGAAGAGGCCATATTACAGAAATAAAAAAAATTTACAAATCAGAAACATGTACGATTACCTTTAAAAACAGTCGCAATATATACTGGTATTTAACACTAAACTGAAAGAAATCTGGAGGAATCGCGACATCCTTGAGGTCGTCGTCTGCTTATCGTGTCCACCACAGAACGGACCCGAGACGAGATCTACTATAAATTTATACACCTACTGTAGGGAGGATAACAACCTGACCCTTTTCCTGTTGCTCACGTGAAAGCTTCCTTTGCGAAACTGGTAATTCAAACCCAAAACGAATCCCGAGCTTAAATCTTGATAAACGGCCTAACTGTTGGTCCAATAGATTGGTGAACTCCAAAGCAAGTGGGAGGATCGCAGACATATGGCTTTGTGCATCGTCTGTGACGTGTAAACCTTTCACCCGACAGATAGTTATCTGACATTTGCATGGCGCCTGTTGTGCACAGCAGGCCATGTCCGCTATCTGATGTACATGGGCTAACAGTTTTGTCTGAAAGCTTCCTTTGCATCCACATTGGTAAATAATCAACCAGAACCAAGTTTTTAGAAAACGCTTTTCGGTGCCATTTCATCCCTAAGGATACTTGGCTGGGGTGTGTAAGGTGTGAGTTACCAAACAGCTCGCTAGCGCTTGCCAAGCCAGCCATTCCTTATCAACAGTTTTGAATGGAGTGTTTGCTTGAGTGCTTGAGCCACTTGGCGAGTGCTCTACAAGAAACTTGATAACTGAGCACACCCCTGATGTCACCACTAAGGCAGAGTGGTGGTTTAAGGCTAGTCTCATCTCAGCTTCAGACCTGCCAACATAGCACAACACCGATTCAGTCGTTAACGACAGAGCGCATACCTCCGCCAGGTGAAGAGTTTATGTTTTATATCCCACTGATAGGCCGGATCTGGATCCGGAGCTGAACGAAAATCGAATCAAGTCGTCCTTGTTGCACACCCAACCCGTCCACCAAATTTCGTCCGAATCCGTGCGCAACTTTTTGAGATATCCTGCTCACAAACAGGGGTGAAAACATAACCTGCGTCCACCTTCGATTGGCAAAGGTAATGACATCGACCACCTTTGAAAATGAAGGTGGGTGAGACCTTTGCGTGTGAATGATAAAACTATACCTCTGGGAGCGCATATCATGTGTTACAACCTTCACAAACGGAAGCAGATAGTTTTCCTTAATCGTTGCTGATTGCAAGAATCATTGTTACTGATCCTTGCATCACATTGTTGTTTTGAGCTTCTTTTTTTGTCTCGTTGAAGGGTTGATCGTTCAAGGGCATTTGGAACACGGAGTGATGTGATTAAAAGATTGTGCACAAAAAGTGAAGATATATGGGCAGAGATAGTACTGTAGGCTGATGGGTAATTGGTGAAAGATATCATCCTCAAAGCTTTGTTGTCACACTTGAATCGATTTTGAAATCTCGTGGCTGCCAGGTTTTGAAGGAGTCACACGTACTCGGACTTGAGAAACGATAAAGGAAGCTGTGGACACTGAAGAACACTTACATTGAGGAAATGTGCTTTTCCTACTGAGAGGGGGGGATGGGGGTCCCACAACAAGTTGCAGAACAAGTCCCAAATCAAATCAGCATGAAGGTGGATTATCGTCAAAGAAAGTTGAAATCAAATCCTGTTGTTGTATGTTTTCCTTCCTCTCTTTCTGCTGTTCCTTTTGTTCTGTACGTTATGTTCTTCATCTGCTGTATGCTCTAGTTCCTCCATGAGCCTCGACTTGAAAACAAACAAACAAAAACCTCTCACTAGCAAAGATTTCCCAGTGAATGCAATGAACTGATCAAGAATGAAGGCATTACACCAACTACTTTAAACGCCCAGTCGGCAAGGATCAGATTTGATGCTTCAATCGCCGAATGGTCTTCAAGTCTCAGATCATGACCACTCGGTGGTCGAAACGTCAGACATGGGCATTATGTACTGGGCAGCTCTGCTCATTGATGGCCTCTTTTTTTTAATATGCACCTAAACAATAATACAAGCAGTTTATTTTTAATAATGAATGATTCGCAAACAAATCCAAAGGCTGGCTAAGCATAACAGTCGAGCTTGTCATACCAAAGTTCCTAGGATCGCATTAAATGCTCCATCCACTACAGGGACGAATACATCACATTCCATCTCAAAGCCTGAAGCATACCCTTCGGCAACATAACTACTGTCTGATCTGTAAAGGCATTTCCATTCACCAACTCCAAAGCACCCTTCAAACATGTCCGACCGGATTGTTAGGATGCCACAATTCCCGCGCCATAAAACCTGTCATATTACTGTACAACAGTATTTGTGTTTTCATACACCTTTGCCCATATTTAGCATGCTTCTCAAGCACAAATTCCCATTGTGTTAGGAAGGAATTATGTCGAGCTCATTGCTAGTCTTTTCTTTGTATATCTGTCAATTTTTCTCGTTTTCAAAGCATATAGCATTAACCCATCACCTGGGACCTGGGAGCTGGTAAAACAACAAAACAAATACAGCGACAACCAATACGCCAACCAAACAAGGACCAAGGAGGTCCCAAACAAGGACCAGAAGTCCCAAACAAGGTCCAACATATTGCCTGAAACAATGCAAAAGAGGAGAACCCGACGCTCCCTCCCCACTGTAAACAGGGCACGAAACAAGGTCCGAAAATAAGTCTAAAACAATGACATCCACATCCTAAAATAAGTCCAAACTAAACAGGGTCCACACCTAATACGTCCAAACCAAACAGGGTCCACATCCTAAAATAGGTGCAAAGCAAACAAAGTCCTAAAATAGGTCCTAAACAAAGTCCACATCTTAAAATAGGTCCAAAACAAAGACCACAAGCGACAAAAATAAGCCCAAACAAAACGAGGTCCACAAGCTCCTAAAATAGGTCATAAACAAAAAAAGACTACAAGCTCCTTAAATAGGTCATAAACAAAAGACCACAAGGTCTTAAAAATAGGTCCAAAACAAACAAGGTCCACAAGGTTCAAAATAGGTCCAAAACAAACAAAAACAATGAGGTCCTAAAATAGGTCAAAAACAAACAAGATCCCATCCATCCATTCATTTGGACCATATTCTGTACAGAGCATTGGTGCTGCCAAAGCAGTCTCCAAGGGTTTTGGGCACAATCCTGGATGGGTCGCCACTCAAACGCAGGATACTCAAATGGCTCAATCATCTCAGTAAGCTGGTATTCATTTTGCCGACCTCGGAAGGATGACAGCTAAATCAACCCCACCTGGTAATAATTCAATGGAAAAGCAGGATTTGAAACTCAGGACCTAAGATCCCAAGCCCACCACCAGAACCATTAAGCCAATACCAAGCATAAACAAGGTCCACAAGGTCCTAAATAGGTCCAAAACAAACATCATCCACATCCTAAATATGTCCAAAACAAACAGGGTCCACATCCTAAAATAGGTACTAAATAAACAAGGTCCACAAGTTCTGAAAATAGGTCCAAAATAAACAAGACCAACATCCTAAAAAGGTCCAAAACAAAGTCCACATCCTAAAATAGGTTCTAAACAAACAATGTCCACATCCTGTCCATATCTTAAAATAGGTCCAAAACAAACAATGTCCACATCCTAAAATATGTTCGAAACAACAAAGACCACAAGGTCCTAAAATAGGTCCTAAACAAACAAGACCAACATGCTAAAAACCGGTCCGAAACAAACAAGGTCCACAAGTTCCTAAAATAGGTCCTAAACAAACCAGATACACCTCCTAAAATTGGTCCCAAACAAACAAAGCACACATCCTAAATAGGTCCACACACAAACACAGAAACATTTTAAGGCCATTTTTCCCTGCTAGAGCGGGGGTTAGCTTTGCAGGTCCCATAACTCTTCTATTATGGTTCCTTTTTGAGGAAATGTTTTTATGGCCGGATGACCTTCCTGACACCAACCCATTAAGGTGCTGTCACACCTTGACGATTTTAGCCAGCGTATGCCGACTTATGAAAAATTTGTTTAAAACGCTGGCACACGTCGAATACGTTATGGATAAGTTTTGTATACGTTAGAGCACGCTGAAAAACACTGCCATATGTCGTAGTATGCTGGCTTTATCGTTGTACTTTGCTGTTGTCCTCAAATTTTAGCATGCTTGAAATTTTACGACGTATGCCAGCGTATGACTCACACGTTCCGCTACGCTGGCCATAAGTTGTAGGCACGTTATGCGATCGTTGACACATGTCGACACACGTTACTTGTAAGTTACTCATAAGTCGAAACACGTCGAGGTAATGATTAGCGTAACCGAAATTATTTATAACCTATGAGTAACGTGTTGTAGGCACGTTACACGATCGTTGCACACACGTCGAGGCACGTTGCGATCGTTGACACACGTCGAGGCACGTTACTTGTAAGTTACTCATAAGTCGAAACACGTCGAGGTAATGCTTAGCGTACCCAAAACTTATTTCTAACCTATGAGTAGCGTGCTTTGAACCTATGTGTAACGTACCTCCAACGCATAGTGACGTATGTAGACGTATTTGATTGACGTCTTCCGGACGACCACAGAACTTACTGAACATGTTCTTAATTTACAGCTACCGTATAATGGCGTATTGCAGCGCTTAAAAAAAAAACAAACAAAAAACAATAACTTCCGATATTTCGTCACGTGCCGTTACGTCACGTCCGATTGCCTCTTCAGTTGCTCATGTCTTATTCTCAGTTCCTCCTCTGTGAATATTTTCTGTTTGAGGATATTGTCAGGTCGACGTCGAAACTTAAAAGCAAATGTCCGAATATATTTTTAAAATTCGTGATAGACTAAGAAAAAAAACAAATAAAAAAAACGAAAACAAACAACAACAACAACTTCAGATATATCGTCACGTGCCTTCACGGAGCCAAGGAGAAAAAAGAAAAATGTGCCTTGACGGAGAAAATAAAGTTTCGGGTATGCTAAACATTACCTCGACGTGTTTCGACTGATGAGTAACTTACAAGGAACTTGTGTCGACGTGTGTCAACGATCGCATATCGTGCCTACAACTTATTCCCAGCGTAGCAGAACGTGTTAGCCATACGGCGAGACGTCGTAAAATTTTCAGCATGCTTGAAATTTTACGACGTATGAGACGTACCACGAAATATGACAGCAAACTTCATCGTTTTTCAGCGTGCTCTTAACGTATACACAACTTACCCATAACGTATTCGACATGTGCCATCTTGGTTCGGCAAATTTTTCATAGGTCGGCATACGCTGGCTAAATCGTCAAGGTGTGACTGCGTGGTTGACACTTTCAATTTTCAGGCGGTTATGATTAAATCGGCGTGCGGCAGGTTTTTGACACTTTCAATTTTCAGGCGGTTATGATTTAAATCGGCGTGCGGCAGGTTTTAACAGGCTACGCCACGAGTGAATGTGGACAACAGGCTAAGCATTCGTTGGTATAAGATATCTATAAGACAACGAAACGTTTGTGCCCGTTACTATCTGTTATGCATACGACCAACACGTTTTGAATACGACCAAAACTTAAAAAAAACATCAAAATTTCAGCGTACGCCAACTTTTACATTACATTTTTATACGTTGCCATTGCTGGCTAAATCGTCAAGGTGTGACAGCGCCTTTAGTTGCCTCTTACGACACGCAGGGATACAGTGTACCTATTTTAAACAGGGCACACATCGGGAAACCTCCATAACTCTCCATCACGATAGAACAAACACCCCAACCCCCATAACTCTCCATCATGTTTGAACATACACCCCAACCTCCATAACGTTTGAAACATGCACCCCAACTCCATAACTCTCCATTACTTTGAACATACACCCTACCCCACATAAACTCTCCATCACGATAGAACAAACACCCCAACCTGTTTGAACATACACCCCAACTCCATAACGTTTTGAAACATACACCCCAAC
>CM068963.1:105512718-105524247 GCA_035128595.1 Eptatretus atami
AGGATGAAAGATTTCTGAGGGGGGATATCAATAGGGTGGAGGAGTTGGAGAATGAAAAGAGATGGCTGAGGATAGGGGGAGTGTGAAGAGTATCGTGGTCAAGGCAGGGCAGAAGATTGGTACCAGTGGATTCACCACCCATCAATAAAGGGAAGAGAAGAAGTGAAGAAAGCCGATTGTGTCTGAAGTCATGAAGCAGTGATGGTGTTTGTGTGTAACTAAAAAAAAAACATTTCTGCCAGTACCATGGTATAGCAGATCATGCTGATTAAATGAGAGATGTGTCATCTTTACATATGACAACGTTACTCGGTCTACCTTTACATATGAGCAACGTCACCAGATTAAATGAGAGATGTGTATATATATTGTTGCGGTTCTGCAAAATGCTGCCTTTAAGAATGGCACCTACATCGTGATCCCAGGCAGTTATTTTGTTAGTCTTTGTGCAGTCAGACCTTGCCCTCATGTCTAATGGTTATTCGGACGAAGTGCATTACGTGGGTCTAATAGCTAGGTCTAATAATTATATCTCTATCTTCTTTTCAATCATGATTTCCATCCAACCTTTCCTTTTAACCATGGTGCAGATCGAAGCAGGCACAGCACCAGGCAGCCACCTATAAAAGGATCAACATGTGAACAAACTCGCTGCCCGGCGCATGCATAGTGCACCCATTCATTCAAATCTGTGTACCAATTTACAATGGCATCTCACCTTGCTCAACCTTCGCACACCAAAAGCTCACCAACTCGACCACCAACATCTCCTGCACACAGGGAAAAATCATCATGTGCCTCCTCGCACCTCCGCATCGATATGGTTTGCCACCAAGCAGAGGCGTGCTGCACGGCCCAGGCCGCTCGGGCCACAAGGTGTCGGGAACAAGGCCAGGCGCGTCGGCAGCACTGACTGCGTCTCGCCGAGGGATGCCCCGAATAGGCGCGTGGGACCGATGCGACCCTCGTCCAGTCATCAGAACATGGCAGGATGGGCAGCGAGGGATGGGGGTCGTGGGGGGGGGGGGGTCACGGGCAGGGCGAGGCTCTGGGCCGTGTTGCACCGGATGTGCAATAACACTGCTTAAGGCCCCAGAAGCCTGGCAAGCGGGGCCGGGAGCCAACAGGGTAGCACGATTCGGGTGATGGTGTCGATTCGTCATCACCCACCCTTCGCCCGGGGCTTATAAAAGGCGGATCACGAAGCCGTCCACCATCTCTCTCTCTCTCTTTCTGCTTTCTCCGCCTGCCTGCCATTTCTTCGTCCACCTGCCTGCCTCAGCCACTTCCCCATCTGTTTTTCCTCACCCTCTCCTTCGCCTCTCTGCTCTGCCCTTTCTTCATTGCACCTCGTCTGCTTGTTGCTGCATCCACATTTTGGTGGTGATGTGCGGAGCACACATTTCATGAGCCCCGGCAAAGTGATTAAGCAGGAGATACGAGCCGACTCTTAGGTGGATGATTGCTCAAGCGGAGTATCCCCAAAGCGGACTGGGTTGCGTGGTCGACTGACCGCGCCAAGTAATTACGAGCCGTAGTCCTCATCTGCTCTCCTTCTTCTGGCTATCTAATCTTCAGTAGGTTTGTGTGTGTGTGTGTGTGTTATGTTGTGATGGTGGCATGTCAGAGTATAAGTTAAGATTGTAGAAGATATAACGGGATAAAGTCTGCTCTGTGTCTGTTTTGTAAATTGCTTGCCTTTTGTCACACCCCACAAATTCCTTGTTACCCTGCTGTACATAATATCAAACCCCATTCACTGTGCCACATACTTTTCCTCGCTTAATTGTAAATAATTGTTTTGTATAGAAATGTTCCAGCTTGTTTCGTCTTTTCCTTCATTAGTCCAGCATGGTCCGTATCCTAGCCGAGCCGGGACAGTATCCCCCAACTATCTGTTTTTCAAGCCGGTACGTCCTTGGGCAGTTACGCTCAGCTGCATCTGATCCGGAAGGTGGTCCGGTTTGAACAAGGCGTACCGAGGGCGTGTCCCCCGGTAATTAGATCAGTGACCATTAGGTAAACGGTTTCCATTAGATGGAGGACCCTAGTCACGTGGTTGAATTAATTGTTTTCACAGTCGATAGCAACCCGCCACGTCATGAGTTATCCATGTGCGACGGCCTGTGTGATATCGGAGAGTCTGGGGGGATCCTGAGGAAGCTTCCACCCCCCCCCCCGCCGTGGTCTTCTCGCATGTACCCTGGACACTTTTGTGTCTGGAGCGGATTGGAACCTGGGGTGTGCTTAACGCACCCCCCAAAATTAAGAGCAGGTTAGAATATAAATTTTATATAATTATTTGTACGGACCATGGCGGACCAAGACGAGCTGGTTCAGGTGGGTTTTGAAACAACAATGTTGAGGAATCCATGGCTCAGGACGACGGCTTTGAGGGAGATCGTTCCCTGCAGCCATACCCAGAGGAAACGTTGGCAACCATGACAACAACAATGTTTGGGCACTCCCACCATCAAATTTCCCTCACAGAGGACTTAGCGATCCCCATGGGATCCACACCCGATCATAGCAGATCGGCTTCGCCAAAGCCATTTGAGATGAATCAAATGTTGAAATGATGAAAATAGATGATGCAAAAAATGGAAGGAAAGGTGGATGAAATGAACAGGAATATGTAAGGAAAAATGGATGACATGGGAGGTGATATGCAAACACTGAAGCGGGGCTGGCAGAAGTAAAGACGAATTGCAAAGCATGGACCGGAATTTCGCAAAAAGATCAGGACAGTACATGAGATGAACGGGTTGAAGGACAATGTGGAAGGTATTGGACCCTGATGAAGACAGGTAAGGAAGAAGTGACGAATAAAATAATGCGGTCAGTGAGTGAAGTTATAAGCTCGGACAGGTAGAGACTAAAAACAGGCAATGGACAAGCGATTAAAGCAACACGAGGAGGACACCAGAGAGTGTTTTAACATAGCAAAGGAGGAATTAACAGAGACACAAAGACACATGGAACGGGTGAAGGATTAATTACATAAAGTAAAAGAGGAGCAAACACAATAGAAAGGGAAGGTGAAGGACATTAAGATTGAGCTTGTTGAATGTCTGAGACCCGATGTAAGGGTCAGGATAACCTCCTTCAGGAACAAGAGGAGAGAATACGCTGCCCCAAAGCAGACGCGACCAGGTGAGTCAGTAAAGTACGTGTGAGGTGGAGCGGGCGCATGAATGCGAAAGGGTACATGCCGAGTTTTGGGGGGGTAGAAGCCCCGGGATCTCTTGGGCTAACACATGCCCCAGTATGATTGCGTCAGAATGTGTGCAGGGTGTAAGAACATGGCATGGATGAGTGTGTGGGAGAGTGCGGGGAACGCATCGACCCAGACAGGGGTAGCGGTTGGTGTGACGGAACATGAGGGACGAGCCTCCGAGCATGATAAAGTAATTTTGGAAACCGTGCCGGCTCCATGGGACTCTTCATGCGATGTATGACAGCGTGCGCCGTCCGTATTTGACAAACCACCCAAGTGTGGACCATTGCATGAAGTGCTAATAGCTTCGGAAGAGCTGGCATCGAAACGCACTGTGCCGGAGTGAACACAGGGAGTGAACACAGGGATTATGGGAATTGGAAAAAAAAGCTTCCAATGGGAGCCCATGTTGGAGGCCCGACGTGCTGCGGGATGCCCGGCACGAGTGGAAACGGTTGTGACCGCCGAACGGCGTGTGTGTGCGTGTGTGTGTGCGTTGTGTGTGTGTGGTGTGGTCGGAGTAAGAGTGGGCGTGGCTTAAGCTCACGGGGTGGCGAGTGACATCAGCAGGGATCCCACAGCACGAACGCTGGATATGCTGGAAGCATTGGCGTTTCCGTGGGAGAAAGCCAAAAAGTCAGTGCAAACATTTGATTTGATTTGATTAACAGGTGACGGGTGCGCTGCCGATCACCGCCGTGGAGGCGGAGGCTCGCCAAGACTGCTCATGGGAAAACGAAGCCCAGATTGGATGGAGAGAACACCATCGCCCGAGCAAAGGAGCAAAGGAGCTATACCCTTCGGGGAAGGGTATAGTGTTAGATAGACCGGCCCCATGGGAGCACGAGGAGCAGTCCTCCATGTGGCCCGGGAACACGAGTTAGGGAACTTAGGATAGCAATTACCCTGGAATTGTCGGGTTGTCGGCGACGAAACCGTCTCCCCACCAGGTTCTTTGGTGAGGAGGGTGTCTGGATATGGACACCCAGCAGGATTAAAAACAAAACCTGTCAAAGGGCGGAGGCTCCGTGTGAGCCAACAGCCATCCATATCTAGTGCCCAGCTGTGTCTGCGGACATCCTCCTGTAGTTGGGTTACATCTTATTAGGAGGTTGGTGGCAGGATTTGCACTCCGGCCACCGAAAAACCCTTCATTCCGCAAATCACAAAAACGCAAAAAAATCTGAAAACCCACTCCATGGGAGGACCTCCTGTGCAGTCCCTTCGCAGGGCCGCTCACCGGATGACGGGATTGGGGCAAAGCCTTCGGGACCCCAATCTTTAATGATAGGAGGAAACCACGGGTAATATTCCTGGTCAGATTGTGGGAGAGTTTGTTGGAGTGGTGCTGAGGTGTCATCCACCAGACGGCGGTCTCCTTGGGTTAGACGCAGATTCGAGACGCAGCTACACCAATCAGGTGCGACTAAGCGAGAGGAAAGTGATGCAAGAACACCCAGGACAAGGAGGGAATGGAGGAGTGGATTATAAGGGACACACATTATTGGTTCGAGTCAGTCAGTCTGTTCAAGGTCTGTTGGAGGTCGGCCTGAAGTCTGAGCTCTGTCGCCTTTCGTCTATTCCTGCCTTTTGCCTGAGTCTGTCAACCTGGACAGGTTTCGCCCTTTCACTCGCTTCAACTTCCCTTCCACTAGCCTTTTCATCAAAATTCTTCCCATATCTACATCTACACACATGTGCTTTCTCATGGACACAACGCCTCTACTCTTCTTTGTTTATTTTTCTCTCCATCCTCTCCATGGCTCTACTGCACAACACAGACCCGGAACGCTTTTTCAGCACCAACTCAGAGATGCTGTCTGCCCTCATATCATCAGAACGACATTCCCAGAGCTGCGCAAGTCATTGCATTGGGCAAACGAATCTCCCGCAGTTTTCCCCATACAAATGGCGCTGGGGGAGGGAGAGATTACCTCCAAGGTGCTCCAAGGTTGACATGATTACCTCCATCACTGAGGGTGCATGGAGGTTCTGTTTTCAAACTCTGTTTGTTTGTCTGTCTCTCTGGCTGTGAGCAGGATCTCTCAGAAATTTATGGACAGATCCGGACGAAAACTTGGTGAACAGGTTGGGGGTGTGACAAGGACGAATGGATTCGATTTTGGTGAAGATCTGGATCCAGATCCTGCTATCAGTGGGACAAAACGACAATTGTTCAGCCTGGTACCGAGTGCCATTCTAGTTTTCGATGGTTTGCAGATCGAGGGTCAGAGTTTGTGCTGTTTGCAGTTCATGACAAACCCTCAAACCATCACTCAAAGTAAAGAGGCTATAATGCACAGCTATAGAACCCTCTTTTGTGTACCAAGGAGATTAAACAACCTCTAATTTATCAAAAGTTTCAATGGAGTGTTGAAAGGTGAAATGCTCATAATTACGGCAAGGCACAAAGACGTAGAAAAGGCAAATTTTAAAAGGAGAAAATAACGATGGACATCCTGTTTAGCAAACCTTCTTCTGAGAATAGACACACCATGAAGTGTACTTTAACGTATAGTAAGTAACCATGGTCCCTATCTCCTTCTACTTGGTGGTGGCATGATCCATCACGATCTCCTACATACAGCTACATTTGCTTCACACAACTCATAATCCTCAAAGTCATACTTTGAAATTTCTCCAATTAATGCAACAAGAATCTCCAGTGGATAATTCCTTACACACTGAACACAAATGCACACTTCACTGAAACAAACAAAAATCACATCTAATACATCAAATCCCCTTTCATAGGAGATGAGGTGCCAATAAAGCCCCATCATGGGAAGGAATATGCTGGGTAGTTTGGTAGTTCATGTAATTTAGTATATTCATGTCTGAAAGACTCGTGTGGTGTGTTTGTTGTGTGTGTTGTGGTGTGTGTGGTGGTGTGTGTGTGTGTGTGTGTGTACGTGATAATGAAGTCGATTGAAGGACGATAAAAGGACTATTATATGTATGGCAAAAGAGCATATGTGGTGGGTTGTTAATTGGTTCGTGGGGGCCAGCAGTGACCACTATTTTCGTTGTGTCTGACTGTCTGTCTGTCTGTCTGTCTGTCTGTCTGTTTGTGCTCTCTAGAGATGCTCTCGTGACGTTTGATGCTATCTTGATGAAACTTGGAGACAAGCTAGATATCATGGTCCAGTTGAGTCTTTTTGTACGAGGGGCCCTTGTGGGCGAGCCACGCCCACTTGAACTTTTTATTTATTTTTATTTTTTTTCTCGATTTTTTTTCTCGCAATTTAATTTCCTAGAAGCTGTGCATAAATGTCCATAAGTACACATATAAAAAAATCCGATTTGATTTGGTCAATTTTGATGGAAGAGATAGGTTTTTATGGTAGGGCTTCCTCAATAATTCCCACGAACCATCGTCACCTCCCGGCTTGTCTTATACTTTGCTCTATTACCGGATTCGCTTTGATTCCCTGAACCGTCTCCATTGAAGTTGCTCCACAAACATCAAGAACGAGAACGAGAAGATCTGTCCCACAAAGCCGAATTGGGCTGAGAGTGGCAGTTTGAGCGGTGCATATCGTCAGTGCATCACGTGGTCCTCTTGCACATCGTTCTGTCATGGGCACGTCATCGTGCGTTCTTTCATCTATATCTTGGTCGAATCAACAAAATGAGAACAGGAAGACAGTCCCAAATGAGCACACTCACGGGAAAGGTTTTGAATGAATCACATGCATGCCCACAGAGGGCCACTCCTTTAAATGACGTCACAATCATTTGGGAATCATTGAATCACCTCTTGGAAGTGACAATAGAGATAACAAGTCTGGAGACGGCGATGGTTCACGAGGGACGCCATGGGCAAACTGGCGGGAATCGGGAAAACGTAAATGATGAAAGTTGTAGTACTCGAAGAGCACTACTTGCATACCAACTTTCATTCGAAACAGTTTGAAAACCCGAGGAGCTCGATGCCCAATTTATTGATTTTTTGACATTTTCTAAGTTTGTGACCTTGTGACCTTGACCTTGGGACGAAAATGAAAAACCGAGCTCCGTGGGGCTATGCAGGTGCCATTGGCTACCAATACCGAAACCCCTGCAGATTCGACAAACCCCTCGGAGAAGATGTACTTGAAACCGGCTACCCCTAAAAAAACATGTTTTTTGGACGTGGCTCCGCCATTCTCAGGAAAACACAACTAGATCATGATATAAACCTCCACCCAAATTTTATCAAGATCGGATCAAAACCCACGGAGCTATTGCTAGAGACAGACAGACAGACACACACCCATAACGAATATAGTGGTCACTTGCTCGTGAACCAACAGTCAGAGAGGGAGTTAAACACCGGGAATGACTGACCGTGCCAACCGATAATGGAGAGAAGTCATCTGAAAATGGCTCCAGAGCCACCACGAGATGCTGACCGGTGTACGTCCCATGACTGATTTTGTAATTATTAAACCAAGGTGCTTACTCTTCTGAGACGTCGAGCCTGGGCGGAGAATGAGCCCAGATATAAACTGTCCTCCTGATGTTTCGCAAGCAGGCTTAATATAGTACATGATAAACGTGTGTGACGTCTCTCGGATGGACATTTATACCTGATTGTCCATCTGCTGGTATTTAAGTTGGTGGAAGTTAAATATGCCACGGTATCCTTCGCCAAGAACAGCCGAGTTATCGCCGGCATCCTGGCCAAACTGGAGAGGGCGTGGCATCAGTGGCATAGCCACGCCCTCATCCAATGATGACACCCTTCAGGAGGAATAGTAAGAGGAAGATGAGGACGACGACAGGACCATTGTTCGAAATGTTGTTTGCCGTGAAGCTCTGTGTGGATTTTAAACCTGAAAACGTTTTGTAATGGTTTAGGACAGGTTCGCAGCGCCCCCTGTTCACGAAATTGGGATTGGTTTTTATTATAAACATTCGTTTCAGAGGAGCATGATGTCCGAGGGTTCGTGCGGTGTTCTCCTCGTGTGTGACATCTGAAGGTGTTCTATAAACAAACGGAAGAGGACCGTTCAATTCAGCCGGGTAGGATGATAAACAAGACGCATGATGACCACGTGCAAACGATCTCTGTCAGCTCTTACCTCGATCTCTGACGTCGGCTCTTCCCTCGATCTCTGACGTCAGCTAGATATCATGGTCCAGTTGAGTCTTTTTGTACGAGGGGCCCTTGTGGGCGGAGCCACGATCTCTGACGTCGGCTCTTCCCTCGATCTCTGACGTCATCTCTTACCTCGATCTCTGACGTCAGCTCATATCTCGATCTCCTTCCCACTTCGGAGTTCTGGGTTTGCGCGAATAATTCATCAAATATCTTTCTTCTAAACTCTAATACATCAAAGATAAAATGTTCAAATAGACATGATGTGTGTTGTATTTATTTCGAGCGGTGTATGTACATATTACACTGACGGTGTATGATCAACAAGACAATCACTCCACGTTTTGATTTGAATTCTTAATTGAGCGTTTCCTCAAAATATTAATATCGACCAAATCACTGATATTTCCCATTAAGTGAAATTAAATTTGAAATAATTTTTGTACGAGGGAATTTGCTCGTTACCGTAGCAACCGAAAAAGCGTCAATTCTTCGACGCGTTCGAATAAGGGCGCTTCAGAAGAAACAAGCCTGCAATTTTCAGGTAACAACCGAAAATGTTCATATAACTGAAGCAAAGTTTAACACAATTTGGAGAAAATAGAGTAAGCAGCTGAGAAGGTAAACCTATCGCTTATCGGAAGGGGGCGCTCAATTGATAAGTGTTGAGAGTCGGTTCGATACCGGGCGTAGCGGCGTGCGCCTGGAATCCGGCTACTCGGAGGCTTGGGTTGGAGGATCGCTTGAAGACGGGATCCCTGTGCTGGGCCGCGCTATGAGAGGGTGTAGGGCAGCCCGGAATCATGGCGAAACCCAATCCTTATCCCTGTGTCGTAAGAGGCGACCAGGGTTGCGTCAGGAAGGGCATCCGCGTAAAACCTATGCAAATCAGTATGCGGACATAACGGATGATCCGCTGTGGCGACCCCAACGGGAGCAGCCGAAAGACGAACAACAACAACGAGAGTCGGTTCGATCCTTGCCCTCGGCGGGCTCGAGTTGAAGTGAAATCTTCCGCTGAGATACGGTGCAGCAAGTGTGGGCACAGGCACTGGATCTTCAGAGCACGGTATCCGGAAATCGGATATCTTCAGAAAGCAAGAGCACAGTATCCGGAAAAATATCCATTCAGTGAAAATGGATAAAAAAATCTGAAACCCACTCCGTGGGAGTACTCCTGTACAGCTTCCCTTCGCAGGGCAGCTCACCGGATGACGGGATTGGGGCGAAGCCTTCGGGACCCCAATCTTTGATGAGAGGAGGGAAACCACGGGTAGCATTCCCGGTCAGATTGCGGGAGAGTGTGTCGGAGTGGTGCTGAGGTGTCGTCCACCAGACGGCGGTCTCCTTGGGTTAACCTGAGGCGGTCCCTTCGGGTGGGTGCCTGGAATGTCTTATCCCTAAGAAGGATGATCACCTGTCTCTGTATCATCTGAGCTCAAGCGTTTGGACATCGGTATTGCAGCACTCTCTGAGTTTCGGGGACCGGATTGCGGCGAGATCATGGCGGGTGGCTTCACCTACTATAGGTCTGGTCGCTCTGATGGTACCATGCCCAAGGAGTTGCTGTAGCTGTGTCCAATAGCTGACTCCAATGATAATTGAGGTAACACCGGTCAACGGGTGTATTATGAGATGAAGGATTCGTCACCCTTGGGTGTCATTTCCCTAGTCTCTGTTTATGCTCCGACTGAGGCGAGTGATCTCACCGTGAAGGATGCATTCTACGTCACGCTCGAGTCTGTGGTTATCAGTGCCCCAGACGAGATACACTTCTACTCTTGGAGGATTTCAATGCATCGACTGGAACTGATAGGGATGGTTATGAGATGTGTGTTGGTCCCATGGGTCTGGAACTGTGAACCTGAATAGCACTAAGTTCTTGACTTTGCAAGAAGTCATGGACTTAGGGGGCCACGTTCATGGTTTCAGCACCCACAAGCTCATCGCTGGAATTGGTATTCCAACGCTGGCGGTGGTGGCAAAGGAGAATTGACCATGTCCTCATTGGTGGTCGCTGGAGGATGATCCAGAACTGTAGGGTCCTACCGGAGTGCTCAGTTCCTCAATTCTGACCACTGGCTGTTGGAGCAACTCTTAAGTTGCACCTTAAATCCAGGAGAATGGTACCATTCCAGCCTAGGCTGGATGTTGGCAAGCTCAAGGATGAGAGGGTAGCTGAAGAGGCTTGCGAACAAGCTGAGTGGAGATTTTTTGGGGGTCTGGGTACTTTGGGAGACCTGAAGAATTGTGGAGGGCCTTAAGACTACCGTCCTGGATGTTGCCGGTGGATGTCTTGGAACTCACCATAGGGCAAAAGAAGAATTTTGTCTCCCAAGGGACACTGAACACCATTGACGAGTCGCAGGTCAGGCTGAATGGCAGAGTTGAGCTGTTCAGGCTGAGGACTCCTGAGCTGAGGTGTAAAAATGGATGTGCGTGAAGGGTGGACAAACAGGCCTATGTGCGAGGCATCTGTGAGGGGTCAGAGCATCACCTGTGGTCAAGTGATTCTCGTCCTGCTTACAGGGAATTCGCCCATTGCGTTCATCCAAGCTCATCCCTTGGTGTACTGCAGTGAGAGCAGAGGGTGGTAGGCTCTGACAGAGGAGTCCGAAGTGAAGGCCCGCTGGGCCGGTTACTTTGAGCGGTTTGTAACAGGCTGATCCACCAGCTGTCGAATTGGACGTCAGGGTGTTACAATCACTGTTGCTGACCCTCCAATCAACTGTGGTCCACCTTCGTTTGTGGAAACACATGCTGCGGTGAACCGGTTGAAATGGAGGTAAAGCTCCAGGGATCTTGTGGCATCATGCTGAACTTCTCAAGGCTGGTGGAAATGCTGCACTCGTGTTGTTGCATGCAGTCTGGCTCTGCCGTGGAACACAGGCATCAATCCCAACTGACTGGAAGAGGGCCTTGTTGTCCCTCTCTGGAAAGGGAAGGGTGATCGCCAGAACTGCTATCAACTACTGAGGGGGTGACGCTGCTCTCAGTGCCGGCAAGGTCTTTACTCGGATAATTCTTGATGGGGTTCACCCACCCATCTGCTTGAGCACCAGCATCCAGAGCAGTCAGGCTTTACACCAAGGAGGTCAATGATTGACCGTATCCTTGTTCTTTGGGTCCTCACCGAAAGCAGACGAGAGTTTCGGCAGGGCTTGCAGCCTATGTTGATCTCTGCAAAGCGTTTGATTCAGTGAATCGGGATGCCCTCTGGAGGATTCTT
>CM068963.1:105524272-105545420 GCA_035128595.1 Eptatretus atami
GACCTTGTTTGTTTTGGACCGATTTTGGAATATTGTTCAATCGTGATGGGATTTATTGGGGGTGGTGTGTATGTTCAAACATTACGGAGAAGTTTATGGAGTTGGGGTGTTTGTTTAAAATGTAATGGAGAGTATATGGGTTGGGGTTGTCATCGTGGAATAGAGATTATGGACGTTGGGGTGTTTGTTCAAACGTAATGGAGAGTTTATGAAGGGTGGGGTGTTTGTTCAATCGTGATGGAGAGTTATGGAGGTTGGGGTGATGTTCAAAACGTTATGGGAGTTGGGGTGGTATGTTCAAACATGATGGAGAGTTTTGTTCTATTCGTGAATTTGAGAAGTTTTATGTGGGGTAGGGTGTATGTTCAACGTAATGGAGAGTTAATGGAGGTTGGGGTGTATGTTCAAAACGTTATGGAGTTGGGGTGTAGTTCAAACAGGTTGGGGTGTTTGTTGCTATCGTGATGGAGAGTTTTATGTGGTGGGGGGGGGTAGGGTGTATGTTCAAAGAATGGAGAGTTATGGAGGTTGGGGTGCATGTTTCAAACGTTATGGAGGTTGGGGTGTTTTCAAACATGATGAGGAGTTTATGGGGGTTGGGGTGTTTGTTCTATCGTGATGGAGAGTATGGAAGGTTTCCCGATGTGTGCCCTGGTTTAAAATAGGTACAACTGAAATCCCTGCGTGTTCGTAAGAGGCAACTAAAGGCGCTGTTCCACACCTTGAGATTTGCCAGCATGGCAACGTATAAAAATGTAATGTAAAACGTTGCGTACGCTGAAATTTTGATGTTTTTTTTAAAGTTGGTCGTATTCCAAAACGTTTGGGTCGTAGCATAAAACAGATTAGTAACGGGCACAAAACGTTTCGGTTGTCTTATAAATCTTATACCAACGAATGCTTAGCCTGTTTCCACATTCACTCCGTGCGTAGCGCTGTAAAAACCTGCCGCACGCAGATTTTAAAAATCATAACCGCCTGAAAATTGAAAGGTCCCAAAAACCTGCCGCACGCCGATTTTAAATCATACCGCCTGAAAAATTGAAAAGTGTCAAACAACGCCAGTCACACCTTGACGATTTAGCCCAGCCGTATCGCTCGACCTATGAATTTGCCGAACCAAGATGGCAACATGTCGAATACGATTATGGGTAATTGTGTATACGTTAAGAGCACGCTGAAAAACATGGAGGTTTGCTGTCATATTTCGTGGTACGTCTCATACGTCGTAAAATTTCAAGCATGCTGAAAATTTTCGACGTAACTCGCGTATGGCTCACACGTTCTGCTACGCTGGGGAATAAGTTGTAGGCCACGTATGCGAAATCGTTGACACACGTCGACACAAGTTCTTGTAAGTTACTCATCAGTCGAACACGTCGAGGTAATGTTGCAATTACCCGAAACTTATTTTCTCCTCAAGGCACATTATCTTTTTTTCTCCTTGGCTCCGTGAAAGGCACGTGACGATAATCTGAAGTTGTTGTTGTGTTTGTTTCGTTTTTTTTTATTTGTTTTTTTCTTAGTCTATCACGAATTTTTAAAAATATATTCGAACATTTGTTTTAAGTTTCGACGTCCGACCTTGAGAACAATATCCTCAAACAGAAAATATTCACAGAGGAGAACTGAGAATAAAGATCATGAGCAAACTGAAGAGGCAATCGGACGTGGACGTAACGGCACGTGTATGAAATATCGGGAAGTTATTTTTTTTTTGTTTGTTTTTTTTATTTTAAGCGCTGCATACGCATTATACGGAGCTGTAAATTAGAAACATGTTCCAGTAAGTTCTGTGGTCGTCCGGAAGACCGTCAATCAAATAACGTCTACATACGTCACTAATGCGGTTTGGGAGGTACGTTACACAATAAGGTTTCAAAGCACGCTACTCATAGGTTTTGAAATAGTTTTGGGTTACGCCTAAGCATTACCTCGACGTGTTTCGACTTAATGAGTAACTTACAAGTAACGTGCCTCGACGTGTGTCAACGATCGCAACGTGCCTCGACGTGTGTGCAAACGATCGTAGTAACGTGCTAACAACACGTTACTCATAGGTTATAAATAAGTTTCGGTTACGCTAATCATTACCTGACGTGTGTCGACTTAATAGTACTACCAAGTAACGTTGTCGACATGTGTTCAACGATCGCCATAACGTGCCTACAACTTATGGCCAGCGTAGCGGAAACGTGTGATCATACGCTGGCATACCGTCTAAAAATTTGCAAAAGCATGCTTAAAATTTGCAGGACAACAGCAAGTAACGAGAAAGCCAGCATACTACGACATATGGCAGTGTTTTTTTCAGCGTGCTCTTAACGTATAGCAAAAATTATCCATAACGTATTCGACGTGTGCCAGCGTTTTAAACAATTTTCATAAGTCGGCAACTACGCTGGCTAAATCGTCAAGGTGTGACAGCCCTTAAATGGGTTGGTGTCAGGAAGGTCATCCCGGCCAAAAAACAATTTCTCAAAAAGGAACCATATAGAGATTGTTAGGGACCTGCAAAGCTAACCCCCGCTCTAGAAGGGAAAAATGGCCTTAAAATGTTTCCTGTGGTTTGTGTGTGGGACCATTTAGGATGTGTGCTGGTTTTGTTTTGGACCAATTTTAGGAGGTGTTCTGTTTGTTTAGGAACCTAATTTTAAGGAACTTGTGGACTTTGTTTGTTTCGGACCGGTTTTTAGCATGTTGGTATTGTTTTGTCTTAGGACCTATTTTAGACCTGTGGTCTTTTGTTTGTTTCGAACATATTTTAGGATGTGGACCATTGTTTGTTTTTGGACCTATTTTAAGAAATATGGACAGGATGTGACATTGTTTGTTTAGAACCTTATTTTTAGGATGTGGCTTTGTTTTGGACGCTATTTAGGATGTTGGTCTTGTTTTTATTTAGGACCTAATTTCAGAAACTTGTGGACCTTGTTTATTTAGTACCTATTTAGGATGTGACCCTGTTTGTTTGGACATATTTTGGATGTGGATGATGTTTGTTTGGACCCTATTTAGGACCTTTGTGGACCTTGTTATGCTTGGTATGCTTAATGGTTCTTGGTGGTGGGCTGGGATCTTAAGGTCCTGAGTTTCAAATCCTGCTTTTCCATTGAATTATTACAGTGGGGTTTGATTTAGCTGTCATCCTCGAGGTCGGCAAAATGAATACCAGCTACTGAGATGATTGAGCCATTTGGAGTATCTTGCGTTGAGTGGCGACGCATCCAGGATTGTGCCAAAACGCCTTGGAAGACTGCTTTGCAGCACCAATGCTCTGTACAGAATAATGGTCCAAATGAAATGGATGGATGGGATCTTGTTTGTTTTTGGACCTATTTTTAGGACCTTCATGTGTTTTGTTGTTTTGGACCTATTTTAGAACCTTGTGGACCTTGTTTGATTTTGGGGACCTATTTTAAGACCTTTGTCTTTTGTTTATGACCTATTTAAGGAGCTTGTGTCTTTTTTTTGTTTATGACCTATTTTAGGAGCTTGTGGGACCTCGTTTGTTTATGGGGCTATTTTTGTCCGCTTGTGTCCTTTTGTTTTTGGACCATTTAAGATGTGGACTTTTGTTAGGACCTATTTTTAGGACTTTTGTTTGCTTTGCACTAATTTAGGATGTGGACCCCTGTTTGGTTTGGACTATTTTAGGATGGGACCCTGTTTAGTTTGGACTTTTTTAGGATGTGGATGTCCATTTGTTTTAGACTTATTTCGGACCTTGTTTCGTGCTGTTACAGTGGGGGAGGGAGCGTCGGGTTCTCCTCTTTTGCATTGTTTCAGGCAATATGTTGGACTTGTTTGGGACCTTCTTGGTCCTTGTTTGGGACCTTCTTGGTCCTTGTTTGGTTTGGCGTATTGGTTTGCGGCTGTATTTGTTTTGTTTTTTTACAGCTCCCAGGTCCAGGTGATGGGTTAATGCTATTATGTCTTTGAAAACGAGAAAAAATTGACAAGATAACAAAGAAAAAGACTACAATGAGGCTCGACAAATTCTTCCTAACACAATGGATATTGTGCTGAGAAGCATGCTAAATATGGGCAAAGGTGTGAAAACAACAATACTGTTGTACAGTAATATGACAGGTTTTAGGGCGGGATTGTGGCATCCCTAACAATCCGGTCGACATGTTGAAAGGGTGCTTTGAGAGTTTGGTGAATTGGAAATGCTTTACAGATCAGACAGTAAGTTATGTTGCCGAAGGGTATGCTTCAGGCTTTGGAGATGAATGTGATGATTTCGTCCCTTGTAGTGGATGGAGCATTTAATGCGATCCTAGGAACTTTGTATGACAAGCTCGACTGTTATGCTTAGGCCAGCCTTTTGGATTTGTTTGCGATCATCATTCTTAATTAAAATACTGCTTGTAATATTATTGTTTGGTGCATATTAAAAAATGAAAGGCACCATCAATGAGGCGCAGAGCTTGCCCAGTACTAATGCCCATGTCCTGACGTTCGACCACCGAGTGGTCATGATCTGAGACTTGAAGACCATTCGCGATTGAAAGGCATCAAATCTGATCCTTGCCGACTGGGCGTTTAAAGTAGTTTGGTGTAATGCCTCATTCTTGATCAGTTTCATTGCCATTCACTGGAAATCTTTGCTTGGAGAGGTTTTTTTGTTTTGTTTGTTTTCAAAAGTCGAGGCCTCATGAGGAACTAGAGCATACAGCAGATGAAAGACCATAACGTACAGAAACAAAAGGAAGCAGCAGAAAGAGAGGAAGGAAAACATACCACAACGGATTTGAATTCAACTTTCTTTGACGATAATCCACCATTCATGCTGAATTTGAATTGGGACTTGTTCTGACACTTGTTGTGGGACCCATCCACCCCCTCCTCAAGTAGGAAAAAGCACATTTCCTCAATGTAAGTGTTCTTCAGTGTCCACAGTCTTCCTTATCGTTTCTCAAGTCCGAGTACGTGTGACTCCTTCAAACCTGGCAGCCACGAATTTCAAAATCGATTCAAAGTGGTGACAACAATGCTTTGAGGATGATATCTTTCACAAATTTACCCATCAGCCTACAGTACTATCTCGCCCAATATATCTCACTTTTTGTGCACAATCTCTTAATCAACATCACTCCCGGTGTTCCAAATGCCTTGAACGATCAATCCCTTTACGAGAACAAAAAGAAGCTCAAAACAACATGTGATGCAAGGATCAAGTAACATGATTCGTGCAAATCAGCAATGATTTAAGGAAAACTATCTGCTTCCGTATTGTGAAGGTTGGTAACACATGATATGCGCTCAGAGGTTATAGTTGTTATTCATTCACACGCAAAGGTTCTCACCGCACCTTCAATTTTCAAAGTGGTCGAATGTCATTACCTTTGCAATCGGAAGGTGGAACGCAGGTTATGTTTTCACCCCTGTTTTGTGAAGCAGGAATCTCAAAAAGTTGCGCAACGGATTCCGGACGAAATTTGGTGGAGCGGTTGGTGTGCAACAAGGACGACTTGATTCGATTTTCGTTCAGCTCGGATCCAGATCGGCCTAATCAGTGGATATAAAACATAAACTCTCACCTGGCGGAGGTATGCGGCTCTGTCCGTTTAACGACTGAATCGGTGTTGTGGCTATGTTTTGGCAGGTCTGAATGCTGAATGAAGAACTAAGCCTTAATCCACCACTCTGCCCTTAGTGGTGACATCAGGGGTGTGCTCAGTTAGTCAAAGTTTCTTGTAAGACTCGCCAGTGGCTCAAGCACTCAAGCAAACACGCCCATTCAAAACGGATAATGGTAATTGGCTGGCTTGGCAAGCGCTAAGCGAGCTGTTTGGGTAAACTCAACATCTTACCACCCCAGCCAAGTATCCTTAGGGATGAAATGGGCACCGAAAAGCGTTTTCTAAAAACTTGGTTCTGGTTGATTATTTACCAATGTGGATGCAAAGAGGAAGCTTTCAGACAAAACGTATAGCCCTGTACATGATAGCGGACATGGCTGCTGTGCACAACAGGCGCCAATGCAAAATGTCAGATAACTATCTGTCGGGTGAAAGGTTTTTACACGTCACAGACGATTGCACAAAGCCATATGTCCTGCGATCCTCCCACTTGCTTTGGGAGTTCAACCAAATCTATTGGACCAACAGTTAGGCCGTTTATCAAAGATTTTAAGCTCGGGATGTCGTTTTGGTTTGAATTACCAGTTTTCCGCAAGGAAGCTTTCACGTGAGCAAAGGAAAAGGGTCAGGTTTGTTATCCCTACAGTAGGTGTAATAAATTTATAGTAGATCTCGTCTCGTCCGTCTGTGGTGGACTCGATAAGCAGACGACGACCTAGGATGTCGCGATTCCTCCAGATTTCTTTCAGTTTATGTTAATCCAGTATATATTGGCGACTGTTTTTAAAGGTAATCGTAACATGTTTCTGATTTGTAATATATTTTTATTTCTGTAATATAGGCCTCTTCTTCTTTCAAATTTTAAGCCCCACTGAACACACGATAAGCTATTTATACCATTTAACACGACATTTGTTGTTCAAGCAGGAAAAAACCTCTTTTTGGAGAGGGGATATTATAATTTGTAATAATATTGTGTTTTGTAATACCATTAATAGGTATCTATTATCCTTGTGCTGTTTTTTAATTTTGTGGATGAGAAGCGACTTGGAGAAATGCCATTATGAGCTATCTTAAACACAGATATGCACCTTGATTGACGGACTTACCGAAGGCGGGAACACCCGCTTTGGGAGGGGCGAAATTAAGTCCCTACAACCTCCATTGTGTGACTCTTAACCCTCTGCCGATTTGGTTTTGAGATTAGATAAGTAACGACCGAATGTATCGCAGACAAAAAAAACGTCAGGACAGACAGACAAGATGGAAGACAGACAGAGGACAGACAGACAGCACCGAATTGCATATTTAGGATTGATAAACTGGTCATTTTTGTGTCGACTCAAAATGAATGAGCTTGTAATCTTTGTTTGTAAATCCCTTGATTTTACAGGTTCATTGGTTGTGCATTTGTTGCTGCAAAAACTGCCTTTGTCACATTCCGAGGAACAAGAGTGGTACAATAATATGGATGCTAATTTGGGACTTCAGTGAGCATAACAATTTGGGTTGCTGGAAAGCCGAGAGGTACAGCATGCTCTGCTCTAAACTGTCTCGCTGAAGTCCAAATCCGACCCAGCCTATAAACTTTGTTTCACAGCAGGGTGTCCACAAATGTGTTCTCCGCCCTCGGATGACGTAAATTCAGTTGGTGGACGTTAAAGATCCCTGGTGTCCTTTATGCCTGGTGTGGCTTAATGGTTAGGGTGGTGGCTTGGGTCCCAAGGTCTTGAGTTCAAATCCCGCTTGGCCGTTGAATTAATACTAGGTGGGGGCTGTTGACTTCAGCCTGTCATCCTTCCGAGGTTCAGCAAAAATGAGTACCAGCTTGTTGGGATGATTGAGCCATTCGAGTATCCTGCGTTGGAGTGGCGACCCTCCAGGATTGTACCCAAATAGCACAAGGACTTGCCATCGGCAGCACTGACGCTCTGTACATAGTGTGGTCCCAATGATGTATGGTGTCCTTTGCTGGAAAAAGGCGAGCTCTCCTCGGCACTCCCTGGCAAAATTCTAAATTCCTGCCCTAACTACTTCGCGAGCATCAAGCTGGCCCAGCCGGTTCATGAAAGCGTGGGCCAAAAATTTCCCCTGGCCAACTCCACAAGGAACGTGGGAATAATTGTGGCCTGTTGAAGAAAAGAACGAAGAAGAGAAATGAGCAAAAACTTTAGCATTTACACACATTGATGAATTTAGAAATTTGATAATCACATATGTTATATAATTTGTCCCAATATAAACAAGCAGGCACCTCTCCAAGGAACAAGATTCATCGATTTTGTAGCAAAAAGTACAATGGTTTATCCTCATTCTGCTGAGGAAAGAGAAGAATCTGTGGCCTCGCCTGGCTTTTCCCAGCAAACACGGCACTATCTGCATTCTTGGCATGTGCATTGAAAAATTCTGGGTGATAAGACAAAGGCCTGTGTGGGAACAAAACCTTGGAGGCTGAATTAGCTGTTTTCTCTGCCTGTGGGTCAAGTGCACATCATCCCGGTATCTATAACCCCACCTTTTTCCTCTTTCTCTTAAATACCATTCCTCTCCTGCGCTATCCTCCAGTCTCTTCAACAAGCTCCAAACCTTTCTGACTCACATTCTTTCGGATACATGCCTGATGTCTCAAATGTTACTCTCCTATTATACCGACTTGGCCCTTCCCTCATCAGTCACCTCATAACTTCCCAGCATCGTTGCTTCTTTGCAATTCTCTGCAGTTTCCCCCCCTTTTTTCCTCCACCTCCTCTTTTTATTCTCCTGAACACCCCCATAATATACTATCGTGCCTCCCCTACGTGTGCTGTTTGCTCCTCAACTCCATTCATCGTTACCCTTGACACCTCTCCATATCAACCCACACTTATAATACACTCTATAATTTCTTTTCGTGACTCGATCTTCAACGTATCCCACACCTCAAACCATTCCTTCAATCAAAAACCCTCGCGACATCCTTCTGAAGTCCCTCTACTTCCCTTGAAACAGACTCCCAGACTTTCACATTCAGTATTAGACTAACTAAATCTTGCTTGCTGGTGAGACCTGTTGGTGAGAAACCTAGTGGTGGAACCCAGTTTATTGTATGACCTTGTAGGATGAATAAAAGTCAGCCAAGGAAATATGGGAACTCGTAAATGCGGCCTTATGAGGCATCAAATGAAGCGTATAGATACTAGTTCTTCGATTGAGACAAAATGGAAACAGGAAAAAAAACAAAAAACAGTGTGTTCTTGTACTTGCAGTTTTTGGATTCAACATGATAATTGAAGGTTTAAAAACATGCAGGAAGGTACTGGGGGAGTGGACGACAATCTGGAAACATGGACTGAGGATGAGTGGTGGAGAAGACGGAGGTAATGTGGATCGGGCAGCAGAGAAAAATGAGTGAATATTCAGATTAAAAAGGAAGGACATCAAGCAGGGAAATAGGTTGAGTACCTGGTGGGGAAGGGGTGGGGGGGCAGCTGTGCCCCGGGATGGTAGTTCGGAGGCAGAGGTGTGGAGGGATGGAAAGATTTCTGAGGGGGGATATCAATAGGGTGGAGGCGTTGAGAATGAAAAGAGATGCTGAGGATAGGGGGAAGTGTGGAGGAGTATCGTGGTCAAGGCAGGGCAGAAGATTGGTACCAGTGGATCTCAACCCAATCAATAAAGGGAAGAGAAGAAGTGAAAGAAGCCGGATTGTGTTTGAAGTCATGAAGCAGTGATGGTGGTTTGTGGTAACTAAAAAAAAAACATTTTCTGCCAGTACCATGGTATAGCAGAATCAATGCCTGAATTAAATGAAGAGATTGTCATCTTTACATATGACAAACGTTACTCGGTCTACCTTTACATTTGAAGAATCACCACGATTAAATGAGGATAGTGTATTATATGTTGCGGTTGGCAATAGGATGTCTAAGGATGACCTCAGGATCAGCGTTATTTTGTTAGTCTTTGTGCAGTCAGACTGCTCTGTTATGGGTTTCGGACGAAGTGCCATTACGTGGGTCTAATAGCTAGGTCTTTTATTCTCTATCTTCTTTTCATCTGATTTCCATCCAACCCTTTCCTTTTAACCATGGGCAGACGAATGCCAGGCATCAGCACCCAGGCAGCCACCTATAAAGGATCACATGTGAACAAACCCTGCCCGGCGCATGCATAGGCACCCATTCATCATAATCTGTGTACCAATTTACATGGCATCTCACTTGCCAACCTTCAGCACACCAAAACTCACCAACTCGACCACACAACATCTCCTGCACACGGGGAAAAATCATCATGTCCTCCTCGCACCTCCGCAACGATATGGTTTGCCACAAGCAGAGGCGTGCTGCACGGCCAGGCCGCTCGGGCCACAAGGTGGGACAGGCCAGGCGCGTCGCAGCACTGTGACTGCGTCTCGCCGAGGATGCCCCGAATAGGCGCGTGGGACCGATGCGGACCCTCGTCAGTCAATCAGAACATGGCAGGATGGCAGCGAGGGATGGGGGTCGTGGGGGGGGTCACGGTGCAGGGCGAGGCTCTGGGCCGGTTGCACCGGTGTGCATAACACTGCTTAAGGCCCCAGAAGCCTGGCAAGGCGGGGCCGGGAGCCAACAGGGTAGCACGATTCGGGTGATGGTGTCGATTCGGTCCATCACCCACCCTTCGCCCGGGGCTAAAAGGCGGATCAGCAAGGCCCGTCACCACTCCTCTTCTCTCTCTTTCTGCTCTTCTCGCCTGCCTGCCATTTCTTCGTCCACCCTGCCTGCCTCAGCCACTTTCCCCATTCTGTTTTCCTCACCACTCCCTTCGCCTCTCTCTGTCTGCCCTTCTTCATTGCCACCTCGTCTGCTTGTTGCTTGCTCCACATTTGGTGGTGATGTTGCGGAGCACACATTTCCATGAGCCCGGCAAAGTGATTAAGCAGGAGATACGAGCCGACTCTTAAGGTGGGATGCTCAAGCGGAGTATCCCCAAAGCGGACTGGGTTGCGTGGTCGACTGACGCGCGCCAAGTAATACGAGGCCGTAGTCCTCATCTGCTCTCTTCCTTCTGGCTTATCTAATTTAGTAGTTTGTGTGTGTGTGTGTGTGTGTGCTAATGTGTGGTGCTGTCGTAAGTATAAGGTTTAAGATTGTAGAGATATAACGGGATAAAGTCTGCTCTGTGGTCTGCTTTTGTAAATTGCTTGCCTTTTGTCACACCCGCACAATTCCTTGTTATCCTGCTGTAACATAATATCAAACCCCATTCACTGTGCCACAACTTTTCCTCGCTTAAATTTAATAATTGTTTTGTATAGAAATGTTCCCAGCTTTCTTTCGTCTTTTTCCTTCATTAGTCCAGATGGTCCGTATCCTAGCCGAGCCGGACAGCTATCCCCACAACTATCTGTTTTTCCAAGCCGGTACGTCTTGGGCAGTTACGCTCAGCTGCAATCTGATCGGGAAGGTGGTCCGGTTTGAACACAGGCGTACGAGGGCGTGTCCCCTGGTAATTGATCACTGTGACATTAGGTAACCGGTTTCCATTTCAGATGGATGGACCCTAGTCACGTGGTTGAAAATTATTGGTTTTCACAGTCGATTAGCAACCCGCCACGTCATGAGTTATCCAATGTGCGACGGCCTGTGATATCGAGAGAGTCTGGGGGGATCCTGAGGAAGCTCCCACCCCCCTCCCCCCGCCGTGTCTTCTCGCATGTACCTGGACACTTTTGTGGTCTGGACGGGATTGGAACCTGGGGTGTGCTTAACGCACCCGCCAAAATTAGAGCAGGTTAGAATATAAATGTTTATATAATTATTTTGTAGGCCATGGCGGAACCAAGACGAGCCTGGTTCAGGTGGGTTTTGAAAAACAATTTGGAGGAAATCATGGCTCAGGACGACGGCTTTGAGGGAGATCCGTTCATGCAGCCATACCCAGAAGGAAACGTTGCAACCATGACAACAACAATGTTTGGGCACTCCCATCCAATCAAATTTCCCTCACAGAGGAACTTAGCGATCCCCATGGATCCACACCCGATCATAGCAGATCGGCTCGCCAAAGCCATTTGAAGATAAACTCAAATGTTGAAATGATGAAATAGATTGATGCAAAAAATGGAAGGAAAGGTGGATGAAATGAACAGGAATGATGTAAGGAAAAATGGATGACATGGGAGGTTGATATGCAAACACTGAAGGCGGGGCTGGCAGAAGTAAGAGAAATTGCAAAGAATGGACCGGTATTTCCAAATAAGATCAGACAGTACATGAGATTGAAACGGGTTGAAGGACAATGTGGAAGGTATTTGGACCGCCTGTGAAGACAGTAAGGAAGAAGTGACGAATAAAATAATGGCGGTCAGTGAGTGAAGTTACTAAAGCTCGGACAGGTAGAGACCTAAAACAGGCAATGGACAGCGATTAAAGCAACACGAGGAGGACACCAGAGAGTGATTGTTAACATAGCAAAGGAGGAATAACAGAGACACAAAGACACATGGAACGGGTGAAGGATTAATTACATAAAGTAAAAGAGGAGCAAACACAAATAGAAAGGGAAGGTGAAGGAACATTAAGATTGAGCTTGTTGAAATGGTCTGAAGACCCGATGTAAGGGTCAGGATAACCTCCTTCGGAACAGAGGAAGTTTTAAGAGAATACCTCCCCAAAGCAGACCGCGACCAGGTGAGTCAGTAAAGTAGTGTGGAGGTGGAGCGGGCGCATGAATGCGAAAGGGTAACATGCCGAATGTTTGGGGGGGGGGGAAGCCGCGCGTTGGATCTCTTGGGCTAACACATGCCCAGTAATGATTGCGTCAGATGGTGGCAGGGTGTAAAAGTACATGGCATGGATGAAGTGTGTGGGAGAGTGCGGGGAACGCATCGACCCGACAGGGGTAGCGGTTGGGTGTGACGGAACCATGAGGGACGAGCCCTCCGGCATGAAAGTAATTTTGGAAACCGTGCCGCTCCATGGGACTCTCATGCGATGTTGAACAGAGTGCGCCGTCCGTATTTGACAACCACCCAAGTGGTGGACCATTGCATGAAGGCTAATAGCTTTCGGAAGAGCTGGCAATCGAAACGCACTGTGCCGGAGAGAACACAGGGAGTGGAACACAGGGATTAATGGGAATTTGGAAAAAAAAGCTTCCAATGAGCCCATGTTGGAGGCCGCGCGACTGCTGCGGGCTGCCCGGCACGAGTGGAACGGTTGTGTGACCGCCGAACGGCGTGTGTGTGCGTGTTGTGTGCGTGTGTGTGTGTGTGGTGTGGTCGGAGTAAGAGTGGGCGTGGCTTAAGCTCACGGGGTGGCGAGTGACATCAAGCAGGGAATCCCACAGCACGAACGCTGGATATGCTGAAGCATTGGCGTTTCCGTGGGAGAAAGCCTAAAAAGTGCAGTGCAAACATTTGATTTGATTTGATTAACAGGTTGCGAAGGTGCGCTGCCGATCACCGCCGTGGAGGCGGAAGGCTCGCCAAGACTGCTCATGGGAAAAACGAAGCCAGATTGGATGGAGAGAACACCAATCGCCCGAAGCAAAGGAGCAAGGAGAAAGGAGCTATACCCTTCGGGAAGGGTATAGTGTTTAGATAGACCGGCCCCCATGGGAGCACGAGGAGACGTCTCTCATGTGGGCCCGGGAACACGAGTTAGGGGACTTAGGATAGCAATTACCCTGGAATTGTCGGGTTTGTCGGCGACGAAACCGTTCCCCCCCAGGTTCTTTGGTGAGGAGGGTGTCTGGATATGGACATCCTCAGCAGGATTAAAAACAAAACCTGTCAAAGGGCGAGGGACTCCGTGTGAGCCAAACAGCCATCCATATCTAGTGCCAGCTGTGTCTGCGGAAACTCCTCCTGTAGTTGGGTTCATCTATTAGGAAGGTTGGTGGCAGGAATTTGCAACTCCGGCCACCGAAAAACCCTTCATTCCGGCAAATCACAAAAACGCAAAAAAATCTGAAAACCCAACTCATGGGAGGACTCTCCTGTGGCAGCTCCCTTTCGCGGCGCTCACCGGATACGGGATTTGGGGGCAAAAGCCTTCGGACCCCAATCTTAATGATAGGAGGGAATACCACGGGGTAATTTCTGGTCAGATTGTGGGAGAGTTTGTTGGAGTGGTGGCTGAGGTTCATCCACCAGACGGGGGTCTCCTTGGGTTTAGACGCAGATTCGAGACGCAGCTACACCAATCAGGTGGCGACTAAGCGAGAGGAAAGTGACAAGACACCCAGGACAAGGAGGGAATGGAGGAGTGGATTATAAGGGGGCACGACATTATTGGTTCGAGGTCAGTCACGTCTGTTCAAGTGTCTGTTGGAAGGTCGGCCTGAAGTCTGAGCTCTGTCGCCTTTCGTCCTAATTCCTGCCCTTTTGCCTGAGTCTGTCAACCGGAAAGGTTTCGCCCTTTTCACTCCGCTTCAACTTCCCTTCCACTAGCCTTTTCATAAAATTCTTCCCATAATCTACATTCTACACACACTGTGCTTTCTTCATGGACACAAGCCTTACTTCTTCTTGTGTTATTTTTTTCTCCATCCTCTCCTGGCTTACTGCCACAACCAGAACCGGAACGCTTTTCAGCACAACTCAGAGATTGCCTGTCTGCCTCAAATATCATCAGAACGACATTCCCATGAGCTGCGCAGTCATTGCATTTGGGCAAAACGAATCTCCGCAGTTTTTCCCCATAAGCAAATGGCGCTGGGGGAGGGAGAGATTTACCTCCAAGGTGCTCCAAGGTTGACATGATACCTCCATCACTGAGGGTTGCATGGAGGTTCTGTTTTCAAAACTCTGTTTTGTTTGTCTGTCTCTCTGGCTGTGAGCAGGATCTCTCCAGAAATTTATGGACAGATCCGGACGAAAATTGGTGAACAGGTTGGGGGTGTGAACAAGGACGAATGGATTCGATTTGGTGAAGATCTGGACCCAGATTCTGCTATCAGTGGGACAAAACGACAATTGTTAGCCTGGTACGAGTGCCATTCCTAGTTTTTCGTATGGTTTCAGATCGAGGGTCAGAGTTTGTGGCTGTTTGCAGTTCAGACAAACCCTTCAAACGCATCACTCCCCAAAGGAAAGAGGCCTATAATGCACAGCTATAGACCCTCTTTTGTGTACGCAAGGAGATTAAACAACCTCTAAGTTTATCAAAAGTTTCAATGGAGTGTTGAAAGGTGAAATGCTCATAATTACGGCAAGGCACAAAGACGTAGAAGAAAGGCAAATTTTTAAAAGGAGAAAATAACGTGGGGACATCCTGTTTCAGCAAACCTCTTTCTTGAGAATAGACACACCATGAAGTGTATTTAACGTATAACGTAAAAGTAACCTGGTCCCCTATCCTCCTTCTACTTGTGGTGGATGATCCATCACGGATCTCCTACATACACTACATTTGTTCACACACTCAATAATCCTCAAAGTCATACCTTTGAAATTTCCTCCAATAATGCCAACAAAGAATCTCCAAGTGGATAAATTCCTTACACACTGAACAAAATGCACACTTCACTGAAAAAACAAAAATCACATCTAATACATCAAATCGCCATTTCAATAGGAGATGAGTGCCAATAAAAGCCCCATCATGGGAAGGAATATGCTTGGTCAGTTTGGGTAGTTCATGTAATTAGTAATATTCATGTCTGAAAGACCGTGTGTGTGATGTGTGTGTGTGTGTGGTGTGTGTGTGTGTGTGTGTGTGTGTGTGTGTGTAGTGTACGTGATGAATGGAAGTTCGATTGGAAGGACGATAGAAGGACTATATATGTTATGGCAAAAGAAGCATATGTGGTGGTTGTTATTGGTTCGTGGGCGCCAGCATGTGACCACTATTTTCGTTTGTGTCTGACTGTCTGTCTGTCTGTCTGTCTGTCTGTCGTTTTGTGATCTCTTCCAGAGCATAGCTCGTGACTTGATGCTATCTTGATGAAACTGGAGACAAGCTAGATATCATGGTCAGTTGAGTCTTTTTGTACGAGGGGCCCTTGTGGGCCGAGCCACGCCCACTTGAACTTTTTATTTATTTTTATTTTTTTCTCTCGATTTTTTTCTCGCAATTTAATTTCCTAGAAGCTGTGCATAAAATGTCCATAGTACACATATAAAAAAATCCGATTTTGATTTGGTTCAATTTTGATGGAAGAGATAGGATTTTTATGGTAGGGCTCCTCAATATTCCCACGAACCATCGTCACCTCCCGGCTTGTCTTATACTTTGCCTATTACCGATTCGCTTTGATTCCCCTGAACCGTCTCCATTCAGCAGAATTGCTCCATAAAACATCAAGAACGAGAACGAGAAGAATCTGTCCCACAAAGCCGATTGGGCTGAGAGTGGCAGTTTGAGCGTGCATGACGTCAGTGCCAGTCACGTGGTCCTCTTGCACATCGTTTCTGTCATGGGGCACGTCATCGTGCGTTCCTTTCATCTATATTCGTGGGTCGAATCAACAAAAATGAGAACAGGAAAGACAGTCCCAAATGACAACACTCCGGGAAAAGGCTTTGGAATGATCACATGCATCCCACAAAGGCCACTTCCTTTAAATGACGTCAACAATCATTTGGGAAATCATTGAATCACCTCTTGGAAGTGACAATATGAGATAACAGTCTGGATGACGGCGATGGTTACGAGGGGACGCCATGGGCAAAACTGGCGGGAATCGGGAAAACGTAAATGATGAAAGGTTTTTGGTTTTAGTACTCGAAGAGCACTACTTGCATACCAAACTTTCAATTCGAACAGTTTGAAAAACCCGAGGAGCTCGATGCCCAATTTTTGATTTTTTTGACTTTCTAAGTTTGTGACCTTGTGACCTTGACCATTTGGGACGAAAAATGAAAAAACCGAGCTCCGTGGGGCTATGCAGGTGCATTGGCTACCAATACCGAAACCCCTGCCAGATTCGAACAAAACCCCCCTCGAGAAGATGTAACTTGAAAACACGGCTACCCCCTAAATAAACATGTTTTTTGGACGTGGTCCGCCCATTCTCAGGAAAACACAACAGATCATGATATAAACCTCCACCCAAATTTTATCAAGATCCGGGATTCAAAACCCACGGAGCTATGCTCAGGGAAGCAGACAACGACAGACACACACGCCATAGACGAATATAGTGGTCACTTGCTCGTGAACCAACAGTCAGAGAGGGAGTTTAAACACGCCGGGAATGAACGTGACGTGCCAACCGATAATGGAGAGAAGTCATGCTGAAAATGGCTCCAGAGCCACCCGCGATGCTGACGGTGTACGTCCCATGACTGATTTTGTAAATTATTAAACCAAGGTGCTGTAACTCTCCTGAGACGTCGAGCCTGGGTTCGAGAAATCGAGCCCAGATAATAAACTGTCTCCTGATGTTTCGCAAGCAGGCTTAATATAGACCATGATAAACGTGTTGTGACGTCTCTTCGGATGGACATTTATACCTGATTGTCCATCTGCTGGTATTTAAGTTTGGTGGAAGTTTAAAATATGCACGGTATCCATTCGCCAAGAACACCGAGTTATGCGGATCTGGCCAAACTGAGAGGGCGTGGCATCAGTGGCATAGCCACGCCCCTCATGCCAATGAATGACACCCTTCAGGAAGGAAAGTAAGAGGAAGATGAGGACGACGACAGGACCATTGTTCGAAATGTTGTTTTGCCCTGTGAAGCTCTGTGTGGATTTTAAACCTGAAAACGTTTTTGTAATGGGTTAGGACAGGTTCGCAGCGCCCCCCTGTTCACGAAAATTGGGATTGTTTTTTATTATAAATTCGTTTCAAGAGGAGCATGAGTCCGAGGGTTCGTGCGGTGTTCTCCTCGTTGTGTGAACATCTGAAGGTGTTCTATAACAAACGGAAGAACCGTTCAATTCAAGCGGGTTAGGATGATAAACCAAGACGCATGATACCAACGTGCAAACGATTCTGGTCAGCTCTTTACCTGCAGATCTCTGACGTCGGCTCTCCCTCGATCTCTGACGTCAAGCTAGATATCATGGTCCGATTTGAGTCTTTTTGACGAGGGGCCCTTGTTGGGCGGAGCCACGTATTGAGCTTTACTTGGATCTCGTGACTCGGCTCTTCCCTCGATCTCTGACGTCATCTCTACCTCGATCTCTGACGTTCAGCTCATATCTCGATCTCCTTCCCACTTCGGAGTTCTGGGTTTGCGCGAATAAATTCATCAAATAATCTTTCTCTAAACTCCTAATACCTCAAAGATAAAATGTTCAAAATAGAATGAAGTGGTTGTGTATTTATTCGAGCGGTGTAGTACATAATGTAACACTGAGGGTGTAATGATCAACAATGACAATCACTCCACGCTGTTTGAATTTGAATTTCTTACATTGAGCGTTATCCTCAAAATATTAATATCGACCAAATCCTGATATTTCCATTAAGTAAATAAATTTTGAAATAATTTTTGTACGAGGGCAATTTGCCCGTACCGTAGCAACCGAAAAAGCGTCAATTCCTTCGACGCGGTTCGAAATAAGGCGCTTCAGAAGAACAAGCCTGCAATTTTCTCAAGGGTAACAACCGAAAATGTTCATATAACTGAGCAAAGTTTAACTACATTTGGGAGAAATAGAGTAACGCAGCTGAGAAAGGTAAACCTAATCGCTTCATCGGAAGGGGCGCTCAATTGATAAGTGTTGAGAGTCGGTCGATACCGGGCGTAGCGGCCCGTGCGCCTGGAAACCGCTACTCGGAGGCTTGGGTTGGAGGATCGCTTGAAGCCGGGATCCCTTGTGCTGGGCCGCGCTATGAGAGGGTGTAGGCAGCCCGGAATCATGGCGAAACCCAATCTTATCCCTGTGTCGTAAGAGGCGACCAGGGTTGCGTCAGGAGGGCAATCCGGCGTAAAACCTATGCAAATCAGTATGGCGGAATCATAACGATGATCCGCTGTGGCGACCCCCTAACGGGAGCAGCCGAAAGAACGAACAAACAACAACGAGAGTCGGTTTCGATCCTTGCCCTGGCGGGCCTCGAGTTGAAAGTGAAATCTTCCGCTGAGATACGGGCAGCCAAGTGTGGGCACAGGCACTGGATCTTCAGAGCACGGTATCCGGAAATCCGGATATCTCAGAAAGCAAGAGCAAGCAGTAATCCGGAAAATATCCATTCAGTGAAAACTGGAAAAAAAATCTGAAACCCACGTCCGTGGGAGTACTCCTGTACAGACTTCCCTCGAGGGCAGATCCACGGATGACGGGATTGGGGCGAAGCTCGGGAACCCCAATCTTTGATGAGAGGAGGGAAACCACGGGGTAGCATTCCGGGTCAGATTGCGGGAGAGTGTGTCGGAGTGGTGCTGAGGTGTCGTCCACCAGACGGCGGTCCCTTGGGTTACCTGAGGCCGGTCCCTTCGGGTGGGTGCCTGGAATGTCTTTCCTAAGAGAGGTGATCACCTTGTCTCTGTTACACTGAGCTCAAGCGTATTGTGACATCGGTATGCAGACTCTCTGCAGTTTCGGGGACGGATTGCGGCGGCAGATCATGGCGGGTGGCTTTACCTACTATAGGTCTGTCGCTCTGATGGTTACCATGCCAAGGAAGTTGCGTAGCTGTGTCAATAAGCTGACTCCAATGATAATGAGGTAACACCGGGTCAAACGGTGTATTATGAGATGATAGATTCGGTCACTCCTTGGGTGTCATTTACCTAAGTCTCTGTTTATGGCCGCGACTGAAGGCGAGTGATTCTCAACCGTGAAGGATGCAGTTCTACCGTCACGCTCGAGTCCTGGGTTGAATCAGTGCCCCAGACGAGATACACTTCTACTCTTGGAGGATTTCCATGCATCGACTGAACTGATAGGGATGGGTTATGAAGATTGTGGTTGGTCCCATGGGTCTGGAACTGTGAACCTGAATAGCACTAAGTTTCTGACTTTGCAGAAGTATGGACTTAGGGTGCTCAGTTCATGGTTTCAGCCACCCCACAAGGCTTCATCGCTGGAATTGGTAATTCCAAACGCTGGCGTGTGTGGCAAAGGGAGATTGACATGTCCTATTGGTGTCGCTGGAGGATGATCAGAACGTAGGGTCCTACCGGAGTGCTCAGTTCCTCAATTCTGACCACTGGCTTGTTGGAGCAACTCTAAGTTGCACCTTAAATCCAGGAGAATGGTACAATTCCACCTAGGTGGTGTTTGCAAGCTCAAGGTGAGAGGGTAGCTGAAGAGCTTGCGAACAAGCTGAAAAAAGTGGAGATGATTTTGGGGGTTGGGTACTTTGGGAGATCCTGAAAGAATTGTTGTGGAGGGCCTTAAGACTACCGTCTGGATGTTTGCCAGGTGGATGTCTGGAACTCACCATAGGCAAAGAAAGATTTTGTCTCCAGGGACACCTGAACACCAATTGACGAGTCGCAGGTCAGGCTGAATGGCCAGAGGTTGAGCTGTTCAGGCTGAGGACTCCTGAGCTGAAGGTGTAAAAATGGAATGTGCGTGAAGGGTGGACAAACACCTATGTGCGAGGCATCTGTGAGGGGTCAGAGCATCACCTGTGGTCAACGTGGATTCTCGTCCTGCTTAACAGGGGAATTCGCCCCATTGCGTTCATCCAAGAATCATCCCTTGGTGTACTGCACGTGAGAGCAGAGGGTGGTAAGGCTCTTGACAGAGGAGGTCCGAAGTGAAGGCCGCTGGGCCGGTTAACTTTGAGCCGGTTTGTAACAGGCTGAATCCACCAAGCTGTCGAATTGGACGTCAGGGGTGTTACAATCACTGGTTGCTGACCCTCCAATCAACTTGGTCCACCTTCGTTTGTCGGAAACACAATGCTGCGGTGAACCGTTTGAAATGGGAGGTAAAGCTCCAGGGATCTGTGGCATCCATGCTGAACGTTCTCAAGGCTGGTGGGAAATGCTGACTCGTGTTGTTGCAATGCCAGTCGTGCTCTGGCCTGGAAACAGCATCATCCCACTGCACTGGAAGAGGGGCCTTGTTGTCCCTCTCCTGGAAAGGGAAAGGGTGATCGCCAGATCGCATTCAACTACTGGAGGGGTGACGCTGCTCTCAGTGCGGGCAAGGTCTTTACTCGGATAATTCTTTTGATGGGGTTCGACCACCATCTGGCTGAGGCACAGCATCCTAGAGCAGTCAGGCTTTAACCAAGGAGGTCAATGATTGACCGTATCCTTGGTTCTTTGGGTCTCACCGAAGGAGCACGAGAGTTTTCGGCAGGGCTTGCAGCCTATGTTGATCTCTGCAAAGCGTTTGAATTCAGTGAATTCGGGATGCCTCTGGAGGATTCTTGGTCTTCGTGGGGTGCCACCAAAACTGGATCGATCTGAATGTTGAACTCTACTCTGGTACTGAGAGTGCTGTGAGATGTGGTGGTAACCTCTCTGACTTATTTCCAGTAGGTTTGCTGGGTTCGTCAGGGGTGGTGTGACTGGCCCCACACTTTTCAGCACTTGTATGGACTGGATTCTGGGGAGGATGTCAGGGAGATCAAGCTGTGGTGCATCATTTGGGAATGTCAAGATCTCTGACCTTCATTTTGCAGATGATGCAGTCGTCTTTGTGGAGACTTTAGATATCCTTTTGGGGGCCCTCGAGGTG
>CM068963.1:105582784-105594283 GCA_035128595.1 Eptatretus atami
TTACAAAGCTTTGTCCGTAGCCTGATGCAGTACTGCTTCCCCTCCTGGGTCTGTGCTCCTGCCAGTACATGAGTGATGGCTGCTTGAAGAACCCTGCGCTGCAGCCTTGAGTGAAATGCTTAGACTTGACGCGACTGAGGTGTTCTCTGATAATAGCCAGAAGATGTCCACCTTGACAAGCATTGGTTCAGAAAAGAAACTGATATTGGAGGAAGAGACACATAAAAGATTATTTTCAAGAAGGAAATTTGTCAAAATCAGATCCGAGAAGAGATGGAAGTACCATTGTTGAGATCTCGGTGTGGGGAATTGACCGAATGAGTCAGTCCCAATGAGTCGCAGAAGTCTTTGCCTGAAGTGTCATTGCAGGTGGAGAGATACCACCACACCTAGCCAACTTGGCGACATGGATACAATTAAGTCCCACATTGGAGATGAGAGTTCGATGCGAGAGGATAGAGTTGGTCCATGTTTTCGATGATGGTGAGGTGGTAATGGAAGTCATCACTGTTGGTGGACAGTCACAGTACACAATTTATAAACATGATGGAGTGGAGGGAAACCATAGCCAGAGGTATTCCTGGCGGTGGGGGGAGTGAGGCAGTGCATGGAGAGTGAAGAGAATCAGAGTCTTTGATGAAAAGAGCCAACTCCTTCCACCAGGATCGAGGCTCATGTCATATTCTAGGTTGAGGATAAGTAACCAGGAGAACTAATGAGTACAGAGATCTCTGAGGGAGGAAAGTTTCTGTTAGGCAAATTATGTCCGGTTTTCATGTGGCAACCTTGGAAGAATCTGTCAGAGTTTGATGCGAAGCCCCGATATTGAGTCCAGACTGTTAGAGGACAGCTTGTGATGATGGGAGGGAGACTTGGTGCGGGAGGAAAGGAAAGGTAGCGGGGGGGAGGGGTGGGGAGGTAAGGAGAGTTTTGAAAAGTGGGGGATGCAAGTAGCTGGGTAGAGGGCGGAATGAGGAGAGAAAAGCCTCTGTGGTGCTGGCTTGGGTACGAGTGGGAGTATAAGAGGAGGGGGAGAAGTAGTGAGTTTGAGTGGATTGATGAGAGATGGCAGGAGAGAGAGGCAGGTGAAGGAGGCAGCTTGTGGATGTGAGTGGGGGCAACTTGGAGAAGGGTTGTGTGAGGGGGAGTTGAATGTGGGAGAAGGTGAGTCTGAGGTTGAGGAAGGAAGAAAGGTGAGGGGGAGGTTTTGAGAAAGTAGAGGGAAGCGTATGGAGGGAGAAGTGGTGATGATTGCTTTGAGAGCTAATGGGTTGAGGGTGATGGCACGAAGTTGGAAATATAAAAGGAATGAGTTGATGGAAAGCGAACCAATCATAGCAACTGGTGTTTTAATTTTAAATTTTTCGCAGTAAGATCGAAATAAAGACATTCTGATGGTCCATATGGAAAAGGCGAATTAAAAGAAGGATGGAGAAAGAGAAGTTTGAGACAGTTGGATTTTTGACTCGCAAGTTATGAAGGAAAGGTGAATTGAGAGCAGTCTGTTTGAAATGAAAAAGATCGTGAATTATGATACATTAATGGAACCACACTGTGAAGAGGAAGGTGAAGCATTATTAAGAGACTCTTTTTTTATATTTTTTATATATTATTTTTTATTGATAGGTTGTTTCTAAGAGTTTAGTCAGAAGGTAATAGCAGTTGGAAAAAAAATTGTGAGTGTGAAATCTGGTGATTCCGATTAAATCAAGCAGGTGAAACAGATCACGTGCGTTACCGGAAACCACGTGGTCTTGGAATAGGTAGTGTATAAAAGTGAATTTATTATTAGTTTTAAAATAAGGATTGCGTTAAAGCATTTCGAGAAAAGGAAGGTTGAATAGAATCGGTGGAGGTGTAGGGAATTTGGAACGAAACGCCAGAGTGAAGCTGCTTGGAGTCAAGAAGCTATCCAAAGAGGGTGGGGCAGGTATGAGAGAAAAGCGTTGGTTTCGGAGGTGTAATAGAAGAAAGATAAAGAGGAAGATTATTATATTTTTGAATGATTTTTTGAGAACATAGAAGATTAATGGAAAGGTTGGTAGCGCAAGAAATTGTTGAATTAATGGGAAGAGGTGGGTCAGCTCAAGAAGTAGGAATGGATGTTGCCGCAGCAGGAGGAAAGAAGAAGAAGAAGAAGAAGAAAAGGATCGGACTCAGTGTGGACTGTGGCAAGGAGAAAGATTGGTTTTGTTTTATTTTTCTTCTTTTAGATTTAAGACAAGGAAAAACAGGTAGTATGGTGGGTGTGGAAGATGGGAAGAAAAAAAGGAAAGAATAGAATAGGTAATAGGGAGAGAATACAAATTAAAAGATCTACACCGGACGGGAAAGGACTGGTGGCCTAAGAGAAACCGAGTAAGACCAATCGAGTGAAAACTCACAAAATAGCACGATTTTTGAACAAAAACCAACTAGGAACACGCACAGAAACCTGTAGGTGAGAAAATAAACATAACAAGGACCAAAAAAAACGACCTAAAACTAACTTGAAACTCGGCACAGAGCCCGAGAGACCTGTCGATGCTGCAAACCCAGAAAGAACCGGGACTCAAGGCCACACTGTTGTACTGAAGTACCCAGGGCAATTTAGCTATGTTGATAGGCATTGGATTTAAATAATGAAAGTGAGAAAAGTTGAAAAAAAAAACCAACTTTGTCGTTCAATCGTTGCAGCCTGTTACCAAGTAAGCATGGTTGAGCAGGGACCAAAAAACATGGCAGCTCATACCCACGATGTACCAGGAAAGCCTTTAGTTCCCAGAGAAAGCAAGTGACGATATGCACCTGCATGAAAATATAATTAAATAGGCGTTAATTATCTTTCAAATTGTTTTTTTAAATTAACCCAAACATCAATTGTCAGTCTTGTGCACTTCCTGTGGAGTTTTCGTAGTATGCAATGCAAAAGTTCAAAGGCTGCTAGTGTCATAGTTTTGGATTGGAGAACACCAATGGACACACACACACACACACACACATGATTAAGTATGTGTGTTGTAGTGTTGTATGTAGTATGTATGTATTATATGAATACAATATACTTGATATAAGTTGACCTGAATATCAAGTTAATGGTTGTTTTGAAAATAATAGACCTGTAAGGCCTCATGTGATCTTGACCCTTTTGACCTCAATACCAATCGGCTTTACAGCTTGTTACTACCTCTTCCGTTGGGAGTTTCGTTAAATCAGAGTGAAAATGTACTCCACGCGAATACATTAACAAACAAACAAACAAGCCAGTTCCAGCGGGCGATGGTAGGGTCACGCGACGCATGTAAACTATAATTATAGAGCAAAATGGAATTCAAATATAGCGGATGGAATCCTTAAGATTAGCTTTATCAATATCATTCCACTCCATTCTACTTATATTATAACTACTCGTATTCCGTTTGAATGAAAATACCAAATGCGGGTTTGATATCGGAAATCCCCAGAAGTTCGAGGGGTTCGTGCTGTGGAGTGTAGTGAAACAAAGATATCTAAATCGAAAAATCCGGCTTGATAGTTTATGCACAATTTATTCCAGATTTTAGTGAATTTCAATGACCATCCAACCATAACCCGCGAGGAGTAAAGGTAGCATTTGGCTGGAAGCACTCCGCTCTCGATATATCGATTTGGCAACTAATGACCCTTGACCCCTGACCTAAGCGAAATCTTCAGTAGTCCTGAGGCAAATTGTTCATACTCATTGAGACCATAACCGCACCAAAGTTTCATCCGTATCAATGCTCTCACCTGCTCGCTAGGGCCTTCCAATTTTCGCCAATATTCGCGCAACCCAAATGTAGGGGGTCTGCGGAAAGGTTCCAATATCACAAAAAACCGGAATTTATTTGATATAGAGCATCACCTGTAGAAATCCATCGTCCAAATTTCAACCCTCGTGGGATAATGCTTCGAATTGATTTTCGCTTTGAACGGTAACCATTTTAAGGTGTCTTTTTCGGTTGTGTTCTAGGAACCAAAGTTTTCCCTAGCAAACCATCACAATTTCCAAACAAGCTAGTCATAAGATTTAACCACCACCCCGATTGGTTCAAAATCCGCCCCGTTTATACTACCAATTATATGCCTGATGACAAGACGAACAAAACATCCAAACAAACATCCAAACAAACAGATAGAATCACTGACAATTAAGGTTCACCTATTCGGCCGACCCAACAAACAGACACACCAGATAACAGACCAGACCAAGCAATATATCTCGATCTTCAATTATGCAGGCAACCAAGAAAAGATGCGTGAATCATAACGCGAAACCAAATAAAAACAAACATCTTCCAGTTTTCGTTTTCTATCTGGTGGAACCAATTTGATACCCAATATGCAAGTCTGTTCCATTAATTGTTATGACGTTACGCAGCCTCCAGGTGGTGGAGATTGCACATTACTTGTGAAGAAAGTATCATCTGTATGACACTTACATTTCCAAAGTCATGTGGAGACCCCTTCTAATTAGTGGATTCGACTATTTCAGTTGAATTTGGGGCCCTGTCTTCCGTTTTAAACAAACACTTGGTGGTCGAGTCTGCCCTCCATCCTTCCAATAGTCGCAAAATGAGTACCAAGTTACTGATAACGGCACTGCATTAGCGAACAGCCACCTTTTCAAAAATGATGTGCACCACGCAACAGGCGCACTGACAACAAACACAACAATATAACAATTGTATCCGGATTCTGATCTCACCAAATTGAATCAATTCATCCTGTCAACACCCACCTGTCCACTGGGTCCTCCGAATCCGTGCAACCAACTGCTCGAAGGTATCCTTTGGGTTTTTTTTTTTTCCCAAAACGATGTGTAATGCAAGACATCGCCTCCGTGACCTCGGTGGCTATCAGATATAAAAAGAAACCATAAAGGGAAACATTCAATGTTACTTTTAGATGAACCAGTCACGCTGACACTTGGACAGTCCCTTGCTCGGGTCACGGTTCAATCCCCGATTTCCACATGACTCAAAGTTTATTTAAGCGGCTTACAATGTTTTCCTCTTTTCTGTAATTTAAAACCATTTTCACAAGGGTTCTCGTTGGTGCCCTTGGAATGTTTTACCTCTGAACAGTTGTAGTACAATGGCACCTCACCAAAGTCACTCACCAGGCTCGTTTCGCATTTGGACCGTCCTCGATGTCTCTGTTTGTTACACTGAACATTTCCCTTTTTGAACCCATTTTATATAACACATCACAAGCCCCAATCCACAAATTGTATTTGAGGCGAGAAAATACAATTCCGTTAATTTCCTGTGATTATAATCGTTGTGGAAAAATCTTACTCGGGAAACATGTTCATTTTCCCACATATGCAATGGAAGGCTACATTTGATGTTGTGATTTTTGTTTTATAATCATCAAGCTTTTATGTATGTTACTGTAGTATGTATTATGGTACATTACCAAACCAACTGTACAGTGAAGCTTTTTCCCTTTACCTCATGTGCAATTTCTATTAGACATGGATATCACCAGACAGGAAACATACCGTTCCTATGGTCTCGTTCATCAAAACCTTTCTTCCCCCCCAAGGTGCTCCTCGTTAATACAGATTGCCTTGACAGCAATCATCGACCATGCGTAGTCATGTGCCAGCCCAATCGTCTAAAAAATTTAAGACATGCTTCATGTTTCCTTTTCAAAAAATTTCATCATTTTTAATCGTTTCATCATTCATTGTGATCTCATCTACATTGTGTTATTTGCCACCACCTTTGATTTTCAGCACCTGAATCAAAGCAGAGAATGTGTATTCAGGTTTTGTTCCCCAAACAACATAAAGCCGAATTCGTTCCAATATATATATAATAATATAAAATATTATATATATATATATAATAGATATATATAATATTAGTATGGATATATGATAGCCAAATGAACCTTTTGCTTCACTGAGGGGAAATATTGAGAGAAGTGAGTTAAGAAGGAGGTGGAGGGCAGAGAGAAGTAGAGAATACCGAGGAGGGGAATGAGGGATGGGGGGGAGCGAGGAGCGCGGAGGGAGGACCGCAAAAGGGTGGGAAAGTTTTTGAGGAAGGAGGGGTGCGGAGAAGGGTGGGAGGGATGGGGGGAAGCGAGAGGGGAATGACGGGGAGCAAAGTAGGGGTGGTGGAAACGAAGAGGAGGGGAGCGAGGTTGAGTGGGGGATTGAAGAAAAAAGAGGAGGAGCACAGAGGGCTTGGTGTGAGTAGGAGGAGGAGCAAGGATGAGTTACGGGAAGCAGAGGGACGAGGATGGGTTGCGGGAGCAAGCAGGAGGGGGCGAGGAATGCGATTGAAGTGAAGGGAAGACGCGTGAGGGGTAGGGAAAAGTTAAGGCCGGTTGTGAGGGAGGGTTCCGTCAGGACAACCCACCGTCCAACACATCCGAGATAAACCCCATCCAGCCATAACCACCAATCCACGACACATGCGGAGAAAAATAACCACTATCCAGAATATAAACACCGTCCAGAACACTATCCGGAGAAATAAAACCACCATCCGGATATAAACCACCGTCCAAGACAACATCCGGAGATAACACCATCCTCGAATAATCCCACACCAGATACTTGAAATGGATCACCACCGGCCATAACCACCATTCCAGATACGCTTCGGAGAACAGAGCAAAAGGGTGGAGACGATTAGAGAAACAAAGATGAGAGATGGAAGAGAGGGAGAAGGAAAGAGGGGGGAGAGAGGAGAGACGAGAGGGAGAGAGAGAGATGACAGATGGAGACGAAAGAGAGGAAGAAGAGGAGAGAGAGAGAGAGAGAATGAGAGAGAGAGAGAGAGAGAGATGAGAAGAAGAGATGGGGTAGGGAAGTAGCAGAGACTATGTTATGCTTTCTGAACAACACACACGCACACAATTGTTCATGGACGGGTGGAAAAAATTTAGCTCTGTTAATTGGAAAAATATGCTAATACTGCAAAATGGCTCTGAAATCGGGTATAATATATTTAACTTTGAAACTCACAAATAGCAACCAATACCTTACAACACAACGGTCATATAAAATTACTCACTGCTTTAGAAACAGCACAAGACAAAGGAAAACGTACGCTGTTACGCTGCTGAGTTAAAGTTTAAAACTTTCACCAACCATTCATAATCACCATAAGATATGGGATGAAGCTCCACCATGCACTCTATAACCAAGACATTGCAGCATTACACACACACACACACACACACACACACACACACAACACACACACACCACACACACACACACACACACACACACTACACCACACACACACACAACACACACACATCACCACACTAGTCCCTTGACAGATTTAAGATCTACCAATAGTACCTTATCTTCTGTCTCTACGACCTCGACTCTACTTTGTAGCAACTGCTGACTGACATCCCAATCGGACCAGCTGCTACCGCTATTCAATCTGTAGTGTCTCTGAAAGTGCGCTTAAGCACTCTATGCAAAGTGGAAAGCATTTCTGTGTCCAGCTGATTAGGTTGCAAGTGTAAAGCATGTTCGATTACTTATTGTTTGACACACGAAAGCCCTGAATAAGCACTTCCTTCATGCTACGCAGCACAATGGCAAAGTACTTGACAAACTATACTTTCCTGTGCCAAACCAGCCCTAAAAACCCAGCGGGACAGGGACAGCTCAGTACTCGGCCCCAGACAACCCGAGGACACTAAATTGAAATCCTCATCGGCGTGTGCAAGCGCTGTCTTGCCAATCAAAATCCATCCAATCGACATACTCTCGCAGAGTAGTTGGTCTGCCTAAATCTTTTGCTATTCAACACTAATTACCGAAACAAGGTCGCCATTCCACGCAAGATACTCCAAAGGTCCAATCACCCATGCAAGCTGGTACTTATTTCGCCACCTCGAAGATACAGGCTTAGCACTTCCGCTTGTATCAATTCAACTGCTGAGCGTGATTTGAACTTTTTTTTTTTTTTTTTTTCAGAAAAAAAAACCCCTTTTTAGATCCCAAGCCCACCACCCTAAACCATCAGCAGAACACCAGGCAAGAAAAAATCATCTTTCACAAAGGGATCACTCAGCTCCCTAACCCCAACAAAACTCCACTGGTAAGGCCTAGCTGGATGGACGATAGCGATCGGCAGGTTGGCCCACCCACTCCTAAGGTCTTCATCTGTATTTTATTGCTTGACTGTGCTTCCATGGAGAAAGGGAACGTGGAAAGTCGAAAATTGATGTGTGGCCACTCTACACCTCAATTTACCTAATCCTATAGAAACCCGCTGCCTCGTGGCTTGGAATTACAAAGCATATAAATAAAATTGCACCATTATGAAGAGGACACAATATGAGGAAGCACATCTCTGACAGTAGTGGTCACTCCTTTAAAAAAAAATAAAAATAGAAATAAAGGGCAATGTACATCAAGAGCTAGATGAAGGCCATCTGCCTTTGCCAAAAAAGACTGTCTTTGTGCAATGTTCCCCTTTGGAAAAAAGAAGTAATCAGAGGCCTGCGGCCTGTCAGGTATAATGTTACACTGAATGGCATTTTGCAGACTGCCTCAGTCTCCCTGCTCCTGATCTTTCGAAGGCCTAATGCAGGTGCTGCTGGGCAATCACTTTGCTTGCGTGCCTGATTTATCGAAGGTATAGACAATACATCGGGGGGGAGTTCAAATCGACCCACAAAACGCCCTGTATGCGCTTACTGGGTATATCCGACATTGTAACCATGGACACGGTGTAAATCCTTTAACGTACAATGGGCATCACGTGCTCTCGTCCGTAAACCTGATAATGTTATTAAGTAGCACACAACTCCGTGAAAGTCATGATCTGTGAGTTTGTTGCAGTCACGTGACGTCGCTCAGTACCCGTGATAAGTCAACTTTTAGTGCTGCGAGCAGTCACGTGTGTTGCAGATACTCCGTGAAAGGTCACGACGTGTGAGCTGGAGCAGTCACTATGTTGCCAGAGTACTCCGTGAAATGGTCACGACGTGTTGAGTGCATGGAGCAGTCACGTGACGTCCAGATACTCCTTGAAAGGTCACGAATGTGTGTGTGCTGAGCAGCGTTTCACGTGATGTCGCTCTTGATAAGAAACTCAGACGACATCCGTTCGTTTTCAATGAAATTTGAAATCTGAAGGAAAGGACCATTGTAAGGAAGTACAAAAGGTAAAGGTGAGAAGGCGCAGCATGAATATATCGAATAAATTCATGATGATATGAACCAAATGGAACGGTAAAATTACTGAATGGTTTCCTGGAACGTTTGGAATCATATAGTCCTAAATAATGTTATCGATGAATGTGAGGATGAAATCGATACTTCACTTGACACTCAGCCTCCAAAACACTCGAATGTGATGCTCAATATGCATTGCAGAGCTCAATGTTTCAACGTTTGATTAAAATCGAAGAGAATGAGAGTAGAGGAGGAGAAGAATGCGAGAGGAATGGGAGAGGTAGGTAAGGAGGGATATGGATAGAGGGAGGGAGAGGAGGAGAGAACAAGCCAAGAGAGGAGATGAGAAAATTAGAGGGGAGTCATTTGAGGGGAGAGTTTGAAGGAGTGGAAGGAGAGTAGAGGAAAGGAGTGGAAAAATCGAGACAGAAACAGAGAGCAGAGACAGGCGAGAGAGGGCAAGGGAGAGGATGCAGAGAGGCGTGGGAGAGAGGACACGAGGGAGGGGGGAGAGAGACCCCAAGCTGAATCGGCATTTTCCCCACAAGTTGACAAAACGATTTCCGTGTACATCATATTCTGACATTGGACCAACTTGAAATCGTGTTACCATTACGACCTTTGCCATAACTTTGGGGCTCAACATTCGTGTGCGACCTGGTGAGGCGGGAAAGGGGGGAAGAGGGAATGAGGGAGATGGGGAAGAGGGAATGAGGGAGAGGGGGAAAGGAGGGAAGAGGGGGAAGAAGGGGAAGGGGGAAAGGAGATGGGAAGCGGGGAAAAAGAGGGAAGAGGAGAAGGGGAAAGAGAGGGGTAAGCAGGGAAAAAAGGGGAATAGGGAAAGAGGGGAAAGAGGAGAGGAGGGGAAGGGAGAGAGGAGGAAGAGGAGGAGAGGGAAAAGAGAGAAAACAGAGGGGAGGAAGGAGAGAGAGTGGAGGAGAAAGATAAAGGAGAGAGGGAGAGGGGGGAGGAGGAGAAAGAGGGAAGAGCGAGGGGGAGTAGGAGAAGAGAGGGGAAGGAGAGCCAAGGGGAGGGAAAAAGAGAGGAAGAGAGGAGAGGGGAGACGAGAAAGAGAAGGGAAGGAGAGGGAGAGGGAGAGGAGAAAGAGAGAGAAGTATGGAGAGGAGGAGAGAAGAAAGAGAGAGAAAGGAGATGGAGAGGGAGAGAAGAGAGAGGAAGGAAGAGGAGAAAGGGGAGGGAGAAGAGAATGAAGAGAGAGAGGAGAGGGGTGAGGATAAAAAAGGAAGAGAGGTAACGGAGAGTAGATCGTCTAGAGCCAGTGTTTTACCGAACCACCTCTGGTGGTAAATTGTGTTGTTCTACTGATGCACTTCATGATGGTATGAAAGTACCAAATTATGTTGCAAATTAATTCCCTTTAAATAAATACAAATATTATTTACTTAAGCACATTCATAACCTGCTCTTCTATATTATTTATTTTTACTGCATCATCCCACACAAATCAAAACTGTATTCGCATCAAAGAGTTTATAGTAATAGAGCACTGGTAACAGACAGATAGGACACAAAGACAGCATGGATATAGAGCATTGTCACAGACAGCATGATTATAAGGCAATCGAGTACAAGGAGCAATTATAGAGTATGTACAGCAGATAGACATGTTATAGAGCATGAGTAAACAGACAGCATGTATTTAAGAGCATGGATACACAGACAGCATGATGTATTTAGAGCATAACAAAGACAGCATGTATAGAGCATAGACACAGACAGCATAGTATTAAGCATAGTACAAACAGCTGTATGGAGCTAGTACAGAACAGCATAGGTATGGAGCCATGCCACAGAAAAGCATTGGTATTGCGCATTACACAAAGCATGATAAGCATAGTACAGAGCAGCGTGGTAATAGAGCATGGTAGAAACGCATGATCCAGAACACATATTTAGGCATGACGATGACATCATGGTATAGAAGAGCATGGGAAAAAGAGACAGCTATAAAAGGCTATTACACAACACAATGGCATCGACATAAGATGGTACACAACAGCATTGGATAGAGCATGTGCCACTAGACATGTCGATGTGTTCGTGCTGGTGTGTAGTGTTACGATGCTTTGTTGCGCAGTAGCATTCTTCCCTCCAGGCCTTCAAATCAGCTGTTCACCACCACCTCTTATCTTCCCCCATCCAAATCCTCGATGTTTTCTGCTCCTGTTAATCCACCCCAAACCCACCTCCTTCAAATTGCCTGCTTTCCTTCCTGAAAGTCCCTGTAATATCTATCTTGTTTACTCTGTGTTCCCCACCCCATCCCTCTCCCTTCCACAGATCTCCTAATGTCTCTGTTCCACACTGTTTTGTCC
>CM068963.1:105594308-105619031 GCA_035128595.1 Eptatretus atami
CTCTGTGACTATTTTGAGATAAAATTTGTCGCACGAATTTTTTGAACATGTTCAAAATTCCAGCGACACCAGAGCGGCGTCCTGCGACTCACGCGAGGAAATTGAGAACCACCGCAAACGTTTCCAGACATTTTGAGAATCCCGTTCGCATTTTGTCGCGAGCTGTCGCAGCCGAGTGAGATACAGGCTTTACCGCCCTGCATAAAAAAGGTGCAAAAACAGATCCCTGCAACGACAGACCAATCAGCCTTCTCCCAATCATCAGCAAGGTTCTGGAATCCATCATCGCTTCAGACATTAAACCCTTCCTCTTCTCCAGTGGCTTGATTTCCGATCATCAATTTGGTATCAGACCAGGTCACTCTACCCTGGATGCTACTTCTTGCTCTCCCAACAATGGATGGAGGTACTCAATGCTTCACATGTAATCAGAGCCATATCCCTAGACATATCCCGTGCTTTTGACACGGTCTGGCACCCAGCCCTGCTCACAAAAGTCTCTTCCAATGGTATGCAAGGCCATCTCCACTCATGGCTTGCAGACTTCCTCTCCTGTCGTGGCCAACATGTGGCCTCAAATGGAGTTCTCTCATCCCTCGTCCTGTCCAGCCTGGAGTTCCTCAAGGCAGCGTTCTGGGCTCTGTTCTTTTTCTGGTTTTCATCAATGATCTCTGTGACTCTCCGGAAAATCCTCTTTATGTCTTGCTGATGATTCCACCCTCTGCCGTACCATCGGTCATCCCTCAGACTACTGGCAAGCAGCAACTTCTTCGCTCTCTGCAGATCTGGATAAAATCACAAGCTGGTCCAACATGTGGAACATGTCTTTCAATCCTGACAAATCTCACACTCTCACGATGTCTCTCCAAAAGGATCGTTTAGAAAAAAAAACCCCTATCTACTTTCTCAACAATCCTTTGGAAGAAATCCTTTCATTCAAGCTACTGGGTCTCACGATCTGCCATGATCTTTCCTGGGAAAGTCTCATTTCCAACCTGGCCTCCAAAGCCAGTCGCCGACTGGAATTCTCCATTGTGCAAAGTCCTTCCTCGGCCCACCTGAGCTCGTGACCACATACAAACTTTCATCCGAGCCTGATGGGTACTGCTCTCCCTTCTCAGCTGGTGTTTCCTGCCTCTCACATTTCTCGGCCTGACGCAGTGGAATCCAAGGCATTTAGGATCATTGTGTCTCCCGTGGTGAGGCTGAGTCTTTGGGCCTCACACTCTCTCACCGCAGGCAGGTCGGTGGTCTTTCTTTCGTCTGCTGTCTCCTCTCCGGTCTCGCCCCCCCCCCCCCCCGCGCTGTTTGTGATTTGTCCCCACCATATTTCTGCTGGGTGCTGAAGGTCTGCCAACAACCCCTTCTGGTAAAACTACGAACATCACGAATCACTGCTCACCTTCACTCTTTTATTCCTTTTTTCCCTGCCTTTGGAATAAACTCCCCACTCTCGTCAATCCCATTCTTCCCTCCAGGCCTTCAAATCAGCTGTTCACCACCACCTCTTATCTTCCCCATCCAAATCCTCGATGTTTTCTGCTCCTGTTAATCCACCCCAAACCCACCTCTTCAAATTGCCTGCTTTCCTTCCTGAAAGTCCCTGTAATATCTATCTTGTTTACTCTGTGTTCCCCACCCCATCCCTCTCCCTTCCACAGATCTCCTAATGTCTCTGTTCCACACTGTTTTGTCCTTCCCTCTCCTGCCCTCTTGTTTCCTGCCCCCTTTTGTGTGTTGTGTGTTCACTCTCATACGAGCCTTGACAATGTTTACAAAAAAAACCCAACTCTGAACCAACCACAAGCACCATCCTAACACTGTTTAGCCTTTTTTTTTGTATACCTTGTCGAGGCTCGTATGAGAGCTAACACACAACGCACAGCAAGGGGCATGAGACAAGAAGGGGCAGAATGGGGGGACAAAACAGTGGGGACAGACACATTAGGAGATCTGTGGAAGGGGAGAGGGATGGGACGGGAACATGGGGAAGAGAAGATGGACATTACAGGGACTTTCAGGAAGGAAAGCAGGGGAATTGAAGGAAGTGGGCTTGGTGGATTATCGGGTAGAAAAGATCGAGGATTTGGATGGGGGATGATAAGAGGTGGTGTGAACAGCTGTTTTGAAAGCCTGGAGGGAAGAATGGGAAAGAATACAGTGAGGAGTTATTCCAAAGGCGGGAAAAAAGAGGAATGAAAGAGTGAAGGTGAGCAGTGATTCGTGATTTTGGTAGTTTTACCAGAAGGGGGTTGTTGGCGGACCTTCGCCCTGTGGAAATGTGGTGGGGACAAATCGCAGAGAGAGCAGGGGGGCAAGGCTAGAGAGGAGACGTAGAAGACAGAAAGACCACCGACCAACCTGCGGTGATTGAGTGAGAGGCCCAAAGACTCAGCTTCATTGCGGGAGATGCCGATGATCCTAAATGCCCTGGTTTCGACAGCGTGAAGCCGAGAAAGGTGGGAGGCAGGAGCACCAGCCCAGAGGGGAGAGCAGTACTCCATCAGGCTACGGACAAAAGCTTTGTAAGTGGTCAGAGCTCAAGAGGGACGAGGAAGGACTTTGCACGACGGAGAATTCCAGTCGGCGACTGGCTTTGGAGGCGAAGTTGGAAATGTGACTTTCCCAGGAAAGGTCATGGCAGATAGTGAGACCAGAAGCTTGAAAGAAAAGACTTCTTCCAGAGGATTGTTGAGAAAGTGGAGGGGGGGGGTTCTAAAACGGTCCTTTCAAAGAGACATAGTGAGAGGGTGAGATTTGTCCGGATTGAAAGACATGTTCCACGTGTTGGACCAGTTTGTGATTTTATCCAAATCTGCAGTGAGCGAAGAAGCTGCTGCTTGCCGTCTGAGGATGACAGAATGGTACGGCAGAGGATGGAGTCATCAGCAAAGAGATATAGAGGATTTTCCAGAGAGTCAGAGAGATCATTGATGAAAACCAGAAAAAGAACAGGGCCAGAACGCTACCTTGAGGAACTCCAGCCTGGACAGGAAGAGGGGATGAAAGAACTCCATTTAGGGCCACACGTTGACTGCGACAGGAGAGGAAGTCTGCGAGCCATGAGTGGAGATGGCCTTGGATACCATGGGAGGAGAGTTTGGTGAGTAGGCAGGGTGCCAGACCGTGTCAAAAGCACGTGATATGTCCAGGGATACGCTCGGATTTCCTGTCTTGCATTGAGGACCTCCATCCATTGATGGGAGAACAGAAGCAGCATATCCAGGGTTGGATGACCTGGTCTGAAACCAAATTGATGATCGGAAATCAAGCCATTGGAGAAGAGGAAGATTTCATGTCTGAAGCGATGAGGATTCCATAACCTTGCTGATGATTGGGAGAAGGCTGATTGGTCTGTAGTTGCAGGGATCTATTGTTGCACCTTTTTTATGCAGGGCAGTGATGTTTGCAGATTTCCAAGCAGATGGCAGATGACCTTGAGCAAATGAGAGGTGAATAGAACAGAGAGAGGTGAGCAAGAGCAGAAGAGCAGGCTTTGAGGACACGTGGGCTGATGCCGTCTGGACCGGTTGAGAATCTGAGTCGAGGTTTGAAAGCAAGCTCTCCACCTTGTTAGGAGAAAAGGACACAGAGTCCAGGGACAGTTGGGTGCGACTGGGTAAGGTGGGTAGAGAAAGTGATGGGTTTAGGACACAAGATTTAGCTGCAAAACACGAGTTTAGGCATTCAGCTTTTTCACGTGCGGTATCAGCAGTGCGGCCATTTGAGGTAAGGGAGGGGATGGAGGGGAAACATACACCAGAAACAGATTTGATTAAACGCCACCAGGATTTTGAGGAGGGAGAGAGGTTGAGAGTTCAGACTTGAGATGAGAAAGATGTTGTTTTCTGGCTCTCCTGAGGTAGATACACACTTGTTCCGAGCTTTGTGGAAGGAACTGAGATTGCCCTCAGTTGGGTTTGCTTTCCATGAGGCAAAGCAAGTTGTTTCAGGACAACTGCCTCGCCACAAGCTTCAGTAAACCAAGGGCGGGAGGAAGGGTAGGACAACTGAGAACGAAGGGGATAAATCTGTGCATGAGGGAGAGCAAGTTTCTTTGAAAGAATTCCCAGGATGAGTTGATGTTTGAGAAAGTAGTGATAGAGACCAGTCTATAAGTTTGTGGCTGCTTGGAGACCCTGCCAGTCAGCTTGAGTGAAATGCCAGACTCGACGGCGGTGAGGTGGTTCTCTGATAACAGCCAGAGAGATGTCCACTTTGACAAGGACGTGGTCAGAAGAACCGATTGGAGCGGAAGAAGGACAGCATATATTGTCAGGGAAATTTGTCAAAATCAGATCCAGAAGAGATGGAGTACCATTGGTTGTGATCCGGATCGGGAAGTTGACCGATTGAGTCAGTCCCAATGAGTCGCAGAAAGCTTTTGCTGAGGTGCCATGACAGGTGAGAGAGGTACCCACACCTAGCCAACTGGCATGATGACAATTGAAGTCACCACATAAGAGAAAGAGAGTTTGGATGAGAGATAGAAGATGGTCCATGGTTTCGGATATGAGGTGTAGATGGAGTCATCACTGTTAGTGGACGGTACAGTACACATATAAACATGAGGTGGGAGTGGAGGGAAGCCGTAGCCAGAGGTATTCCTGGGGTGTGGGGAGTGAGAGCAGTGCATGGAGAGTGAGGAATAGAGTCTTTGATGAAGAGAGCAACACCTCCACCAGGACGAGGCTCAGGTCTGTCATACTGGAGGGAGTAACTTGGGAGAGATACTTAGGTACTCTAAGTTTGCCCTTTCCACATGCTGGTCCTGCTGGTCCAAAAAACTTTTGACTGAGGATCAAAAAAGTAGTGATCATTTGAGTCAGACACGTCATGGGGGAGAGAAAGTTTCTGTTAGCAGATTATGTCTGGTTTGTCAGTGGCAGCCTGTATGGAAAGATCTGAAATGTTTGAGCGAAGGCCCCGGATATTTGAGGTCCACACTTTTAATGAAGAGGTAGGGAGGAGGCTTTGGTGCAGGGGGTGGGGGAGGGGGAGGTAGGACAAGGGATGAGGGGGGGGTAAGGAGGGTTGTTGAAAGAGTGTGGGGATTGCGGAATAGCTAGGGGAGGGGGCCGAATGAGAGGGAGAAAAGGCTCTGTGGTACTGGGGAGAGGGGGGACAAGAGAGGGGGAAGAAGGCAGTTGAGGATTTGAGGAGGTGGAGTGAAGAGATGGAGGTGAGAGGGCAGTGTAAGGAGGCAGCTTTGTGGATGAGAGGGGGGCAACTTTGAGAAGGATGAGTGAGGGGATGAAAGTGGGAGAAAGGTGAGGGGGGAATTTTTGAGAGAGGTGAGAGGGAGCTTGGAGGGAGAAGAGTGGGATGGTTGCTTTTAGAGTGAGAGTGAGGGTGAGGGGTGTGAGTTGCACTGAAGTTGGAAAAAAGAATGGTTGATGGAAAGCGAACATTCATAGCAAACTGGGGGTTTTTAAAGTTTTAGGTCAGAGATGCGATTTAACACAATTCTTGATGGATGCAAGAAAGGCAAATTCAGAGAATGGAGAGAAGAAACGCTGTAACAGTTGGATTTTTAGGCAAGAATGAAGGAGAGGTCGAAATGAGAGCAGTCTGTTAAAATAGCGGAAGAGTAGTGCATTCTGAAACAGTAAAGAGTACCACATGTGTGAGAGAGGAAGATGAAGCATTATAAGATCGTTTTTGTTATTATTATTAATGTTTGAGAGAGTTTTTAACAGATTAGGTCATGGAAGTGTTGTAGAAAAAATCGAGGAGAGAAGAAGAGGAGGAGAAGAATAAGAGGAAGAGAAGAAGCAGAATCGGGAGAAGGTTAGCGTATTGTTGTTGTTTTTTTTAAGATAAGAAATAGAGATTAGTTGGGAGAATGGGGGACGTTAGGAAAGTGGGCAGGATAGAAATTGCAGGTAATGGGAGGATAGAAATTGAAGGTAATGGGAGAAAAGAAAAAAAAAAACAATCGAACACCGAGGGAACCGGTAGGCCTCAAGCCTAGGCCAAGGCCTAGGCCTCAAACACCCGGTAAGAACGTCGACAAAACTCACAAAATAGCACGATTTTTGAAACAAACCGAACTAGGAACACACAGTAACATGTAGGTGAGAAAATTAAACAGTTAAAACGGGACAAATAAGGACCGGAAACTTAACTTTGAGAAAGTCAGCAGAGAGCCCCTAAGGAGACCTCTCGACGCTCCAGTCTTCCCCTATAATTGATTTCCAGGAATTGGCTTGCTTCTTTACATCTGCCAGTTGTAAAAAATAAAAAAGTAGTGATCATTTGAAAGTGATAAACTCCTCTTTGCAGACAGGATTTAAAAAATCCACGTTCCCACCAATCGGGATATACAGCTGGTGTACATTATCAAGTGTTCAAGATTACTATGGTGTTATTTCTTGCCAATCACAAGCTTCCTCCAGCACATCTGCATAAACATTGATTACAAGCTAGATTCTGTAACTAATATATCCATACGGAATTCCACTCTATATGCCTGGTGTTGCCTGAAAGGTTAAGGTGGGTTTTCACGGGACACGCAAAAGTTCGAAAAACTTTTTTGAAATTCCCGCCGAACAAAAAACGACTCCTGCGAACAATTGACGACGCTTCCGAACCCCCCGCATGTTTGGCGAACTTTTGGAGCCTAAAATACGAATGTTGGACTTTGCCATTTTTCGACATTCGCATCCTTCCGACCGTTCGCGTGTCCCGTGAAAACCCACCTTTAGAGTGGTGGGCTTTGGATCTTTAGGTCCTGAGTTCAAATCCTTCTTGGCTGTTTAATTAATCTCATGTGAGGTTGACTCTGCCTGTTATCCTTCTGAGTTTGGCAAAAATGAGTACCAGCTTGCTGGTATCCTATGTCGGAGTGGCGACCTGTCCAGGATTGTGCCCAATAGCCACGGAGACTGCTTAGGCAGCACCAACGCTCTGCACAGAGTATGGTCCCATTTGATGGATGAATTTGAGTCTATCCACAAAAACAATTGCACAAATTCACAGATGAACAATCACGTACTTTATGTGTTCCATTAAGTTTGCCCTTTCCACATGCTGGTCCTGAAAATGGGACTGACATTGCTGTGGTTGTGTGTGTGTGTGTGTGTGTGTGTGTGTGTGTGTGTGTGTGTCTGTGTGTGTCTGTGTGTGTGTGTGTGCCTTCCTGTGTAGGGTGTATTCAAAGATTGTGATCTCAAACTCTACGAAGATTTTCAGAAGATGTACCAGAAAAAAGAAGATGTGTTGTTGCACAAACACTGAAAGATAGTTTTTGAAATCTTTGAAAATAAAAATAAAAATTTTGGTTTAAGGCCATCTAAATATGGGAAAGTTGAAATTGAAGAATGATCTTCTGATACTCTCCGTATGTCTTGGACATTCAAATCCACCACTCCCACGTTTTCACACTTCCTTTAGCATTTCTCCTATATTCCCTTTCCTCCTCCTCTACCTTTCCTTACATCCTTCATTTCTCCTTTCCCTTCCTCAGTTCTTTTATTAACAGCACACAGTCGATGTGGTAACTGGTTGACCCTTTAATGTGTATCTTCCCTTGGAATTATTTCCATTTCTTTGAAATAAAAAGCACATTCAGTGTTTTTGTTTAAGTCTTAACTTCTGAGTGTGAATCCAGTTTGATTAAAGTAATTAAAGACCTTTGCTGAATCCTGAGCATTGATACGTGTGTGTGTGTGTTTTTATAATATTCACCCATTTTTAGGCCTGATGTAGAATATGAACACACATACCTCAGGTACTACATTATACCAAGCGGCATGTTGAAGCCGAAAGCCCCTGTACTCTAAGGCGAAGTTATCTAAAATGAGGCACATTTTCAAGTTTGCAGAAAATTCAGACAGAAATCAGAACGTGGTTGACATCTTTACTTTTATTTAAACATATATGACCATTACGAAAAAAACCACGTTTGTCTTCAATACACCATGAAACTTTTACAATTCACTTGAAAGACAAGACTAGGAAAAAGTTCTGCGGAGGCTTCATAAGCAGTCAAAAGACAATGCCACCTTAAATTGTTAGCATTTTCTAAAGTGACATTTTTGAAATTTCTTTGGTTTCATCTCTAAAAATGCAAAAAGGCAAGTGCATCACAACTAAACATTAGCTCGTCATCGCATACCCGTAACAGCATCGTCAACTCATGATGTCATGCAGGTGGTACAATAAATGGAAACTAAAGGCTAAGATGTAATGGTCCATCAATCATGCATATTACATGTGGCACCTTTAACTCCAGACATATCCAGCGATTACATTCTGGGATTGGAAGGAGTTGAGGATTCCTGACAACATTCGGTTGTTTTTCTCCAATCTTCAGGCATTTGTTTGGACATTTCATGTGTTGCGGCTACCTGTGTTATATGTTTACTGACGTTGTAATTCCTGTAAAGTTTACACAAAGTCAGGTGGGGTTTTTCTTTTTTTTCTGGCATTCACTTTACAGAATAACAAAGTTGTATCAACCACAGCAGCTGATGGATTTTATCAACAGCAGGTGCATGGTTCGTTGTAAAGCAAATTATCTGCCGTTGCGATTGCAGGCCAAATAAGACGCGATTTGAATGCCGCACCGTTCTGTTTATCTTGCAGACCATTTAGACCCTTTCTGTGCCCAAAAACTTATGGGGCCAAAGTTTACTTATATAAACTGCAATAGATTTACAGATGGTGTAAAACTGACGTCTCGAGTAAAGGTGGGCTTCAATGAATGCAGATTTTTTTTTTCGTGGGACGGCGTGAACACGTACAAGTATATGTACGTGACACATGAGAGAAAAAATAAGTTTGATAAACTGGGTAGTAAATGTACGGGTCTCCTTGCAGGCATTCATTCAAACACACATCATGCAAGTCCTAATGTGATTGTTCGGCGTAGCGACGTACACTATTTCAGACAGATTTTGTGTGTTGATGACATCATTTGGAAGTTTTCTTGAAGGAAGTTGTGGATGATGAAACTGCAATGTGCACCTTGCATGATCATTTTGAATGAACACAAAGGGATGTGGATGGGTTTGAGTTGGTGTGGCTCTCATGCTTCACTTTATGACACCAGCAAAGCAGAGGGTATAAAAGCTCCCGTCGTGCCAAACGACACGGGCAAGAACATAAGGAAAAGCCTTGGGATTCCTTTCATTTGCACATCGCTTTAAGTAAGGAGTTTATATTTCTCCATCTCAAGCAGGAGACAAAACTTCATCCATTTAGGAACCATAATGATCACCAAGATGTTTTCAGGGGACGTTTTTTTTATTTGTATAGGAGATGTCAACAGCAGTAGTCCTATATTATTGAAGACTTTCTGCCTGCAATCATGTCAAAACATGAGCATGGAAACAGTAATTAATGTGTTAGGTGTCAGCTACACATACACGTTCGGAACATCGCGCTTAGATTCGGATTCGTGGAAACGAACCTTCACTGGACCCCACAATCACATGACCTAAGGCCGGCACATTATTCATAAACTCTTCATCTTCCTTCCCTTAAACCCTTCCCACCCCTTCAAAAGATTTTTCTGACCAGGATTGTTGTTTTCATGCCAACCCTGGCCCAGTCACGAGTTCATTAATACGTTGAATGTTTACATTTCCTTGTTTTGAGGGCCTTTTGACTGAGGAATCTGCTGTGGGTCACCTGTTTAAATCCAGGAAGCCATGTGAAGCTACACTTTTATATTACAATTCGCATCATGCATCATGAAGTGCAGCTTTTGGTCGAGATAACAAAATAATGTGCTTTGTGATTGCCAAATACTTGTGGGATTAAAAAGTAGAACGTTTTCCACAACAGCTGACAACAAAATATGGGTACGTTATGGAACGCTAGCACAAGTGGTGACGTTTACAAAGTCTGACACGATGAACGCATAGCCACAATGGGCTTCTGATTGGTTATTGTAGAAAAAGACCCTAGTGGCAAGCTTGCTTAGTCTGGCAATGCACCAGTGAACTAAAATAAAAAAGTCTTTAGCCAACTTCCGGCTCACGTTCTCGACCTGCTAACAAACAAACAAACAAACAAAAAAACCTTTTCACCGGAAAACTTCTCCAACAACTTTTTCTTTGGAGCGTACTCACACGTAAGTTAGCCATATTCTTATTACGGTCGTTACTTTGACTCGAGTGATCAGGGATTGTACATTAATCATAAAGAACATTATATCACGTGTTACCGAGTTACTGATCAGATAACCAAGAGACCTTGTATTTATTACTCATGGTTGTATGGCAGAATGTTTTACACACTTCTCCCCAACATGTCATTCTTTTCCTCCTCTCCCCATTCATCTCACATTTCCATACCCTCCTTTTCCTCACTTATCATTGTCACCCCCTTGTCTGAATTTCAATTTATCACCTCAAACCCACCCCTCCCCACAAATAATACAAGATGGTCCCTCATGGAGGACCCCGATTGCTTCGAACCTCCTCGGGCCAACTGGTTGCACTCTGCTTCAAGTGGAATTTTTACCTTCACCGGTGAGAATCACCAATTGTGTGTTAAAACGGTTCGCTCCACTCCTGAACACTTGTCGTCAAAGAATAAGGCTAATTACCTACAACTTCTCTATGTCGGTAAATCTTTGGTATCTGACACAACACGGATGGTGTGTGCTATCGGGCCAGTCAGTCTTGCAGGTGACCTGGGGAGATGAGAGCTGCAGAGTATTCCAAGTGAAGAAGGCACAGCGTTTCTCCAGAGTCCCACAAACCGGATCCAACAACCTCAACTGTACATCGTCTCGCTTTGGCTAAATCTTTGGTATCATATGCGCTGAAGCTTTCAGAAGCAAAACACTGAGGTAGCACTTTTTTGCCACAATACATCTGACATTACAAAAGGTTTTGCTACATCAACTCCCCTGTCGTCTTCCGAAACGACTCCACTGAGTCCCTGCGGTTTCTTGACATCATCCTCGCATATCCTGATCATGGTACGTTGGCCTACTCACTCAAGAGGGCTCGTTAAACGCAGCAATCAAGGCTTTTAAAATGAGGGGTTTTTTAATTTATTGTTTTTGATTATCCAATTAAATCTTTGAGCAGTAACACAGAACTTCGAGTTTAGGTTGATCTCATTCGACATTTCAACAGCTCGGTTTTCCTTTCAGTACGTGGAGATTCCTTACAATCTTACACCGTCTCTCTGTGCTACTGCTGCATAGGACAGATATATGGTACTTCTACCTGATCTTGGCAAGTCTTGTGAAATCAAGTGACAAATCCCAAGATGCAAAATACTCTCCATAGCATTCTGCTGCCGTCAAGGATGCCAACCATCAAGACCACACCTGTAATCATCGAGTAAAATCAAGTCAATTGGTGTTTGCAGACTGCAGGGCTGTGGGGGGCTGGGTGGAGGAGGGGAGCGGTTAGAGTATGAAATCCTGTCCACCAGCAAAAGTCACAACTCAGCAAATATGTGCAGGAATAAAGCCAAATCACACCCTAATTATCACGTTCACATCCAACCGTCATCTACTTGTAATATTTATTTCTCCAATTGTATCTTCGCCTTACGATGGTCTACTTAATCTGCAGTCCGCAACCCCCCACCTACCCCTCACCCCTTCCTCCCAATAAGAACACGATGTTTGCATATAGGCCAAAACCATATCCTTTTTATATCTATCACTGAAAAGGATTTCTGTTATTGCCAATATTTATTTTATTCACCACAGTGCAACAGCAGCACCTCAGTGGCTATTTACACACACTTGTCATAAAACATGAGGACAGTGCATTCAGGGTGTTCTGCATGTATGACCAATGTGGGGCCGTTTCATATCCCTGCAAATCCCACATTGTTGGCCCATAATTTGAACCCTTAGTGTGGCCACCGATCCCATTAGCATCGGACTCGACAGTCCAATTCGTGGGTCATTTATTAGCACAAGGCCCAAATGAAAGCCTAGACAGATGTTGGTAGAGGAGCTGGGGCTGATACCAGGCCTTGTGCATTGATTTCTTCCCAACAGGCCTTACGGGTTGGACACAACGTACAAATGAGCCCATCCGGAGCTTGGCTAGTGACAAGTGGCTGAGGCCAGGGTTTACAAGTGTTTTTCAGGCCATGTAAAGTGCCATAAAATGGCGCGAAGATGTGTTTAAAAGGCCAAATAAAACAGGCCTACCAGCACAGATTGCGTATTGGTTTAGGATGAGGTCCGACATACTGCACTTGGGACCTCATCCCGCCATCGGTCCACACAGCGGCGTCTTGCATTCATGAAGAAATTACTGACAGTGCTGAGCTGCAGGCCAAGCTGCTGGGCTACAGCTACCTGTATCTCCTTGGCAGGTCGTCTGTTTTCACGGAAGATCGCTTGCAGTGTACGGCGCTGCACATCCGTAAACACAAGGCGTGGTTTCTTAGGCCCATCGCTGCGTTTACGGCCTTCATCTTGCTCCTTGCGCCGGCATGCTGTGATCACAAGGAGGTTGAGGGGAATATTGCTAGTGGTTGGAAAGTACAATGTAGGTTGTTATTCAAAATTACATTAGACATTTTCCCTTACTTACCGAACCTCATTTCCAATGCAGTTAGGATATTGTTAGATACATGAGTATGTATATGCACTATGAGTAATAAACATGTTACATTGCAGGTTTTTCTTCCATTGTGCACTTCTAATACCGGTAATTCTGTTGTTTCACACCCCACCCTCCAGTCATTCAAGAGTGCTGCCCATCGTCATCTCATATGCGTTCTCCCATACCCACCCCTGCTCTGTTCTACTCTTGCTGCCTCCCCGCTTCCCCACTCATCTTTCTGCTGCTCATTCACTCATGTGCAATGTTTTTGTCCCCTTGTTCCCCTGTGATCCTTTGTCAGTCTGTGAACCTGCTGCCCCCGAACATGTAGTTCTTTCATGAGCCTAAATTTTGGTATTAAAGTATATTTAAAAAGATTTACTTCTCCTTGTAGCTTAATGTACAGATGTGCATGTTGGCACCTTTTGTGTATGAAAATAAAGCCTGCGAGGCGAAAAGCGGGGTAACGCAGACGGTTCACTTTGTCTGTCCGATGTCTGTCGGTCGTTCTGTCTACAAACATCAGTTTACGATCGAGGAATAACTTCATGTAAATGGAATGTTATATTTTGAATATTAATCAGAAAACACACCTCTGTAGTTGAGCAGTACATCGGATCTGAATTTGACCCAATCACACGTGCGCAGAGAGGAGTGAGATAATTTTTTTACTGTCTGCCTGTCTGGCAGTAAAACGAAACTGAAAATCATTCCAAACAGGAAATTTACTGTTTTTAAAGATGCTATAAAGGACACAAACAACAGGCACGAATAACCAACGTAATGTGTTAAATAAGGTGGTGTAAAAGACGCTGCATCAACGGCGGTAAACTTCCATAATCTCTTTTCTACATCCTCTAAAATTTGTATTTTATTTCAAAGAAATTATATAATTGACCACGAGAACCCAAATCACCTTTTTAGCACTTTCAAAACCCTTCCTTTTAGCAGCACTTGGACAAAAATATTACGTCATTTTATGTCATCATGCTCAATGAAATTTGCCGCTCGTAGACCCCACTCATGTCCTTGTTTCACAAGACAGTACAGAGTAAGGTGTTCTATGAATCCTCTAGTTTCGTTGTTTATTTTGGATGATTTCAGATCCAAGATCAAAGAAAGACTGTGTAGTTGAGACACGTCACATTGAAAAGATACAGCGAATGCAAAATTGCGAAAGCACAAAAATACAACTAACTGGAGATTTCTGTGAGACAAAAGCTTAAAGGTCTAGATTTAACCACGGTGTGGTGCCTTCATTTGGGACTAAATAAAACAGTGTGGCCTCACAAGAACAAACAGCCAACTTACAAGAATATTGTCATGAATGTTGAAGGCCCAGCATAAATATCGCTAGACGACAAAAGGTGGGACAAGGAAGGAGAGGAGGGAGAGGGGTGGCTGGTGAAAGAGAAAAGAGACTCAAGAGAGACGAGGAAAAGTATCAGGGGTTGGGATTACAAGAAAGAAGAGAGAGTGGTAATCAGAAGGAGCAGGCAGGGGGCAGTATAGGGAAGATGAAGTGGAAAGAGGGTAGGGGAAGAGAGGGGTTTGGTTGAGGCTGCACATGTTTGCAGACATCTCACAACCAGGGTGCATTTTAACAAATGTAAAGAACACTGTAAAATCTCAAGTCTGTTGTATTTTGTGCTTTGTGCAATTTTGTGAGCACTGCACCTTTCCCTCATGGTTTCAAGCACCTGCATATGTTGTGTACACATCAGATATTCAGAAATGAAACAAAGGGTGAGGCTATTTAATCATATCCCGTCCATATCCACAATCTTTTCTATCTTCGATCCCTCGTTAACCTTATCTCACCTTACCCAGCACAATCCTCTGATTTGCAGGTTACTCTGTTTTCTTTCTCTCTCTCTCTCTCTCTCTCTCTCTCTCTCTCTCTCTCTCTCTCTCTCTCTCTCTCTCTCTCATCTTTTGTTGTTCATTCCTTTCCTTGCTTGTTGTACCCAACTGTAGCCCCACTCTCAGTGAATAGCCATTTTACCCTCTGACCTCACGCTTTCCGTGAGCTTCAATCTTGTGGAGAAGAAAATAATAATAATGATAATACCACTACTACTACTACTAATAATAATATGAACAACAAATGGGTTGTAGCAAATCTTTGGATCAAACTCAGTAAACGTGCCACTGACACAATTCAAAAGGTTTGTTTGAGAATCTTTCGAGTGTGAAGGCTGAGATACAAATTCAAGCTGAGACTTTTGAGTTGACATGGGGTTGCAAAAATTAGTCTACATCCAACTTACAAGCAGATTATCGTGAATGTTGAATAAAGTTTTCTATTAAAACATATCCTTATTTTGATTTATGCCACCGCTCCTGAAACATTTTGTTTGGTCACATCTTTAGTATCTGTAATGGAGAATTCAGAAAACCTTAAAATGGCTTCCTTACCTTTTTTGTATGCGACTGTTGTCTATGTTTGCAAGCAGTCTCCCTCGGGTCTGTCTCCGGTCTGCCTAACATTGTGTGATAATAAATACCAACTTTGAACACAGACGTTCCCTCGTCTCCTGTGTCCTTGGTTTTTTTTGGACCTCACAACATCTTCTCTCAGTTTTGGCCACTGTCTGGGGTGGACAGAAGGGGTGCATGCGTGTGGCTCTGCAGCAAAAACAGGGGATGGCCAAGCTTCCTATCGGTCCAGTTGTGTGGAGCCGTGCAATCGATTCGAGAGACTTAACCCCCTCGCCAGGAGACAGTAATTCTCTCTGCCTTCGTGCCATTGATTAGAGCTGCTTTGATGCTCCCTAGGGCAGTTAAAGCACCTGCAAGTTGCCAAGAAAACCAGCTTGGGATGGGTTGAAACCAGAGGAGTTACCAAAGCCACTATCAAATCCAAATCACACACTATGTCGGGTGCTCACTTGCTTGGAATACACAACATGTGAAGTACAATCATTCAAACAAACAGCGAATACCACATTTTAAGGTGTGACAAGTACATAGACTTATGAGAGGACAGTCAGAAAAATAACCAGATATACTTGGTCATGAGCTGGATACCACTGATGATCGGAATGACCACGATCTCACAAGAGTTGGCTTTTTGCATTGATAATGACCAACGAGCCTTAAGGGCAAGGTGTTTGAAATTCAAACACGCCGAGGAGACTTTCATCCCTGCGCACGCACAGCCGGTGCAGGATCAATAGCAGATACTGTATATCCATCTCATTTCACTCATTTCTGGCCCGCTGCAATCCCGAAGTCTCCAGTGCCGTCTCGGGGAGATATTGGCAGACAGGCCTCATGGACTTGCGAGGTGGGAAAGGAGAAGCAATCGATGTGATCCTTCGCTGATAACTGCTGTATGGCTGGCCAGGCAATCGAAGCTCGGACACCCTTGTTCAAGCTTCCATTGTTGCAGACAACAATGGATGTTACCTACACAGCGAAGATAAATAATCGTTCCACGTGAATGCATAAAATTTTTGTTGTTGATCCCAATGAAAAATTAATTACATTTCCATCATCCATCCATTGGGAACATACTCTGTACAGAGCATCAGTGCTGCCAAAGCAGTCTCCTGAACTATTGAGCACAATTCTGGACAGGTCATTACTCCAACACAGGTTACTTGAATGACTCAGACATCCCAGCAAGCTGGTACTCATTTTGCTGACATCAAAAGGATGACAGGCTGAGTCAAACCCACCCACTATTAATTCAATGGCTAAGCAGGATTTGAACTCAAGACCTTAGGATCCCAAGCCCACCACCCAAATCATCAAGCCAACACCAAGCTGTATCTTCCCATCAGAGGTCCCAAAATGGAAAACATATGAGGCCAGATCACCTGTTGGTTGGCAGGATTTTAGAAGAAAAACCTTTAAACTTGGGATCCCTTGCATTTTTATGCCAAGCATATGTTCATACTAGTCCTAAAAGATAGTGCGTCGGTAGCACACTCGCCTTTGACCCGTTTACTCTGGGTTCAAGTCTCAGCCAGGCAATAAACTGTTGGATCAGTGCTTCGCAGACAGGGTGAAAGATCACAAACAAAGTACGCCGTCCCTTGGTTCCGAAGGCAAATTGGTGGACATTGAGCTGAGAACCTGTCTGCCAGCATGAATCGGTAGACCGAAAATATCTCATCATGTCTTTCATGAACAATAAGCCAGTTATCTCTGCCACCATGGCCAAATTCTAAATTCCTGCCATCTTTAATCAAACACCTTTTTTTAGTGGTGGTGGGGGGGGGGGGGGGGGGGGGGGAGAGTCCCTCCATTCAATGCTGATGAAAGCCAGTGATCCAGGAACTCGCCCATGGATCGATTTCATTCCCAAAGGGTGGGCTGGCATTGCTAAAAACAAAAGTTTGGTTGACTGATACGGAAGGGAGCAGTGCAGCAGCTAACACACCACTTCATTTCAGTGGGAGGTTCTGTGCTGTCATTTCAAATGACACACATGTATATCCATTAAAGGGAAATTTAATATTTTGACAGTTTTGTGTGCAAGACACAATCAGAGAGCAGCATGTCATGCACTGCCTCCACCCACAAACAAATCTCTGCAGCATCAATGATTGCCCTTTAAATCCACATCAGCACCAAATGCCAATGGGGAAGAGTGACCTAGAGACGAACACATTTCTGCTTCGTGGGCATCGTCAGTGTGTTGCTGCAATTCCCCCACCCACCCACATTGGCTTGACAGGGCATTGCATCTGAGACAATTTGATGTTCACTTTGTTTTGGTGACACAGACTGCTGCCCCATCACAGACATTGCCGCACGGATTTAACAGGCATGACCGGGTCACCTGACCACAAATAAAATGCCCGTTTCAACACAAAGTAGACAAAGGGTTAATTTCCTATTGTAGTAAGGACCTGCAACGTGCTTACAAATATTCACTCAACTGCCGCATCCCACTTAATCCCACTTTTTTGTGGCGGGGGGGGGGGGGGGGATTACCGAGGTTTTTCACGAACAAGCTGGCAAGCCTGACGTTCGGCTAAAGGTGGCAGGTATGTGTAATTTGCTCAGGGTGCCAGAAATATGAAATATGGCTCAGGGTGCCATCTCTGGGCTATCCAGAAATATGTAATTTGCTCAGGGTGCCAGAAATATTTGCTCAGGGTGCCAGAAATCGCCAACTCAATGAAAAACACCATGGGATCTTCAATGTCTACAAACTAATGATATCACGTGGGACCCCAGCTACATGTTCATCGACAGGATGATGCACCTTGAGATGTGCAACACCCTGCCTGTGTGAGACATCAATCCGACAGAGCTTATAGTCAGGACGACATAGGTGAGTGTGCACATCTCTGGGCTATCCTGCCAGTAAATAAATAAATAAATAATAATAATTTTAAAAATGTAAATGTATATATATATATATATATATACTCGCCCAACACGTCTCCCGAATTATTTTTTCTCACCCGCCTTCACCGCGGGCCTGACAACCGTTGCACCCCCTCCCAGCTCGTTCGCTCCCACACGTGGCGTCGCCATTACGCATCTCGCTGTTGTTTCATGCCCGCCTGCAGGCATTGGCCTATTTGCTGCGTTTCACCCCGCATTTCTTTTATTTCTTCCTTCATTCGTTTTGTTTGTTTCATTTTGAGTGCGTTTCCATCCATTTTTTCGTTCATTCCATCCATTTTGCCGTTCATTTCGTTTTTTGTTGTTTCCATTTGAGTGCGTTTCCATCCATTTTTCGTTCATTCCATCCATTTTGCCGTTCATTTCGTTGTTTTGTTTCCATCTGCTTGTTCACTCCTTTATTTCGTTTTTCATTTCGTTTGTGTTTGTTTCCATCTGCTTGTTCACTCCTTTTTTCGCGTGCGTTTCCATCCATTTTTTCGTTCATTTCTGCCAGCATGGCGAATAGCCGGGCCATGTCGGTGCACTCAGCTGAGCCGATGCGGCCAGGATCGGGGGTTGGGGAGAGGGGAGGGGAGTGTTATACACCGCGGCCTCTGCCGCCGCCGCACCCATTTCGGGCCCTGGATTCGTTTGGGGGAAACTGTTCCTGCACACCATGTCCTGCTGCGGGTCTACATCTCTGGACCATGGATTCTACATCTACACATATACACTTTTCTACCCCCGGCACCCGCTCGCCTTGAGACGCCATCTTATTCCAACGTAAGGGGTAATTTAATCGCTCGCGTAATTTAGAGGGAATCGGGGGTCGCTCCTCCTGAACCGATTCCCTATGAATTTAGCTTGGAGACGGGAGGGATTGAATCACACTCCTGTACACCAGTGTTGCGAATTCGCGCCCGTCGGCGTGCGATCGGCCACGCGACTCGAACCGCACCGCCTCGCCCACCGGACGGACCAATTCAGTCGTGCTCCCGGCTAACGCGGGATCCAGTCACGGGTGGCCTTTCGACCTCACCACAATCGTGCATCGGCACCCGCGTAGGATAGGGTTGTTCGCCAAATTCGACCTACCTAAGTACCCACCGGATGGTAAACCGGCGATCGTACCTCGCCGCAGTCGACTCCGGACACGGCCGCTGGGGCGGGCCGTCCGTACTATCGGGATAACCGAGCGGTGTTATCGTCGACCTCGACGTTCAATTATTACCGGGCGTTTTGCACCCACTACGAACCCTTTACGTGAAACAGATGGAGGTTCAATTAAGAAAAGACGAAGCGAAACGGGAAAACATTACACCAATGCCACATTTATTTCGCACACGGAGCAACCTATAGACCACGTAAAGCAAACAGCATGTATTTACATCACAATAAGCGATCGCACATATATCACATTGAACAAAAGAAATGCACATATAAGAGAAGTTAAAACCGACTACACGACACACGGACCACTATACAGTTACTACCTTACAAGACACGGCGCCACAAACACGCATTCACACCGAAGCAAAGAAAAGACCCCCTCACAGGCAAGGGAGTCAGACTGGGCCCTGGGCCTAATGCGCGTGGAACCTGGATGAGCGGCCAGGCCCACGAGACCGAAGGTCCTACCCGCGCCCTCGTGGCGAGCCGCAGAATGTCGCTGCACGCGCCGTCGGGGGCACCTGCTTGGTGTGGGTGGAACGGGGCCCCTTGTCGCACTCTCTCAGCGCGGGGGAAAAGGGGGAATTGTTGATGCTCTGGAGGGAGTATGGCTGGCTTGCTTGGATCCGCGACGCGAGCCTCAGGTCCACCTCAGCCGTTCGCCTCCGCAGCGTCTGCCCCACCGATCTCGCCTCACCGATCTCCTCGAGCTCCGTCTCCAACGACCCTCTGCTCGATACTGACTTCCTCACCGATCTGCTGCTCCACCGACACTCTCCACGATACTCTCCCACCGATCTGCTCGATACTGACTGAGCTCCACCGACACTCTGCTCGATACTGCTCTACTGGCTCGCCCCACGATACTGCTCAACTGGCTGCTCCACGACACTCCTCACGATCCTGCTCCAAGCTCCGTCGACACTCTTCCACCGACACTGCTCACGATCCTGCTCAACTGGCTGCTCCACCGACACTCCTCCATACTCCTCGAGCTCCTCACTGAGCTCGCCTTTTTATCGGCTTCGGGAACCCACCATATGCAAATTATCGGATCCAAACGACCTCAGGGGCGGAGCCACGCTCGCCGATTGGACGGAGAAAAAGGGGCGTGTATCATTCCTGATCCTCAAATTTGCATATGCCGATTTTCGTCAGGCGCGTCTGGAGCGGGCCTAGCCGCCCCGCGCTTCCTGATTGGGTGGATCAGATGTGGGCGTGCATCATTCCTGATCCGAATCTTCCTCAGAAAACCCCGCCATCTGCACTCGCGTCTCGCGTGTCTCGCTGAAGACAGCTCGACGCTCGGCGCCCACAGGTGTGCGGGAATGGCCGTAGGAAGGTGGTGGAGGGTTTTCGGCGGGTGTCCGATGGCCATGGCGCTGTTGGAATGGCGGTGATGTGAGGTTTGCGGTAGCGAGTGGTTGAAGGTAGGTTTTTGCTGCTGGCGTTGTTGTTGTTGTTGGCAGCTGGGTGGCTCAAACAAAGTAGAACAGAAACGCCTAACTCAAAGGATCGCAGCCCGAATGAATCACATTAATTCCCTCTATACAATGGGTTTGGCTAACTACACATGTACTTAAGAATATATCTCACCTACGGGACCTTTATGGTGTTGCGATTTCCAGAACCGTAACAATATATACACACACACACACACACACACACGCACACACTAGCGTGGATCGGCTCTCTGTGCTCACCTCACCACATGTCGCTACATGGGACATACACTGCCACGTAATTCAAAACACCTGAGCGCCCCATTATTTAAAAAACCTCACCACCATGTAATTCAAAAAACCTAACCACCACGTTATTAAAAACTCCTCACCACAACGTGACTGCCACGTTACTAAAAAAAACCTAATCACACGTTATTAAAAACTCCTCACCACCACGTTATTAAAAACTCCTCACCACCACGTTATTAAAAACTCCTCACCACCACGTTATTAAAAACACCTCACCACCACGTGACTGCCACGTTATAACACCTCACCACCACGTTATTAAAAACACCTCACCACCACGTAACCACCACGTTATTAAAAACACCTCACCACCACGTAATCACCAGTTATTAAAAATCCTCACCACCACGTTATTAAAAATACCTCACCACCACGTGACTGTCACGTTTATAAAAACACCTCACCACCACGTTATTTAAAAACACCTCACCACCCGTAACCACCATGTTATTAAAAACACCTCACACCACGTAATCACCATGTTATTAAAAACACCTCACCACCACGTAACCACCACGTTATTAAAAACACCTCACCACCACGTAATCACCATGTTATTAAAAACTCCTCACCACCACGTATTAAAACACCTCACCACCAGTGACTGCCACGTTATTAAAAACACCTCACCACCACGTAAGCACCATGTTATTAAAAACACCTCCCATCACGTAATCACAATGTTATTAAAAACACCTCACCACCACGTAACCACCATTTATTAAAAACACCTCACCACACGTAATCACAATGTTATTAAAAACACCTCACCACCACGTAACCACCATGTTATTAAAACACCTCACCACCACGTAATCACCATGTTATTAAAAACTCCTCACCACCACGTTATTAAAAACACCTCACCACCACGTGATGCCACGTTATTAAAAACACCTCACCACCACGTAATCACAATGTTATTAAAAACACCTCACCACCACGTAACCACCATGTTTTAAAAACACCTCACCACCACGTAAGCACCATGTTATTAAAAACACCTCACCACCACGTAACCACCATGTTATTAAAAACACCTCACACACATCGCTCGAAGACCGCATTGTTTTAACTGGGGATAACTACGTGAGTTGTCATGATTTACACCGAGCAGAATTCAAACATTTATTTTGCCAATTAATTTGTAATATTCGTGACAATACATTTTATAAGCAATTTAAGTTTAAATTTAAGTTTGGAAAAAAAAAACTAATTTTCAAACAAATTCAGAAAAATACCCTTCGGACATACAGACGGAGAGGTAGATGCAGCCCAGATAGTCCATGAGCCAGGCCAGATATCGGTACCACCTGGGGTGACTAAACACGAATGGTACTAAAATGTTTATAGAGTGACTGTAAATACATTAAGATATGATAGCCTTCCCGCCACTGGTAGCTTAGTCTGATTTTGTGATGGAATGGGGTGCTACCCATAAAAACAGATTTTCAGCGTGACGCTCGGGTTTCCTCATTTTCTTTAAAATCAATCACACGATCAACGCGAAACTTTGGACACCTATGTTGAATTTGATTCTCTACCAGATCAACAAAGACACCCAGACACCAGGGGCACAAAAGGCTTCAGCCTGAAAGGTGGAGCTGTCGCCAGGTACTACCTGACATCGGAGTATCGCAGCAGATACTTGAGGCAGCTCAGGGCCATGGTAGTAGGGCAAAAGTATACTGACTTCGCCACCCAGACCTACAGATGCCCAGGATTAGAAGAGATGAGGCCGATGTCCAATCTTTAGTTCAACTGATGGAGACCAGCTGGTTGAACCCCTTCAACGCAGAGCAAGGAGATCTTGTCAGTTTGTCAACTGCGACTACAGCACCACCAGAAGTTGCCAAAGACCTTCTAGGGGCCTACAGAATAGGAGAGGATGCATATCAAGCCTTCAAGGAAGAGCGCCTGGAGACCGATACGCCAACTATACAGTTTCATGACACGATGACGAAGGCGAAACTGAGAACGTTCACTAACATCAGAATGAAGCCACGCTACAAGGCCATGCCAAGGAGGCTATTGAAGGCTGACAGGAACCTATTTGGCCAGATGATCCTTGTTGCTGAGAACAGAAAGCTCAAAATGAGTGATGTCTTGGCTCATCCCCTGGGGCCTTTGCCATGGGCACTTGCCAGCGGTAATGGGTCTCTCCGCAAGACCAACAAGGCTGCCCTAGCAATGGAGTTGGAGAGGAATGTTTCTCCTGCAGAGGTGATCCCCGACCCTCTGCTACCATAATTGATGGATGAGCCTGGTCCAGAAACTGAAGGGAAACGACAAAACTTTTTCACAGCTTGCAGGCACAGCACTGAGTCACGTTGTCCATGAGGGTGCTAAGAGCAGGCGCATTGATGTTGTGTTGACGTCTACAAGGAGACATCCATCAAAGATGCAGAACGAGCCAACAGAAGTGCAGCACAGGGATCCATTTCAAGAACATTCAACCTGGGCACAACATCCAGCAGTGGAGAAAGTTACTCGGTAGTTCCTCCAACAAGGCAAGTCTCATCAAGTTCTGGTAGAAGAATGGAAAAAACCACAGCACAGGGACAAGCTCGAGGGCAAGGAGCTGTATGTCACATGTGAGCAGCTCTGCTTCAAGATCACCAAAGAGCAGTGGGAAGAGGCTCCTGAGCTAAAGTCAAGTCAAGAAGAAGCAGACACACGCCTCCTTCTCCATGCACTTCATGCAGCAGAATCTGGGTACAAGTCTGTCATCATCACTGCAGAGGATACAGATGTCATGGTCCTGTGTCTGGGCATGTGCCACAAGATCCCATCCCACCTGTTCCAGAAGTGCGGGACGAAGAACCGGACAAGATTCTGGATATCACCACACTGAGCCGTACACTGGGAGGCAGTGTGTGTGATTCATTGATTGGTATGCATGCCTTTACAGGCTGTGATACCGTCAGTGCATTCGCTGGCCGGGGAGATGACGACACTCAAGCAGGTGAAGATGGACAAGACATACCAGGATGCTTTCCACGAACTTGGGCGCTCATGGGAAGTGTCTCCTGAACTATTTGAGAAGCTACAGGAAATCACCGCCACATGTACCTGCCATCTACCCACACAACTGAGGTGAACAAGCTTCGGTATGAGCTGTTCTGTGCGAGACTGGAGAGGTGGAGTCAAGTCAACTCCCTCCTTGTGAGGACTGCCTCTTCATGCATGCACTACGTGCAAACTACCAGGCTGCGATCTGGAGGACAAGTCTGCAGAGCCAGCCATTTGTTGCGAACCCAACAGACTGCGGCTGGATGACAGATGAGGACGGCAAGCTTGCTGTCAACTGGATGCGAGGCTCACCAGCACCAGATGCTGTTATGCAGCTACTGTCCTGCAAGTGTGTGCGGTCATGCGAACTCCCTAAGTGCACTTCCTCAGCAATGGCCTGAAGTGTACGGACATGTGCAGGTTACAGACATGCCAGAACAAGGCTATTGAAGAAGAGCCGGTAGCACACAGTCAGATTCCGAGTCTGACGTAGATGATATTGAGGAGAGTAATTTGCCATAATAGTAAGTACAAGCCCATGGCATGCTTAGTGTGTATTTACAGGACTTGTATTAAATGTGACAATTACTATATTCATTTTAGTGACATTTAGGCATTCCTGTCCCAAATTTGACATTTGAAAAATTTTCTGAATTTCGGTAGGGTGTGTCTATTCAAGAAGTGATAACGACCATTAAGCTACCAGTGTGCAAGGCTATCATATCAAAACATAAACTAGAGACATGTAGCAACTAAAAACACCTAAGAAATTAGTCACCCCGGTGGTACCGATATCCCAAAATACGGGTCTTGGCTCATGGACTAAGAAGTTTGGTACGGTTTCACAAAAGTTTGAGATACTTCAATGACAACACGTGACAGATACTGCACATAATATTATG
>CM068963.1:105620205-105632673 GCA_035128595.1 Eptatretus atami
TATTGTTCTGGTTGCTTTATGTGCATTTTGACTGTATGGCTGTATATACGTGCTTTCTGTGTGTGTGAAACAAATGTGCATTGTGTGAACTGTTTTCCCGTTTCGCTTCGTCTTTTCTTTGTTTGACTCTCCATCCTGTTTCACGTAAGGGGTTCGTAGTGGGCTTAATACGCCCGGTAATTAATCGTAACCATCGAGGCCGACGATATCACCGCTCGGTTATCACTGTAGCACGGAACGGACCGCTTAAGCGGTTCGTATCCGAAGTCGGCCTTGTTGCGTGTGGTACGTCGCCCCGGTCGACCACTCGCGCAGGTATTTAGGTAGATCGAATTTGGCGACGAGCAACCTATCCTGCCGGGTGGGCAATTGGCACGATCGTGGTGAGGTTAAACCCCACCCGTGACTAGCTCCCGGCATTGGTCGAGAGGGTCACGACTGATTGTCCGTCCGGTGGGCTGCGTGCCGCGGTTCGAGTTACGTAGGCCGTTCGAACGCCGCGCGCGGCGGAATTCGCGAACAATTATATAATAATATATATATATATATATATATTTATAATTATATACATTTATATTTATATTTACACTCAGTGTACAAAATATTAGGAACACCTTCCTAATATTGAGTTGCACCCGCTTTTGCCCTCAGAACATCCTCAATTTGGTGGGGTGTGGACTTGACAAGGTGTGAAAAGCGTTCCACAAGGATGTTGGCCCATGTTGACTCCAATACTTCCCACAGTTGTTAATTTTGCTGGGAGGGGATCTCTACTCCGAATAACTCGTTCCATCTCATCCCACAGATGCTCTATTGGATTGAGATCTGGTAACTGGAAAGGCCACTGCAGTAAGCTAAATTCACTGTCATGACCATGGAGCCATTCCTGGACAATCCAAGCTTTGTGGCATGGGGCATTATCCTGCTGAAGAAATTCATTTACAGATGGATACACTGCTGCCATGAAGGGATGCACCTGATTGGCAATGATGTTCAGATATCCAGTGGCATTCAAACGTTGCTCCACTTCTATCAAGGGGCCCGACATGTGCCATGAAAACACACCTCACACCATCACACCACCATCACCATCCTGCAATGTTGATGCAGGGCATGATGGATACATGTACTCATGCGGTCTTCTTCATACCCCAGTCCTCCCATCAGAATGAAACAGCAGGAACCGGGATTCATCAGACCAGGCAATGTATTTCCAATCCCCCAATGTTCAGTGTTTTTGTTCCTGAGCCCACAGCAACTGCAGGTTCTTGTTTTTTGCTGAAAGAAGTGGAACTCTGTATGGTCGTCGGCTGCCATACCCCATTCGTGTCAAGGTACGATGAGTTGTTACATCCTTTTATGGGTCTTTCGGCACCAATGTTGTACCGGACTGTTAGTTGACTAACTGTAGCTCATCTGTTGCCCTGCACAATTCATGTCAGCCTCCTTTGGCCTCTTTCATCAACGAGCCATTTTCGACCACTGGCCTGCTGTTGGCTGGATGTCCTTTGGGTGGTGGACCATTCTTGATACACACGGGAAACTATTGAGCATGAAAAACCCAGCAGCGTTGCAGTTTTTGACATAATCGAACGGTTGCACCTGTCATCTACTACCATACCCTGTTCAAAGGTCCTTAAATCTTTTGTCTTGCCCAGTCACCCTCTGGCACAAATATACAATCCATGTCTCAATCGTCTCAAGGTCTAGCAGCCTGGAAGTGTCTAGCAGCCTGAAACTTTGCATGCTTACTAATGGAACTCCAAGGACGTGCATGACTGAAAATTGGGTGTTTCAGTTAAGTAAAACATCCCCTTTGAAGATAATTATCGGCCTTATTTAATTATATCCTTTATCAAGCGCATCCTCAAGGAGCCTGGTGTTGGCTTCGTGGCTATGGTGGTGGCTTGGGATTCTCGGGGTCTTGAGTTCAAGCCCCGCTGGCCACTGAATTAACATCAGGGGGGGCTGACTCAGCCTGTCATCCTTCCAAAGGTCAGCATAATGAGCACCAGTATACTGGTAATTATCCCTCCGTGTCGAAGGCCACTAAAGGGTTGGCGTCAGGAAGGGCATCCGGCCGTAAAAACTTCCACAAGAAAGGGTACCATGATTGGAGCCTGCAAAAGCTGACCCGCTCAGGGAAAAAGGCTTTAAAATGGTGTGATGATGATCAAGTGCATTCTCAGTCACCACTCTCTAATGGGGTCTTAAGGCATATCCTGGGTAACCTTGCTGGGGTCTGAAGCCACCATCTTTTTTGGCCTGCTCAACCATGCCTTGACATGGAACAGGCCACAACGATCTTAATGATAGTTTTTTTTCTTCACTTTTCTCACTCATATTATCAAATGCCTGTTCATCATAACTATGAATCGCAGGATACATTCCAATGCTTACAACCGGACAGAGACACCATCTTTCATGCCCTTATTTCATTTCCGCACATGCGATAACCATGAGAATCTCTTAAACTAAACTGAATTACAAAATTTAAGCTCCAGAATCAAACTTAGAAGCAGTTCTGACTCCTAAAAAATTGTTCATTTGTCCAATTCAGACATATTTGACATTTTGGGAGTCTCCAGGAGGTGTATATTTAATACAACGGTTCGGTGATTGCTAATCATGTACCAAGCGAGCCATTTCTTATCAACCGTTTCGTTGGAGTGCTAAAGCCACTTGGCAAGCGCTCTACAATATTCACACTCACTGAATACTGTATGTCCATCCATCGATCTATCCATCCATTGGGACCATACTCTGTGCAGAGCATTGGTGCTGCCTAAGCAGTCTCCTTGGCTATTGGACACAATCCTGGACGGGTCGCCACTCCGACTCAGGATACCAGCAAGCGAGAACTCATTTTGCTGATCTCGGAAGGATGACAGGCAGAGTCAACCCCACCTGGTATTAATTCAACAGCCGAGTGGGATTTGAACTCAGGATCATAGGATCCCAAGCCCACCACCCTAACCATGAAGCCAACACCAGGCATACACTGTATGTTGATCGACTTGAACAGTTCAGGGGTCACTCGCATACATTGTTAGCCACTTGTTCTGCGGTGCAACAGGCGGTGGCTGGCTTGCTGAAAATGTGAAATTCTAATTTACACGACGCTTCCCCATTTTGTGCGTTCTTCCATGATATGACCCGTCACTTTGGCATAGATAAATACAAATAAAAATTAAACGTTTCATTTTAAAAAGTTTCCTCAACCATTTTGTGCATTGCATGGTAAAGCCACTTGGTGCACATTCTTCAAGTTTCAACTGCAATTCCGTTGTTCTATACTAGAGGTCGGAAGGCAAAATAAATAATATGATCACAATGAGAAAAAATATTTTCGGTTATGAAGTAAGGAATCGCCACATCAAGGCAGGAAAGATGAGAGGTACGCATGCTCACTTTGTGTAGCCTAGATTTGAATCCTGACCAGCTATAAACTGTCCTCCTGGTGTTTTTTCAGGTGGGGTGATTCATCACTGTGTGTGTCTTCTCTCGGATAGATGATAAACTTGGTGTCACATCTGCTGGAATACCTCACCCCTCTCCCTCTTTCTGACCCCTCCCCTCTCCCACCACCCTTACCTCTTCTCTCCCTCTCTCTCTCTCCACCCCTCTATCTCTCTCTCCCAACCCTCCCCCTGGTCCCCCACCCTTCCCCCTTTGTTGAAGGGACTGCAGCATTTACGAATCAGATTTGGAGCGAGCCGACCAGTGGGGTGCAAAGGTCGCTGCATGTACGAGCATGCATGCATGCAGGCAGACCTTTGCCAGAAGTTAGCATGGGTTTTAATGCTCCTGCCAAGTCTCACAAGTGATGTGTGTGTGTGTGATGTGGTGTGTGTGTGTGTGTGTGTGTGTGTGCGTGTGCGTGGTGCGTGTGGCGTCCGCGCGCCTGTGTGCAATTGCTGTTGTTCCATGCATCTCACATGGGTTATTCTCGTGTCGGTGGGTGGGAATCACATCCGGAGGGACCCGCCCGCTATTACGGCCCCGCTCCCATGTGTGTGTGGTGTGTGTGTGTGTGTGTGTGGTGTGTGTGCGTGCGCGTCGCGCATGTGTGCAAGTTGCTGTTGTTACCTGCTATCTCCACATGTGGGTGGTTTCATCAGGAGGTGAACAGCACCTCCATGTGTGTGTGTGTGTTGTGTGTGTGTGTGTGTGTGTGTGTGTGTGTTGTGTGTGGGTTGTGTGTCGTTGATTGATTCTACATATCTGCAGGTTATGACTGCTATAGTATCCACCAGGTTATGTTGGTTCTCTTTGGGAGTTTCAAAGCAAACGAAATTTGATAACACACGATTTCTGAGTTGTTTGCCGTATCAACATGTTTCTAAATACAAAGCCAATTCGTTTTTCTACCCGTCATACGATGATTGCCAGTTGTTTATAAAGAATAATGTTTATGCACATCTTGAAATGTCTGTCATTCAACGTTGTATTTTAAAATTTGTTTACTAAAATTCACACTAAACAAGGGTGAAAGCTACACAAGGTTTTTGGGTTGTGTTGTATCCAGTACTGTAATCGGTAATCGGCACTCTCACTGAACTCCAATCGGTCGATCCTGATTCCCGAAATGCAAATAATCGGACTGTGCCGATTACCGATACCGCATAAGCCCAGCATGATATATTAATATATATATAATATATATATATATACACAGTGGCCTGCAATACTATTCACCACCTACCCCCCCCCACTCCCCTCCAAAGTTTTCACATTTTGATACCACCTGAGCTTATTATTCCCGCGCTTTCGAAGAAAAGCGGGAATATTGTTATTGTTTCTCCGCCGTCAGTCCGCTACGTCGTCTGTTCTTACCCTGTAACTCCTCCTACACCGTTTGAAAATAGGAACTTGAAACTGGGACCACTAGTATGATTATAATGTAGGGGAGTGTCACAACACTTTTGGATTTTTGATATGACCCCTAGTTTCATGATGCATTCAAATCAAACTTAATATACCGAGTCTTCACAAACTACTCCAAAAGTGATAAAGCTAAAAAAAAATTCACATAAAATATGACCAAGTTTGATTAACAGAGAAAATCAGATGATTTTCAGTTACGTAAGTATTCAACCCATTTGCCTAATTAACCCTAAATCACTTCAGGAGCAAATGATTTGTTTGAAAGGTTACAAAATATGAGTAAAAAGTATCACCTGTATGTAATCAGTGGTTTAACTTAAAAATTAAACTTCCTCACTTATATAAGAGTTTTAAGGTGCAACTCACTTGGTCAACCAACAAGGGCAACAATGAAGACCAAGAAGCTTTCCAAAGAAGTCACACATGAAGTGATGGAGAAGCACCGTTCAGGAGAGGGTTATAAGAAGATTCCAAAGTCACTCATTATCCCTTTGAGTACGGGAAATCCATCATTAATAAGTGGAAAACATATCGTACCACCCAGATCAGGTTGCCCATACAAACTCAGCAGCTGGGCAAGCAGGAAACTAGTTTGAGATGTCCCTGTAAATCCAACAATGACTTTGATAGATCTGCAAGGCTCTATGTCTGAGATGGGGTCAGTGTTCATCAATCAACAATATCCCGTTCCCTTAATAAAGCTGTCCTCTATGGACAGGTGGAAAGAAAGAAGCCATTCCTGAAAAAGATACATCTAAAAGCTCATATGGAGTTTGTGAAAAATCATCTTAATGATACTGCAGGCATATGGAGAAAGTTTTTGTGGTAAAGCAAGAAAAAATTGAAATTTTTGGTGTAAATTCAAAGTGTTACATCTGGCGCAAGCCTAACATTGCACATCACCCAGTCAACACCATCTCTACTGTCAAGCATGGTGGTGGGAGCATCTTGTTATGAGACTGCTTTTCATCAGCAGGGACAGGCAAGCTTGTCAGAGTAGAAAGGACAATGGATGTTGCAAAGAACAGGAGAATCCTTGATGAATACCTGCTTAACCCAGACATGAATCTGAAACTTAGCCAACTCCCTCCACTCTCCACCCACCCCCACCTCACTGATATCCCTCCTCACACAATCCTCCCATCTCAACCATGGTCTGCCTCTTTTTCCTCCTACCTAATTTCCCTCAACCCATCCGCTGTCTTTGCCATTTTCTCTTCTCCCATCCACACCAAGTGCCTAGCCCATCTCAGCCGGCATTTCACCAATCTCCCCGTCAAGCTCATCTGCACACTAATTTCCTCCCTCAGTTCATCCATCCTCCTTTGATCCACTCTCTTCACTCCCGCATTCCTCCTGATCCAGTTGTTCTCGCACACCTGCAGCCTCTGTTGTTGGCTCTCTGCCAGTGCCACCATTTCCAGACCGTAAAGGTAGTCCGGCATTACACACAACATCAGAACCTTCCCTTTCAATTTTTTTGATATCTTTCTGTCTGCCATTACTCCCTCCTCCCTCCTCCAAGCATTCACACATTCGCACCTCTGCTGAATCCTCATTCGCACCTCTGCCTGCGACTTACAATCCCCGGTCACTGTTCCACCCAGATACTCAAACCTATTTCCCTGTCTGGTTTCCTTCCCCTCTCACCTGATATTCATTTATTTTCTCTGCTGCCCGACCCACATCACCTCGGTCTTCTCAAGTCTCATTTTTAGCCCATGCTTCCCAAATGTCTCCTTCCACTCCCCTAGTACTTCCTGCATCTCCCGCCCACTCTCCACCACAACAGCCAGATCGCCCGCACACAACATACTCCCCAGAATGCACCTCATGTTTACTTTCCTGCTTACAAACTCCATCACCACAATAAACAAGAGTGGGCTGATAGGGCTTCCCTGCCTCAAACCGATATTCAAACTGAACTCCTCACACATCCTAGTACCAACCAAAACTCTTCTCTTCGTTTCCTTGTACATCCCTTCCATCAAACTAACTTCTGTTTCCGGTACTCCCATCCATCTCAGTGTTGCCAGGTCCACAAATCCCAATGACATTTCACCTTGCACCTCCAACCTATTCTCCACCAGCTGTCACAATGTGAACAGCCCATCCATCGTCCCCCTACCCTTTCTAAACTCTTGCTGCTCTTCCCCGATCTCCATCTCCACATTCTTTCTTATTCTCCCATCGAGAATCCTCTCCAGCACCTTCATGATATGACTAAGGAGCGTAATGCCCTTGTACTTCCCCCAGATCTTGAACATCGTCCTTCCCCTTCCAGTTCGGCACAATTAACCCATCCTCCAATCCTCTGGAATTGAACCCTCTCTCAGACATACATTCAACAGCCTCTTCGTCCAACCAACTCTGACTTCTGCCACTGCAATTATCATCTCTGTACACACCTCATGAATACCTGGCACTCTTCCCTTCATCATCCTCTTCAATGCTGTCTGTACCTCCTCCTCTGTGATCTCCACCAACTCCACTTTCCCCTCCACATAGCACGGTAGCTCCAGCTCGCCGTTTCTTCCTCCCCGGTTCAACAACTCCTTGAAATATCTTTTCCACACTGTCAATACTGTCCGCCCTCTCTGTCACTTGCCTCTCGTCACCATCCTTAATCACCCCCTCCCTTCATGTCCTTACTATCCCCATCCCTGTCATGTGCCAACTTATACATTATCTTCCTCCCACCATCCCCTTCTAACTTGTTGTGCACCTCCTCCTCCATATCATTCCTCGCCTTATCCACAGCTCTCTTCACTGTTTTCTTCTTCTGCCCAAACAGGTGCATCAACCCTGCATCTGGTTGCTTCCCACCATCCTTGACTTCTCTGTCCTCTTCCAAACCTCCTTCTTTTGATCAACTACCTTCACTACTTCCTCTGTGCACCATATCTGGTTTCTATCCCTCGACGATGCACCCTTATCTGACATCCTTCCACACAAAACTTCTGGAATTCACCTAAACGCCTTTCCGTACTTCTTCCACTCCTCCTCCAAACCTTCTGCTTCTTCACTAAGTTTCTCAAACTCGGCCCTCAACCTGTCCTTGTACTCGACGATGATGTTGCCCCAACCTAATAATATTCCACCCCTTGCTCTTAACGCCCCTCCTTTTCTTCATCCTATCACAAACACCACACGCTTGTGCTGGGTGGCAGGTAACATTCTCTCCTGCCACTGGCTTACAATCCTTAATCCTCCACAACTGTCACTTCCTTACCACCACCAAATCCAATTCTGTTCTTTGACGTTTACTCCCATTGGTCATCTTGTGGCTTTCCCGCTTTTGAAAGAATGGACCAGCTATGGCTATCCCATTCCTTGCTACCAGTTCTACCAGCTTTTCATCTCTCTATTGTTCTTTCCCCAACCAAATTTACTAAAACATTCCTCTTCCCCCAGTTCCGCTGCTCCCACATGTGCGTCAAAGTTCCCCGCAACGCACAGCATCACTTCCAGCTCAACCATTCCCATCATCCTCTTCAGTGCCTCCCTGAATTTCTCCTTCTCCACCTTAGTCCCATTTGTGGCCCATATACCGACATAACACGCAGCATTTACCTCTGTGTCACCAACCATGCGACAACTATCCATCCCTCCCATCTTTCCACTCTGACCACCTGCTTGCTGATCTCTTCCAATACTGTTATTCCCACGCCATTACTCCTTCCATCCCCACCCACCTGCAACAGCTTGTATCATCCTACCACCTCCTCGCCCTGTCTCCTTTCCATTTGGTTTCCTGTACACACAACACTTCCAACCTTCTTCTCTGAAACATCTCCACCACCTTGACTGCTCTCCCCTCCATTGATCCCACATTCAAACTACCTAGCCAAACCTCGCTTCTGAACTGCTGCCCGCCTGGCAGTGTGAGTACCATATTGATGTACAGTAAATAATAATACCATACAGTAATAATAATCAATTATGAAGTAATCAACACCAGTGTCAATTATGTGAATTACAAGAAACCACAATCATAATACTGTTGCGGATCCGGGTGGTGGGATTCTCACCCAGTCCTAGGCGCCACCCTCACCACCGCCGTCTCTGGGGTTTATAACGCCGGCCGGCTCAGCACAGGCCTCGGGTCCACGCCTTCAATCCGATACCAACGTAATCCTTGTACCTTGCCAGTTGGGGAATAGAACCCCTGGTTACAGACTGGTTTTGTCAGATGCCAAGCGTTTTCTGCCAGTCTTGTAACCATTTTGGTTTTATATGCCAATCGAACGGATCGTTCCTCGAAGCGACACGAATTACTCCATAGCGGCAACTTCATACGAATTAACCAGATTTATTGGGGAACATCGGGGATCACAACACAAGCAAAATTCACGACAATGGTTTTATTAACAATCCTCAACCCGTTCTTAACTAGGGAACCACGGACTAAAGGTTTCGAGGGGGTCGCTACCGAAATATGCCTTAGACAACGTGCAGACAAAGACAGACAGATAAACAGCATGCATGCAAGACAGACAGAGTACTTGGTGAGGTTTCATGGACGAGAGAGCGAGTGTCAAGAGCACGAATGTCGCTCGAACAGGAGATATCCACGGATTCGAGCTCCCGCTCGAACGTGCCACGTGGCGAAATGGAGCTCGTCCTCTTGCTCCCTCAAGGCACGCGTGCGCACACTCTCCTCAGCGCGTTCCGGCCCGCGCAATGTCAACGCACAAGTCCGCCAGATCAACAATGGGCCTCAGTCGATTCTTCTCTTGGTCCAACATACAAATCCAGGCCTGGGCTCGTTCTCTAGACAAGGCCCAGCTCGAGGTCCGAGCTCCGCAGGCGGATCGACAACGTGTCGAGCCGTGAGGTGAGTACGGACGGAGGCTCCACGGCCAGACGCAGGCCGAATCTGTCAATCACCTCCCCACAAGAGTCGATCGCCGACTTGATGTGCAGGCAGCCTCTCCCACGTTCGCTCGCTTCGAAAACACAAGCACTCTTTCGAGAGCGACTGTTCTCCACACAAGCACTTTTCACGAAGCCTTTGTTTCTCGCTTCGAAGCGACTCCGAGCACGCCTCGAAAACCGATGCTCGTCCAAACTGAAATCCTTTCTCTCTCAGTTTCTCCTTTTTCCGCTACTTCGAGCATGCCTCTCTCGGCGAAACCGACCAAAGTCCTCCCCTTCGCGTCACTTCCTCCCCTTAGAACACCTCTCTCCAGGAAACACCCCTCAGCCAACTGGGCGGGCCTATCATCCGTAGAGGAGAGGAAGAAGAGGGAGCCCTTTGCACACCACCACTGTCGAACATAAAACAGCCTTTTACACCCTCCGACACAAATATAACGTCTACTTTACCAAACAACCTAGCTATACATCATTTAATGGGGGATCTGACGCTCTCTATATTTAGTAGTCCAATAGGGCCATTTCCTAAAAATACCATTCCTTTTGTGCCATACGGCATATAGGGCTGCCGAGGCAGTTTCATTGGCAAGGAGTACAGTCCTGGACTTCCAATGCAGGGTTACCCATGTTTATTTCCCGAATGGTTATTACCCCAGTACACTGGTACTCATTTTGCCAACCTCAAAAGGATGACAGGCTGAATCAACCCCAACTGGTTTTAATTCAATGGTAGGGGGCAGGTGCTCAAACTCAGGGCCCTAACATCCCAAGCCAGCCACCTTAACCACGAAGCCAACACCAGGCTATAGAAAGCACAATAAAAGTTACAAATTAGTGAATATGTGAAATTAGTTTTCATCAGCTTGTTCCCTTGCTTGAAAGTCAATGAGTGGATTCAGATGGCACCAATAAAGCAACATTTAACAGAACAATCAGTGAAGATCCAAACTCTGCGTGAAGGAGGGTACACCATGAAGAAAATAGCAGATAAGCTGAACATCTCCTTCAATGGTGAGAGGTACACTTTGCATCGCCTGGAAGAATCTGGCTCGGTACGAGACAAGAAAAGGCCAGGAAGACCCAGAAGAACCTCCCCAAGACAAGCACTTGAAGTTGATCAACTTGCGCAATAAAAGAAAATCAAGTCAGCAGCTGACAAATGAAATGAGAGCAGGCCGAAACATCAACATGTTGTTCAGGACTGTGCGCAGAAGGCTGATTGCTGCAGATCTCTATGACAGAGTTGCAGGAAAGAAAGCGCTGCTGCGACCACAGAATAAGGTAAAAAGATTGAAATTATGAAGGTAACACCAAGATTGAGCAACTGAACAATGGAATCACGTACTCTGGTCTGATGAATTGAAGTTTGAACTTTTTGGATCTCAGAGATGCCAGTTCGTACACTGAACATCTGGAGAAAGTTACGACACGCAATGTTTGGAGGATACTGTTAAACATGGGGGAGGCTCTGTGACTGTCTAAGGTTGTCTCTCAGCTTTTGGTGTATAGAAACTTGTTAAAATCAATGGGACACTAACAAAAGAGAAATACAAGCAGATACTGCAGCACCATGCAGTTCCTAGTAGAAATCGTTTAATCACAAGGTTTAATTTTCCAACAAGATAATGATCCAAAACACACTTCCAATAGAGCAAAACAGTCTTTGGAGAACAGCGTGTGTGCTCCACGTGTTAGAATGGCCACACCACAGTCCGGACGTGAGTCGCATCAAGGCCATATGGAATTACCTGGGAATAGTGAACCAGAACGGCACTCGGTAGACCACATACCTCCACCAGGCTGAGCACTTTATGTTTTATATCCCACTTATAGGTCGGATCTGCTTCCGGACCTCAACAAAAATCTAATCGGCTTGTACTTGTCACCTACCCAACTCGTACATCAAGTTTTGTTGGAATCTGTCCATAACCTTTTAAGATATCATGCTATACATCGTTTTTGCTATATATCCGTCAATGATGAAGAATCACTTGAAAAATTCTAGTGTCCGTATCCGGATCTTCACCAAAATCGAATCAGTTTGTCCTTGTTACACACCCAACCTCTCCACCAAACTTTTCCAAATCAGTCCACAACTTTTTGAGATATCCTGTTCACAAACAGACAAACACACAAGAAGGGGATATCATGCAAAGCACGATACTTGCAAATTCCATAAAACAAATTTGAGCTCAAAAATAATTGGTGGTTGAATTCAATGACCAAATATACAAATCCTCTTCAAATTTCAAGTGAATCAGATGAAAATTGACAATTTTAGAAATACAGCCAATGTTGACCTTTTTGGCCAATGTGGACCTCCAAAATAATTCACCGGTTGAATTCAGTGACCTGAAATATAAACCCTCTTCAAATTTCAAGTCAATCGGATGAAAATTGAGGATTTTAGAAATACCACCTGAGTTGTTGACCTTTTGGTCCAGGTTGACCTCAAAAATAATTTGCTGGTTGAATTCATTGACATGAAATATAAATCCTGTTCCAATTTCAAGTCAATCGGATAAAAATTGAGGATTTTAGAAATACCACCTTAGTTGTCGACCTTTTGGTCCATGTTGACCTCAAAAATAATTTCCTGGTTGAATTCATTGACATAAAATATAAATCCTGTTCTAATTTCAAGTCAATCGGATAAAAATTGAGGATTTTAGAAATACCACCTTAGTTGTTGACCTTTGGCCT